>CM053580.1:251496584-251573013 GCA_028627135.1 Pseudochirops cupreus
CCAACAGTGGTATTGCTGGGTCAAAGGGTATGCAATTATTTATAGCCCTTTGGGCATAGTTCCAGATTGCTCTCCAGAATGGTTGTATCAATTCACAACTCCAAGGTGGAGGACTTTCAAGCATTCTTGATGAAAAAACCAGAACTGAAAAGAAAATTTGACACTCAAATACAAGAAGCATGAGAAGGTAAACATGGAAAAGAAATCATAAGGAACTTATCAAAGTTGGACTATTTACATGCCTACATGGAAAAGTGATCATTGTAACTTATGAAACTTTTCTCAGTATGAGGATAGGTGAAGAGAATATAAATGCCTATACACACACATACACACACGTATATATGTATACATACACGTCTATATTGGAGGCTATATATGCATATGAATATATATGTGAGTATACATATATGTGTACAGGTATACGTAGACAGGGCACAGAATCAATTGAATAGGAAGAGATGATATTTAAAAGGTGAAATTGAGAGGTTGGAGAGGAATATAATGAGAGGAGACAGGAAGAGACAGAATGGGGTTAATTATCTCATATAGAAGAGAGAAGGGATAACTGTTACAATGGAGGGGAAGAACAGGAAAGCAAAAGGGAATGGGTCAACCTTATTCTCATTGAATTTAACTTAGGGAGGGAATGACATACACTCTAAATTGGGTATCTTGCCACACAGGAGAGTAGGAGGGAAGGGGATGAGAGGGGGTTGCATAACTACACATATATGGCCTTTATTGAATTGCTTGTCTTCTCAGTGGGGGCAGGGGATGAGGGAGGAAGGGAAAGAATCTAGAATTTAAAGTTTTAAAATCAAATGTTTAAAAGAATATTTTTAATATATTATTTTTATTATTATGTACATGCAACTGGGAAATAAGATATATAGGCACTGGGGTAGGGAGATCCATCTTGCCCTACTGGAAAGTCAGAGGGGTGATGGGGGAAGATATAGGAGAGAGCAAATTGGGGGAGGTGGTATACAGTGGGATCGCTGTTTTGGGGTGGTGAGTAGGGGAAAGACGGGGAGAAAATTTGTAACTCAAAATCTTGTGGAAATGAGTGATGTAAACTAAAAATAAACAAAAGTTAATTTTTTTAAAAAAGAAAACATTTTTTGAAATGCTTACTACGTGTAACACATTGTGCTCTGCCAGTCTCTGGGACTGCAAAGAAAAGTGTAATGTTTTTATGCTCACAGAACTTCAGGTTGGTGAAGGGCAAATGCAAAACATACTAAAATAAGCAAATACAAAGTAATTTATAAGATAGAGTGTTGTAGCTATAGGGAGAATTAAGAAAGGCATCCTGTAGGAGATGGTACCTATAACAGACTATAAGCTCAGGTAAGAGTGCATTCTAGGTCTGTTTATCAGTGGAGAGGTATGGAAATGGGAGATGGAGTGTCAGGTTCTTGGAACAATTTATAGTCCAGTTTGGCAGAAATGCATTGTTGAAGGGGCATAATGGGAACTACATTAGAAAAATTGATGAGAACTAGATTATGGAAAGTTTTAAATGCCAGGCTCTTTTGGAAGCAGTAGGGAGCTACCAGAGATTTTATGACCAAGGCAGTAACCTAGTCAAATTATATTTTAGGCATATTATTTTTGTAGCTGTGTAGAGGATAAACTGGAGAGGGGATACTTAGGAAGAAGAGCTGTAAATTAGGAAACTGTTATAATCCAGGAGAGAAGTGATATAAGCTTGAACTAGGATGGTGAGTGTGGAAATGGAGAAAAGGAGATGGAATCAAGAAATACAGTTTTAGTATAGTTATAGTCTACAAGACTTGTCAAAACTGATATGAAGTGAGGAGAGAGGGAGGCAGAAGAAACAAGAATGACTTCAAGATTATGATCCTGGGTAACATGAAAGGTGGTGGGTGTAATAGATACTATAGCAGTTTGTTTATTTTTTATTACCAGAATATGGAAAAGATATGTAATTTATTCATCTTTGGAGAACTATTGTGACAGCTCTCTTCACCATCATATTTAGTGTATCTGTTTTGCCAGACTATCTCCTTTTATGTGGTTTGGTCTGGACTTGTGAATGGAATCCTGGCAAAAAGGACTGATTGGTCTTGGGGCCAGGAAGAGCTGGATTCAGATACTACCTCTGACACATAATAGGAATGTGACTTTGATCAAGTCACTGCTCTAGGCAACTCAGACACTAGAAGTTATTGATGAGCTTTGATTGGCATCAATGGAGTTTCCATAATGAGGAAATCACAGATTTGAACCAAAGTTTTCTTAGTATATAATGAAATTTATGGTTTTTTGAAATGAATGTGATTGGAGGTTTTAGGTTTTTTGTTTTTTTTGTTTTGTAAAGGCTAATTTCTTGAATAGTATAGAATTCATGCCTTCCCCCAAACTAAAATTCTTAACTTTAGGTAGCCAATTTCTGTTTTTTAGAAATGCATTTAGAACATTATCTTGGTCCTGATTTATTGCCCAAAATAAGAGTTTTGCTGCTTATTTTATACCTAAAGACTATCAGTGGAGGATAAAATTAGCATATTCATTAGGATCCTGTTTATACTGTTGTAAATATTTTCATTTGCTTAATGAAGTCAGAGCATAATTCAGTCATTATTACTGATTAGTAAATGATATCTTTGAATTTCCCCACGGTCTTAGATTTCCTAGTTGAGACTCTCCCTCTGTCAGTATTTTCATATAGGGTCTTGTCTTAATCCAATAAATGATTATATTACAATAGAAATTATAAAATTACTTAATAATATACAAATTATTTTTCCCTGTTGTATTTTAGTATTTGTTTGATTTTTATCTAGTTGTACAATGAAAATCCCTATTCATATGATTGCACCTTCTGTTTATTAAAATTTCATACCATTTTCTCCCAGACCTCTGAAAATAGCAGCCTAGGAGTAAGAACTTAATGGGGTACTTGCAGTGCTAACAGGAAGTGGAAGTAGAACTCAAAAATGGACTTGGTGATCTTTATGCTTTATTCTCCTCTCCTTTAGTTTTATGTTTTCTCTCCATCTTCCATTTTGGTAGTTCATTCTTGAATTGTTTTACATTTTTCAAGCTATTGCAAATATATATTATTGCAAAGGTACTGTTACCAGTTAACGTTTAAGACATTTAATGTTGTTAAATCACAAAATCCACATTTGAATGAATCATTTCTCAAGGAGATCTTTTGGTAATTTGATTATATCCACTGTATTGGGAAGCCAGGAGTAAAGTTCTCACTTCTGCTTCTTTGGATCCCTGAGTCGTTCAAGGCCATAGGATGCTTTTCCCAATCCCATTTTTTTCCTCGTGTCAGATTACCATGTATCATTTTATGTTGCCATGTATCCAACCAGAATAATATAAGCTCCTTGAAGTTATGAACTGTATTTGATTTGGTCTTTTTATTCCCCAGCACCTTGCACATAATTGGTACTTAATGAATGATGATTGAATTGGACTAATCAGAAGCAGTCACTAGAATGTAATTAGTATTCCTGATTAGATGTTTGCTAAAGCAATGTTGGGATTAATCCAGGTAGCAACGGAGGTAAATTAATAATTTCTCAACAGTGAAAATAGTAGTAGGAAGAGGAGTACTAAGTTTTTGACTGCTAATGAAATTTTTCTTTGAAATAATTTTTGAATATTTCTTTACCCGTAAAAATTATCCCCTTTTACTTAAAGATTGAAATGAAAACTGATAGATATTATTCAGTTTGATGATAGTTACTTGTTATTATCATTATTTTCAAGCCATAGACATAGACACATTTGTTAATTACCTAGTATGTAGGGAATACATAGTTTTTATTGTAGTTGGAGAGATACAGGGCACATATATAGTTATAAAACAATATAAGATGTCATATAAGTGCCCTGTGAGAGACTTAGAATATAATTGTTATAGAAGTAAAGCAATCACTGTAAGCGAGGGATATCTGGAAGACAAACCCCAGAGAGCATAACTAGAACCGGTGGGTAGAAGTTCCTGAGAGGTATATTTTGGTTTCTCAGTTTGAGCAGTCCAGAAATAGAATAGGTTTCCTTCAGAGGTAGTGGCTTCTCATAATAGAAGACTTCAGGTGTATGTTTGATGACAGTTTTTCAGAGATAATTTAAAGATTATTTGTCTTCATTTATTGGTTGGACTAGATGACCTCTAAAGTTCCTATCAGCTCTGAGAGTCTAAATTTCATGAGTTGGACTTTGAACTGAAAATAAATTTAAGTGAAAAATAGTGGAGAAAGACATTTTTAGGATGTTAGTGGATGGGATAGAGTGTGACAGTATGAGGGAAAACATGGAGTAGAAGTAATAATAGCTGACCTTTTTTTTTTGCGTTTTTTGGGGGGAAGGCAGAGCAGTTGGGGTTAAGTGACTTGCCCAAGATCACACGGCTAGTAAGTGTTAAGTGTCTAAGGCTGGATTTGAATTCAGGTCCTCCTGACTCCAGGGCTGGTGCTCTATTTACTGCACCACCTGGCCGCCCACATACCTAACTTTTCTATGATAGGGATTTGCAAAGGCCCTTTTTATTGCATCTGATTCTCATGATGCTGGAAGTGCCCCAGTTGGAACACCCACCCTCTCAGCTAAGAATGTTGCCTCATTTTGTACCGAAAAAATTGAGGCCATTTGTGGAGAGCTCCCTTTTCTTCCTCTCATCCTCATCTTACATCAGTCAGATGTCTTTGCTACTATCTCCTCCTTCACCCTTGTCTCATGTAATGAAGATAGTCTCCTTTCTTGCCAAGGTAAAGCCCTCTAAATGCATGAATGATCCTATTGCACCTGTTCTTCAGCGGATTGCAGAACTCCTTAAAAAGCAAATTGTCCAAATGGAAAAGAGAGTACAAAAACTCATTATAGAATATAATTCCTTAAAAATTAGAATTGGGCAAATAGAAACTTTTCATTCCATGAGACATTGAGAAACAACAAGACTCTCACTATCAGATTAAAAAAAGTAAATAGAGCACTTTTATTTTTAAGGGATAAGTTATATTCTTATTGATTGAAATAGTAGTGACCAATAGAAGACTTCACTAATTTTGCAAAATAAAGCTCTGTGAATTTTACCAATTTTTAGTTCAAAAGTTACTTAAAACTTATGCAAAATTTTATAGAACTTCTACCTACCATGTCAGATAATTTCTATGATACAACTTTTTCATTAGTTCTAACTTTCTTTGCTTTTGACTTTTAAAAGAATGTTAGAAATTAGCATTAATTTGCATATAAAGGCTCATCTATGTATCAGTTTAAGCTTCCTAATTGATGTGAAGTTCCAACTGTTGGCAATTTGTACTCAAAGCTGATTCCTAAATACTTGCATGATTATTCATTTTTTAACAACTCAGTACCATATACGGCAAATTATCAAGTGACATTGTGTTCCCCAACTTTTCAACTCATTCCCTCTTACATACCTTCATTGCTTTGTAGTCAAAGGTCAGCAGTAAAGCTCAGTAAGCACCTGCATGGTGACCTCATCTATCACCTTGTCTCGCGTGGAAATGATTTTCAGTTTATTTACTGTGCAATAGACATTCATCCCTTTATATTCAACTAGCTTTTGTTTAATGTGCCACTGCTTTGTCTTTGTGTTACATATGCAGTATTTTGATTTCCTAATAGTATATACTGTGCCTTTTTTTATTTTGCTTTTGGTTGGTTAAATAAACTCACAACACTCAAAACATTTGAGGAGAGATTTGCTAAAATGATATCAGTATCATCTCAGTTTCATCTCAACTGTGATAAACCTGGATATTTTAGATGTTTATCAGAAGTCTTTTATTGGGAAGAAAATGTGTGAAATACATGTGACATTTATGACTAACATTTGCTTTAAACAAACTTTTGAAATCTTAGTTGACAAAATTTTGGATCAACTTAAAAAAACATGACTTTTGAAATCTTTGAATGCCTTGGTTCTCAGTATTATCATTCTTCACTGAATTTATATCTTATTAAAATATGTAGTTTTAAGACATTTTTTCTGACAGTATTGTGTAATTTTTTTTGAGTGGCTAGATGGGTGTGTCACTTGTATGCTACCATACAGCTGACATGTATTTTGTCTGTTCTTTATTATCTTAATAGTTTCATGCTATGTGTATACATAACTAACTGATTGCCTATGAGAAACATGTAAGATAATGTATTTACAGCCATTGTTACAAGTTTATAGTGTATTTTTGTATCTTCTTTTATATTTATGTTATATAACATTCGAAAAGAATTTTTTTTCCTGATTGAGTAAAGGATACAAAATGCAAAACCTACAGTTTTGGTAACTGAAAACTGCCAATTGTTTTGCAGCACTTTATTATATTGAGAGTTGTTGTCTTTCCTGATCTTTTAGTTAGCTACTGAATGAATACATTAGATGCATTCAGGTTTTAGTTGAGATTTTGCATAGCTTGCATTTTAATTCTTTGGTTTTTTGTTGTTTCTATTAACCCATAGCATTATTTTAATGTTATAATACCAACTTGAAAAAAAGGAAAGACAAAACAAAATCAAAAGAATGAAGAAATAGAAGAAAAAATGAAATATTTCCTTGGAAAAACAATTGACCTGGAAAATAGATCAAGGAGAGATAATTTAAGAATTAAATTAACCTGGAAGCCATGATTAAAAAAAAGACAGCCTAGGTATCATATTTCAAGAAATTATCAAGGAAAATTGCCCTGATATCCTAGAAATAGAGGGTAAAATAAAAATGGAAAGAAACCAAAGATTACCTCCTGAAAGAGATCCCCAAGTGGAATATTATAGGCAGATTCTAGAACTCCCAGCTCAAGGGGAAAATATTTTGCAAAGCAGCCAGAAAGAAGCAATTCAAATATCCTGGAGCCACAGTCAGAATCAGACAAGATTTAGTGGTTTCCACATTAAAGGATCTTGGAATATGATATTTTGGTGGTTGAAGGAGCTAGGATTACAACCAAGAATCACCCTGCTAGCAAAATTGAGTATAATATTTCAGGGGAAAAAATGGATATTTAATGAAATGGAAGACTTTCAAGCATTAAAAGACCAGAGCTAAATAGAAAATTTGACTTTCAGATACAGGACTCAAGCATAAAAAAGGAAACAGGAAAGAGAAATCATAAGGGATTCAGGAAGGTTAAACTGTTTACATTCCTACATGGGAAGATGATACTTGTAACTCAAAAGAACTTTCTCATTACTGGGGTAGTTAGAAGGAGTTTACTTAGAGAGCATTGCTAGAGTTGACTATGATGGGATGATATCCAAAAAAATAAAATGAAGAAGTGAGAAAGAGGGATACACTGGGAGGGGGGGGAGATGTAGAATTCGGTGAATTATTTCACATAAAACAAGCATGAAAGATTTTATATTGGAGGAGAAGATGGAGAGGTGGTGAGCAACACTTTTAAACCTTATTCTTATCAGAATTGGCTCAGAGAGGGAATAACATAACACATTCAGTTGGATATAGAAATCTAGCTTATCCTACAGTAAAGTAGGAGGCAGAAGACGATAAGAAAGTGGTGGGGCAGCTGATAGAAGGGAGGGTGAATTGGGAGAGGCACTGGTCAGAAGCAAAAGACTTCAGGAGGGACAGGGTCAGATAGAGAAGAGGACAAATGGGACAAATAGGATGAAGGGAAATCACAGCACGGTTACTGATCATAACTTAATGTGATTAACTCACCTGTGAAGTGGAAGTGGATAAGAGTGGTTTAAAAACCAGAACCCTATGATATGTCGCCTATAAGAAACATACTAAGCAGAGAGACACACAGAGTAAAGGTAAGGGACTGGAGCAGAATCTATTATACCACACCTGAACTAAAAAAAAAAACAAACAGGGATAGCAATCATGATTTCAGACGAAGCAAAAGTGAAAATAAATGTAATTAGATAAGCAGGGAATCCACTTTTTGCTAATTGGTACCATATACAATTACATAAGTCCAACACTCAGTATATGTGCCAAATAAGTTAAATGAGTTACAGTAGTAAATAGACAATAAAACTCTACTACTGGGGGGACCTCAGCAAAAGTGAAAATAAATCTAATTAGATAAGCAGGGAATCCACTTTTTGCTAATTGGTACCATATACAATTGCATAAGTCTAATACTCAGTATATGTGCCAAATAAGTTAAATAAATTACAGTAGTAAATAGACAATAAAACTCTACTACTGGGGGGACCTCAACTTTATCTTCCCAGAACTAGATAAATTCAACTAAAAAATAAACAAGAAAAGAAGTTAAGGAGATGAATAGAATTTTAGAAAAATTAAATATGGGAAACCTCTGCAGAAAATCAAAATATGTAAAATGGATAATTTGGTTACATTAAATTAACAAGGTTTCATACAAACAAAACCAATGCAGCCAAAATTAGAAGGAAAGAAGAAAACTGGGGGGAAATTTTAACAGCAAATTTTTGTGATAAAGGCCTCATTTCTCAAATATATAGAGAATTAAATGAAACTTATTTTATATGAGTAATTCTCCATTTGATAAATGGCGAAAAGATATGAACTGATAGTTGTCAGAAAAAGAAATCAAGGCTACCTATAGTTATGAAAATGGCTGTAATTCACTATTGATTAGAGAAATGCGAATGAAAAAATCTGAGGTACCACTTCACACTCATTGACTTGGCTAAAAGAAGGACAACAAATGTTGGAGGGAACATGGGAAAATTGAAACACTAATACACTGTTGGCGTAGTTGTGAACTAATCCAATTATTCTGGAAAGCAGTTTGGAACTATGCCCAAAGGGTTACAGAACTGCATACTCTTTGACTCAGCAATACAACTACTAGATCTGTATCTCAAACCACAAAGAGATTTTTTAAAAATAATTTTTATTTTTAAAAAAATTTATTTTAGTTTACAACATTTAGTTCTACAAGTTTTTGAGTTCCAGATTTTCTCCCCCATTTCCCCCTTCCCCCATGGCATCATGCAATCCGATATAGGTTCTACATATACCATGTGAACATTAAACATTAGTCAAGCTGTAAAGAAAAATTATAACCAATGGAATGAATAACGAGAAAGAAGAAACAAAACAAAAAAGAGAAAGTAAGTAGTTTGCTTCAATCTGCATTCAGACTCCATAATTCCCTAAGACATTTCTGAAAGGCTTATGATAAAAAATGCCGTCCATCTCCAGAGAAAAAAATGATAAATACTGGAGAGGATGTGGAAAAATTGGAATACTAATGCATTGTTGGTGGAGCTGTGAACTGATCCAACCATTTTGGAGAGCAATTTGGAGCTGTGCCCAAAAGGCTATAAAAAAAGTACATGCCTTTTGACCCAGCAAACCACTTCTAGGGCTGTGTCCCAAAGAGATCATAGAAATGGGAAAAGGACCCATCTGTACAAAAATATTTGTAGTTCTTTTTGTGGTGGGAAAGAATTGGAAATCAAGGGGATGCCCATCAATTGGGGAATGGCTAAACAAGTTGTGGTATATGAATGTAATGGAATACTGTTGTGGTATAAGAAATGAGGAGCAAACCCAGACGGACTTCATAATAACGGAGAGACGTAATATAAACTGATGCTGAGTGAGGAGAGCAGAACCAAGAGAACTTTGTACACAATCACAGACACGTCGTATCTGTGATGACTAACTTTGATAGCCTGAGCTGCTCTCAGCAATGCAAGGTTAGAAGACAACTACAAATGACTCATGATGGAAAGAGATACCCACATTTAGGGAAAGGACTATAGAGTCTGAATGTAGATTGAAGTTCTCTCTTTTGTGTTTTGTTTTGTTTTGTCCCTTCTTTCTCATTGTTCACTCCATTGGTTATAATCCTTCTTTACAACTTGACTAATGTTTAATGTGAAGGTATTTGTAGAACCTATAGTTGATTGCATGCCTCCATGGGGGATAGGGGGAGAGAAAATTTGGAACTCAAGGGATTGTGGAAATGAATGTTGTAAACTAAAAGTAAATAAATAAAATTTTTTAAAAATTGAAGCACTTTTACTTTATTATTATTTTCTTTGCTTTCTCTCACAACATGACTGATACAGAAATATTTTTCATAATTGTACATGTATAACTTATGTCAGATTGTTTGCCTTCTCAATGGGGGGGGGTGGGGAAGGCAAGAAGAGATTTGGAACTCAAAATTTTTAAACATTAACGTTAAAAAGTTTTTATGCAATTGGAAATTTTTTTAAAATTTGTCTAACCATTTCCAAGCTGATAGGCATATATTTTATTTCCAATTCTTTGCTATCACAAAAATACACTGCTATAAATATTTTGGTATATGTGGGAATTTTCTTCTTATGGATGACTCTCTTGGGCTATAAGCCTAGTAATGGAGTCTCTAGTTCAAAGAGTATAGACCTTTAATCACTTTATGTACACAATCCAAATTACTTGTAACATTTCACAGTTCCAACCCTTTATTAGTATGCCTATCATTCCACAATCCCTCCAGCAATGAGGGTTGCCATTTTTATCATCTTTGCCATTTTACAGAGTGTGAAGTAAAACCCCAGGGTTGTTTTAATTTGCATTTCTTTCATTATTAATGATTTGGTGCATTCTTTCATGTAGTGGTCAGTACTTGGTAATTCTTTGGTTTATTGTTCATATCCTTTCACTACTTATATTGGGAATGGCTTTTAGTCATATGTATTTGTTAATTATTTGTTTATCTTGATACCAAGCCTTTTCCAGAGATACTTGAAATAAATATTTTCCTATTTGACATCTTAGGTGCATTCATTTTGTCTTTATAGAAGCTTTTTAGTCTCATGTGATAAGTTATCAAGTTCATCTTTTATAATTGCCTTTCTCTGTCTTGTTTGATTAAGAATACATCTCTCACCCCTAGCAGTGAGAGGAATATGATCTGTTTCTCTTCTATTTTTTTTTTGTAGTATGATAGTTAATATTAAAGTCATATCCATTTAGAATGTATTATGGCATATAATATAACTCTAACTTCTAGGAATATAATATAACCCTAATTTCTGCCAGAATTTTTCGCAGCAGTTTTCATTTAATAGGGAATTTTGCTTAGGTCAGGGAGGGGAATTAGCCTTCTACTTTATCAAAAACTGGATTAAGTTCTATTTTTTCAGATTCTCCCATGTCTAGTCTGTTCCATTGATCTGTGTCTCTATTTTCTTAACAAATGTAAGATGGTTTTGAAGACTGCTGCTTTATAATATAGTTTGAGGCATGGAAATCCTTTTCCCATTTTGTCTCTATTTCTTTCCCTTGATATTCGATGTCTTTTGTTTTTCCAAATGAATTTTGTTATTATTTTTATCAAATTCTATGCCATTGGTAATTTGATTGGTATAACATTAAAATGTAAATTAACTTTAGTGGTATTGTTATTTTTATTATTTTGGCATGATGGCTGAATATACTTCCAGCTATCTAGGTTGTTTTTTATTTCTTTAAGGGGAATACTTTGTAGATTGATTTGTACAAGTCTTTTGTGTGCCTTGATAGGTTGATTTCCACATTTTATACTTTTATAGTTATTTGGAAGGTGAGTTCCCTATTTTTATTTCTTGGGTTTTGTTCTTATGATTTAGAAATGGTGTTGATTTTTGAGGTTTTATTTTATAGTTTACAGCTTTACCGTAGCTACTGATCATCTTAATAACTAACTTTGCTGCACTTAATTTGTATAAGTTGTTATCTGGTTTCTCAGTCCTTGACAGCTCAAAACTAACAAATTGGAGTTAATAGAATGGTGAAGAATGCAAATGGTAGATATGGTTATTCAGAGCAAAGGGACACAGAAAAAGGAGACATGAACTCAAAAAGGTTGGGTGGGTGAGAACATAACATAAAAATTTTATAATGGTGTATAGTACAAAAAGTGTTGTACATAATTATGACCCAGAATGATTAAGAACATATTTTTATGTTTTTTTTTCAAGAGGACAAAGGAAAAAAGTACAATGCAAAGTAGTTTGAATAAAGTAAAATTTGTTAACAGAATATTTACCAGTTATCTAAGAAATTTACTTAAATTTTCATCGCTAATGATGCTAGATAAAACAATGTGCTATTCTTTCTAATACAGAATCATAGATTGTGAAGAGGTACAAATTTCATAGGAAAGAGACATGCATTGTTTTAATCCCTAATCTTTAGTATTACTAAGATAATGAAATATGGAAGCCTAGAGTAGGGAACCTTGGAAGATTTGTTAATTTGCCTTATGTTGTAAGGTTGTAATTTCTATAGATAAGTTTTGTGGCATTAATCTTTATGTACCAGATTATTTTAAAGAGAGATAGTGTAGTACAGTAGAAAGATATGGTAGTCTTTCCCTGACCTAGTCAAACCACACCTTGAGTATTGAGGTCAGTTATGGCTATCTACATTTAAAATTTCTTTCAATTAAAAATCAGTTTTCTCTCTCCACCACTCCTTCAAAGTAAAGAAAAAGAAAACCCTTGTAGCAAATATGCATAGTCAAGCAAAATAAATGTCCATATTCTGTACACAATATTTTAAATAGAACACTAATACAGTTTGTCCAGGGAAAGAAAACTAGGATGAGGTAGTGACTCAAAACACATCATACGTGGATCAGTTGAAAGAATTTGAAAGGTTGCCACATGGCACAAGATTCAGCTTGTTCTAATTGACCCGAGAGCATATAACCAGGACCAGTAAGACTTTTACTCAGTATGAAGAAAAAGTTACTAATAATTAGATCTAGAAGTGGGATAAGGATCTTTGAAAGGTAGGGAGTTTCCCATTAATGGTGGTCTTCAAGAAGAGGCTCAGGAATGAAACATTGCACTTTTAACTGTAAAAATTTTTTGTGGCGGTGGTGATAATGATGCAAGTCAGAGACTCATTTTATGCTTAATTCATTTCCTTGACAGGCAAATAGTAGGCACTTGATCCTTGAATACATTAAAGAAACCTTTTTATGCTCTTTTAACTGTATAAATTGGTTAGAAATTGTTCCATATTTCCCAGATGAAACTAAGTTAATTTTTAAATTGAAGATAGTTTCCATAATTTTTGTCTAAAGGTATTTCTTTTTGTGAAGTTATGGAGCACAGCATTTTTTTCTTTTTGTCCCTACTACCTAGTGAAGTGTTTGACACTTAATAGTTTTTTAATAAATACTTGTTGATTGATTATTGAAATCTTCAGGATCTAGCCTTCTTTAAAGCCATTCTAGATCCCTCGAGTTAGGAATGGTGATTCCTTGAAATCTCCTGTGCCAGTCTGTTGACCTTATATTCATTTATATTCCAAGACATGTCTTAGGTACATGTTTGTATGTCTTAAACCTATTGTCTTTCTTTTGGAGCCTCAGCCTGTAGGCACTTGGTAATTGTTTGCTGAATTGAATTGTATGGAAGACATACCTACATAAAATCATAGAATTCTCAGAAAAGGATTGTTTTAATTCTTTGAATTGTTTCTTTAGTACATAGCACATAACAGATGCTTAATAAATGTTCATCGATTGAATAATTTATTGATAGTAGATTTAGGGCTGGCAGCATTCTCAGAGGTCAGCTAGTCAATCTTTTATTTTATAAATAAGAATATTTGGGTTAGTTCAATTGAACCAGATTTCCAAGATTTCTTTTAATTTTAATTTAATGAAATCACAAGTCAGTTTAGTTTTATATTGGAAAGATGACTGCATTTTTCTGGAAAAGGAATATAGAAATAAAAAAAATTTGAATTAAAGAATAATAGGAGATGTTCCTTTTTTATCAATGAAATCTTTAACATATACAGATTGAATGAAAATACAATTATAGCATTACAAGGGATCAAAAAGGAAGATGCATGTAAAGATTTTTAGAAATTTCAACGTGGAAAGACTTTTTAAAAAGTCAAGTAGGGCTTTTCTCTTTCCCAACTCCCAACTGACTTTTAACCATTATGGAGTCTTCTTTATGACCCAGAGAGGTCTCTTATTGCCAATTAATATGCATAAAGTTTGTTTAATGTATATTTGGGAGTATAATACATTTTTGGGAGTATAATACATTTTTACTCACTCAAAGTTGGTAAAGGTCAGACATTATTTTTGTGTAGAAGTCACTATTTATTTCAGATAAGGATAAGCTATGATTTATTAGTTTTCTGTGATTTTAGAGAGGCTGGAGTCAGAAAATGAGTTTCTTTTATTAACCATTTGTGTATAATATGACATACTGTAGCTACTGCTGTTGTACTAGATAGATCGTCAAATAACCTTTTCTTGTATTTGTCCATTGATGCTGTACTCTTTTACTTTTTTTCATACCATATGCAGCATTTTGTAAATATACTGTTATTGGATAGTAGATATATAAACAGAAGGTGCCGTTTCTACCCTATCTGTTTGAAATTCTTTGTTGAATCTGATTATTTTGTTCTCATGAATTAGTCAGATTTTCATTAAGGAATAAACATTTTAGTGTCAGTCAGATTTCAAAAATTTTAATTATAAATGAATGCTGGCCTATTACTACTTTACAGCATAATGCTTTTCCTGATGTGCTACATTTTATCATTTCTAGATTTGTTTTTACAAAGATGATTAAGCCAAAAGATAAATGAGCTTTTATTCTCAATTAACAGACATATGTAGGGTGTGTCGATCAGAAGGAACACCTGAGAAACCGCTGTATCACCCGTGTGTATGTACTGGCAGTATTAAATTTATCCATCAAGAATGGTGAGTAGACTTTTTAGAAATTACATTTCAAAACTCATTTTTATTGCTAGTATCATTTGTTGTTTAATTGTAGAAACCCCTTTATTTTTAACATGTTATTATCTCTTGGGATTAAAGAAAAAGCTTACCTACTCAAGCATCCCAGATTTTCATAGGTAGAAGAGAATATAAACTAAAAATAATTAGTGTCATGAACTTAAAACCACTTTTTTTAAGTAAGGTTTTTCTCAGAGTTTATTTTAAGCAGCTAGCCAATTGGCAAAACAGGTTTCTTTATGTGAAAATTTCCACCCACTGAATGAATTTAAAGGGGGGTGTGTGTGTGTGTGTGTGTGTGTGTGTGTGTGTGTGTGTGTGTGTGTGTGTGAAATCTCAGTGAATAGGAAAAGAAAGCATTACATTCTTGGAGGGGTCATATATCTGTTATATCCAGTCTCCGCAGTGTCTGAATTTAGGCATCCTGTTATAGCACGCAGACTAAGGCAAGGACATGAACAAGGTCACTTCAGTTAGTCTGGGTTCAAAAAGTGGATAACATTTTGGACATGACAGGATACAGCTTGAATTTACAAATGGGAAGGAGCATGGAGGGGAGTCATATTTGCTTCCTCATTTTTCAAGCTTCATGAAAAGGGCTATTAAGCAAGACTCAATGTTGGTTCATTTCATATGAAATAACAGTTACTCAGTAACTATACTCATTACTCAGTAGCTAATAAATAGTTATAGAGTGTCTATTCTGTGCTATGTCTCAACTAGACACTAGTGATATTAAAGATAGGATCAGTGAGAACAATTTGGTATCATAAATGCCATCTAGAATTAGGCAAAAGTCACAAATTTGAGAGTTGCAAGAGACATTAGTGGACGTCTAGTCTAACCCATATGTGAAAGGAATCCCGACTATGACAGACCTGATAAGTGGTCATCCAGCCTCTGATTAAAGATTTCCTAAGAGGAGGGAACCCAAAAATGATGCTTTCTTCCCAGTATTGTAATTCTAACAATGATATTATATGATGTTTTGAGGGAAAACATGAATATCTTATGAAAAACATCTAAAAGATTAGCATTATGCCCCCAAATTGCTAACTTCCCTAATAAAATTTTATGGATATATCATCCATGTCTTTATCTAAATACTTCTTGAATTTATATTTTCAGCTTTTACTATCTGTTGGAGGTAAGGAATTCCATGTGTTGACTACCTGCTGGGTAAAGTAGTATATGTGCACCAATAAGAAATTAAAAACTTTTTGAAGATAAAGACAGTGTCTTATTTATCTCTGTACTTAGCACTGTGCCCTACAAAATAAATTGGTGCAAAATAAATGTTTATTGAATTTTTATGTATCCTAGATTCTTTCAAATTTCAGAGTGTTTCCGATTATCCGCTATGGGCATACTGGTATTGGTCATTGGTTCTGCAAAAACTTTGTTGGCCAAAACATCAATACTGACAGAGAAGTGAGTGCAGGGCATACTGTTTTAAATAGGAGCTCTGCCCTTCATTTGCTTGTAGTGGTGACTTCCCTTGGGCTGGACCAGCAAGTTTTCTGATTGGCTTCAAAAGCTACTCTCTACCAGTATCTCCTGAGTCTTGGGATTTGTGATGAGAGAGGACAGCTACTGTTTACAATAGTTTCTCCACAGTGAAATACCAGACTTTGATTATTTGATAGTATTTTGAAATGTTGATTAGGAAATTATATGAGGTATGTCTGTCTTCTGGTGTTTAATGAACTTGCTGATATTTGTCCTATTAATAAAATTCAAGAATTTAAAAAACTTGACTCATCTCCCTTTCAGCCTTTGCAGACTAAAAAGTCATAATTATTTCTTCTTTTCTCATATAGCATGTCCTCCAGTTTCTTAGTTGTCCTACTTTGTATCTTCCCTAGTTGTGTAATACCTTTTGGAATAAGGCTTTAAGTAAGAATTGTACAGTTTTCCCAAGTACAAGTATCGCAGGTTTGAACAAGAAAACAGACACATTCTTTGTTGAATTTTACGAATCTATAATTAGTATTGAAAGAATTTAGTTGGCATTAGACACTATGTAATGTAGAGGAAACAGTGGTATAATGGAATTTCACTTACTTAGATTCCTCAACGTTAATTGGAAGAATTGAAAATAACTACCTACTTCAAATAAATTTTAAAGTGTCATAAAGAAATAGGTAGGAACTTTAGTTATATAATCAAAAGATAGTTGTTGAGGAACAAAATAATAAGCAGAAATTCTGAACATTATAGAGCTGGATGAAACATTTGAGAGCATCTAATTCAGTATTATTAGTCCATTGAGGTTTTTCTGAGGCCAGATTTTTTTTTTTTGCTTGAAGTTGTTTTGGTTACTTGAAAGTAATTACATATTACTTGTCCTTATGCACTTTGTCCTTAAGCAAACCTGGCCTCTACTTGCTGTTCTCCCTATACAACATTCCATCTTTTGCCTCTGACTCCCGTGTCTGGAATATTCTTCTTTCTTACCTCTTAGAATTTCCAGCGCCCTTCAAAGCTCAGCTCAAGTGCCACCTTCTGTATGAGGAAACCTTTCCTTATTCCCAAGTTGTGTGTGTTTATTTTGTGTTTGCTTATTTATAAACTTTCTCTGTCCTCTCCAGTAAAACGTGAGCTCCTTCAAGATAGGAGCTGTCTCATTCTTATATTATCCTCAACACCTGGCACATAGGAGGCACTTAATGCTTGTTGGTTAATGTACAGCCAACTTGATGGATTGTCTTTGAGTTGCTTAAAAAGTGAATATATTTCTTTGTAACCATTTTTTGGTTTTCATTTTAGTGGCATTTTCTTTCTGACTGTTATCACTGAAGGTACCAGTAGATCTTTAATTAGAAACTCTAGCACTTGGTACATATTCAGTTGAGGAGATGGGAGTTTGTGCTTCTTCCCTGGGACAGTCCTCTCTGCCTTGTGGTCTTTCTGTAGTCTCATGCCCCCTCTGTGACCACTCTGAAGAGGAAAATACTCTTCCTTTCTCCTTAATTCTTATTCCCAAGGTTCTGTTTACTCTTGGATCATTGTCTAGTTATGCAAAGTGTTATATAGTTATACAAAATGTCAAAATTAAATGCAGTGTTTTGAAGATGGGGAAAGCTTTTTGTGAAAAACTGAAAATTATAGTTCCTATAAATCTAAACTTTAAAAATGTATTGTGTATAAAAATATACTATTTCTACATTATTATAATTTATAAATATTACGTATTTCTAATTTCAGCTTAGTTCAGTGGTTGAAACACAGCAGAAAAGAATACTGTGAACTATGCAAACACAGATTTGCTTTCACACCAAGTAAGTTTATAGTATTAACAACTTTTACTGCCTTTTTGTGTATTACATCCTTACAACTTTCAACTTGAAATTTAAAAGTAATATTAGAATCTTTATCCTTTCCTTTCATATTTCATTCCTCTTTGATTTTTAGTATAAAAAGTATTCTGAACTCCTTTTTCTTATTACCTAGTTTGTTTTTAAAAACATGTGATGTATCGTATTACCAAATCTATTATGTGTTTATTTAGTTAAACATCTAAAATATTAAATTAGATTCAACAATCATTTGGTGCCTGCTAAGTTTAAGGCACTATCCTAAGTGCTTAATATACAAAGGCAATAGTACAATAGACCAGTGGTTCTCAACCTTCCTAATGCTGCCACCCTTTAATACTTGTATGTGGGTGTATCTGCATGTGGGCGGACCCTCCTGGAGACAGATAAAGGAGCTGTGTCTTGGTTCCTAAGACCATCAGAAATATGTGTTTTCCGATGGTCTTAGGCAACCCCTGTGAAAGGGTTGTTTGACCCCCAAAGGGGTTGCGACCTACAGGTTGAGAACCACTGCAATAGTCAATACTTGCCCTCAAAGAGTTTAAATTCTACTTCAATACTTAATACAATTTTGATACCGTTTTATTAAGCAGGAATAAGTTCCTAATCCATTGAAAGGAAGGTGTAGGGGAAATTAATCTCCTCCCCTTCATACTATTATTTTTTTAAGTAATTGTAATGAAATAAGAACGTCCAATTTATGTGTGGGTGTATATTTTTTCTGGGGCATAAACTTTGCAAGGGATAAATTTTTTTGAGTATTTTGAGTCACAAAAGTATGTGTGGTGGAAATGAGTATTATTGACCTTGTATTTTTTTTCCAGTGGAAAAACATGAATTGTTAGTAAAAGTAGTTTCTCATTTCTTTGGCAAAGTCTCATTATATTACCATCTATGAAAATTCATATACCTGAGAGAGATGAACTGGATTTGACTTCTGGCTGTGCCACTCATCGGTACACTCTAGGACTCAGTTTCCTCATCTTCATAATAAGTTGTTTGCATTATATAATTTCTGATAGCCCATCTTGAAATCCAGTGATCAGCATCACTAAGGTCAATATTATTATTAATTGCTTAGAACAGAAAAATTATCACATGCAGCTTAAAAAAATAATAGCTTTATTGGCCTTATAGCAAATTAAAAACCTAAACTACTGAGCTTCATTTTCAGTGAAATTTGTAAAACTGCATACACCCTTATTTTTTTGTTATAATGTTGTTTTCTTTAGCCTTCAGTTATCTACAAGATCTCAAATTTATAAAGTACCTCTCAGGATATCTAGTACACTCTATACCCAAACAGGATAGCCTCTCCAGAATAAATATTTGTACTTACTTCAGCTGATCCTATGTGGCATGATCTCATGATCTCAAGGCCATACATAAACCTGGTTGCTGTCCTAGTCTGTAGATAATTTCTAGCTTATCACTGACCTTCCCAAAAGGTGACATTGATGTCTCAGATGCTGTCTCAGCAAGGGAAAATACAGTGGGATTATCACCTCCCTAATTTTGGCTACTATGCTTCTCTTAACGTAGCCTAAGATCTTGTTACCGTTTTTGACTGCCATATCACATTGCTTTACTGAGCTTACAATCTAAACCCAAAATCTTTTTGAGAGAACCTGGGATTTAGCCATACCTTTTCCATCTTATACTTCTGAAATATATAATTTTTTAAACTAGACTTTACATTTATCCCGTTAAATTTTATCTTATTTGATTTAGCCCAGCAATATAAGTTTAAAGGTCGTTTTTAATCTTGATTCTGTCTTCCTACATGTTAGCTATTCTTAGCTAACATACTTATGCTTAACTTTGTGTTAAGCACAAATATCTGTGAATTAGAAAAGTATACCATCTGTTCCTTGATTGTTAATAAAAAGTGTTGAATAGCACAGGCTCTAGCAAAAATTCACCATTGATGATGGCAGTGCAGTGAGGGAAGGGGTAAGAGGGGGTTTTGATGATGTCCTTGGGTCTGCAAGTGTAACCTTGCTACCAGTGGTTTGAGAAGAAATGGAGGAAATGCTGAGTGAACTCAGGGTGATCATCATCAGTTCCTGGGGATTTTTTTACCCTTTTTTTGGATTCTGGGTCTCCTAAACTATGGAGACTGCTGAAATTGCTTTATCTTTGGCATATAATTTAGTCCACCATCATGTTGCTCATGTGACCCAGAAATCTCTGTCACATTTACTTCTGGTAAGGATGTTGTACTTCTGGGATGTTGAATTTGAATTAACCAAATGCTCTTTTATTATATCCTTTGCTTATCTTAGGTTTCATTCTTTGTTAAGAATTTTTATTTTATCCTTTCTGGTATTTCTCAAAGAAGATAGAAGGAAATGAAAAATGTAATTGTTTTGCCTTATCTTAGCTATTTGTTATCTTCCCCATCATCCCAAATAGCATTCTTATACTTTCTTTGTTTCTTCTTTTCTACAGACTTAAAAATCAAATACCTCTTTTACCCCATTTTATTTTTTTTTAATTTTTTTTTTACTAAATTCAGCTCATTCTGAGCTTTAGCATTCCTTAGACTTCTGTATGACCATACTATATTTCAATTACATTGCTTCCTTCTTTTGTGCACGTGAATTTAAAATCTGAGTTGATTAGTAAGTGCTTGATTTCCTGTGGGCATCTCTCCCCTTTCTTCCTCATGGAATTATTTCTCATTTTTTGGCGATTTCATTCTTAAGAAGTTGTCTGTTCTTCCCGGTTTGATTTCACATGTAGATTTTTAAGCCATGTGATTGTATTTCATTCTTTAAAAAAACAAAAAAAAATTTATTGGTATGTTTTTTTCACCATCATTTGTATTACAAAATATTGCTCTTTCATGTACCCTGCAAGCTATTCCTTATAACAAATATTAAAGAAGAGAGAGAAAAAAAGCAATTCAGCAAAGCCATCTAGCACATCAGATGGTCTGACGATCTGTGACATTCCATACACAAAATCTCCCACCTTATGCAAAGAGGGGAGGAAAATACATTTCTTGGTTCTTCTCCTGGGGTATGTTTGATCCTCTTCTTTTTCTGAATCCTTCAAAACATGTTTTTCCCAAATCTGGGTTGCATGTCAGATTATTCCCAATTTATTTTCAATCACAGATCCTAAGATGAAGTCTTCTTTCTTCCCTTACCCCAAGAGTCCAGTCAGTTCTGCTTTAACATCTAATTCTTCCATTCTGATAGAATCGGGTCCAGAATTGGAAGCTCCCTTCCTTGATTTCCACATCTTTGGAAGGATGACATCATTAAGATGGACCCAAAAATTAATAATTGCTTTACTTTTGTAAGAGAATATTCCAACAGATTTCTAGATAATTGTTCCTCTTACTGCTATCTTTTAAATAACTCTATACCATAATCGTGATCTATTTCTGCTGGCGGTCTGTAGTATTTTTTTCGTGACAGTAACAGTTCTCTTTCTGGCAGTCAGATGCCAAGTAAATGAGATATCTGATACTCTCGTTATTGTCCCTGATTAGGCCAAATCTGAAGTTTTATGTCCAGGTCTAGCCATCACATTTTAGAAAGGACATTGACAAACTAATGGAGGGCATATAGGAGGGCATATAGTATGTTGAAAGGACTCCAGACTATACTATATGAAGACTTACTGAAAGAATTTAATATATTTAACCTTAAATGAAGATATGTTGGGTGTCTTCAAGTGTTTAAAGGGTTGTTTATCGTCTATACTTGACACTAAAAATCAGAACTAGTAGCAGAAGATAGAAGTTGTAGAGAGGCCAATTTTGGTTCAATATAAAGTTAATCTTCCTAATTACTAAAGATGTTAAAAATATAATGAGCTTTCTCCTAAGGTCTGGAGTTCCTGGATGTTGGATGTTTACTAATCGATTCTAGATTGTCACTTGTCTGAACTTTATAGAGTGGATTTCTGCTTATGTATTGGTTGGATACTTTACTTTTCCTTTGAGATTCTGTGCTTTAGGGTAAATGAATTGTTATGATCTTGATTTGATTTGTTACAAATGTTTACTGAAATGTCTTATTAAGAAGAATATCTTGTCATGGAAACTATGATATACATATCTATTTATATACATAATATAAATAATTAAAACATTTATTGATGCATTCTGTTTTGATAGAACATGTTTCCTACCTACCAAACACTCAATCCCCACTACAAAGTACATTTCTCAAAAAGTTTATTAGCTCTTAATTAAAAGGACAAGATCTGTTTTTTATATTAATGATCATATGATACTAACATTGACTTTTTTATTGGAGTTTTGTGGCCATTCATTATTAATGTTATTTACATTGTTGTCCTCATATATAATGTTCTTTTAGCTCAGCTTTTAGTATAAGTAGCTATTTTTTAACTATAAATTTTGTGAGTTCTATTTTTTTCTTTCAGTTTATTCCCCAGATATGCCTTCAAGGCTACCAATCCAAGATATTTTTGCTGGACTGGTTACAAGTATTGGCACAGCAATACGTTACTGGTTTCACTATACACTTGTGGCCTTTGCATGGTTGGGAGTTGTACCTCTTACAGCATGTAAGTATTACTTTTTCAGTGTTGGATTTCTTAAATATTGCTTAATAATAGATACCATTGCATCTTGTTATTTCATGTGATATCCTTTAATGATTATATAATATTATAATGTTCTTAAACATAAAGAAATTTAACTTAAAAAAATAAGTTGTATTAGGAATTCATGTTTAGCAGTTTAATCTAGGTAGACTTCCCAAAGAGAATCTAAAAAAGAAAAATGAACAAAATATGGAGAATAATTATTACTATTTAGGAAGGAATCCGAAGACTAAACTTCAGATGGCTAGGCAAATTATGATCTTAAGTCCTTCAGTCATATTGTAATTATCCTCAAATTTTGGATTTTTAGGAAGCTAATGTCACACCCTCTAGTGTTTAATTTTCTTTTCCACCTTGTTCTTAACACTTGCTTTTAAGATGAAATCTGGAATATGAGTGACCACTGAAGTGGAATAGTGGCCCCAAATATACAGGTTGAACAGGAAAGCTTCCTCTTCCTCCTGCCCTTCACTCCTCTCCAGAAATAACAAAAATACCCTTATGTTCTATCATAGTGAAATACATATGTTCCTTGGAAGATTTGATTTATTAATTCTATAGTGTGGATGACTTACATAAGATATGTAGTAGGATATTCTAGGGCAGCGGTTCTCAACCTGTGGGTCACGACCCCTTTGGGGGTCAAACAGGGTTGCCTAAGACCATTAGGAAGTTTGAGAACCACTGTTCTAGGGTGTGAGATTAGAGTTGGATAAGAAATTCTTTGAGCATTTTATCTGATTTACTTGAATTCGAGTAAATTCAAGTAATTGAATTTAAATAATTCTGATTTACTTGTTATTTAAGGGACAGGCAGTATTTTAAAACAAATTTAGTGGTGTTTGTATTTTGATCCAGTCTCATCAGGTTTTTATGTCTTCATAGAGGATATACATCAGTGTGTGCTTAGTAATAACAGATATGAGCATTGCAAATTCTGCCTGAAAATTGCCACTTACAGTGCTTCTTACATTTTCACACAGGCCGCATCTACAAGTGCTTGTTTACTGGCTCTGTGAGCTCACTATTGACACTGCCATTAGACATGCTGTCAACGTAAGTGTCAGCCATTGTGAGATGGGAAAAATGCTGGATTCAAATGGTTCATTTGTTTTCCTTCTTATGTTCATGTTAAAATTTAAGATTTTTCCCATAGCCTACGGGAAAGCATATTAGAGCTCTTTTTATTTATCATCTTTGAAAGCATAGCTGTCGTATTCTTCAGAAGGATTTTGAAATTAGATTTGTAACTTTAGGAATATGTCAGATATTTAAAGGTGGGTTATATAACTTAAGATTTGTTTTGAATGGGACAATTAATTTGCACAGTAAGTTCACATTGAATTCATTAATGCCTTTACAAACAAAACAATAAAGAGCCCCAGCAAAACAGCAATTACCTTTGAGTTCAAGTACATCACATTTGTCTGTTTTATGACATTTAGGCTATAATCTCTGATAACATTTCACCTAGTTGTCTCAGTGCTTCTTAATTCTAACGTGTGATGCATTTTGTAACTCTCTAAAAATAGAAGAGAGGGCACCCGGCTTCTCTGTTAATAGACTTAGAAGCAATGTAAATTGTTAAAAACTTTCATACAGTTTTGCCCATTTCAGATTTACTTGTTCATCACACTTGGCTTTCTTAACTCTTTCTACGCCTTATGTAAATAAGAAAAAGACCAAAAGGATCTATCATCATGCATTGAGAGAGCCTCTAAAAGCACATATTCCCAAGCAGTTAACTTAGAAAGGAAAAGATAGGAAAGGGAGAGCATTTTACACTTTTAGTAGACTTTTAGCTTTATTCTTTTTTGACTAACTCAAGTTTCCTAGGCCCCTTGCATCTGGAACCATACTTTTAAAAACTGTTCACTGTGTTTAGAACTTTAAATCTAATATCCATGATGTGAAAAATCAGTATTTTAACAACACTAAATTATTAACTTTGTAAACTGAATTTCACCTGGGAACAGAAATTTGTTTCTCAAGTATACATGTTTGATATAAATTTTTAAAAACCTGATATATAGACATTTAAGATTTGGAAAGTGTTTTACACATCTCATTTGAGCCTTGTGAAATAGCACATAACCTCTTTTTATGGATGAGGAAGCTGATATGTAAGTTTTGTGACTTGCCAGTGACCATGAACTAGCAAGTACAGGAAACAGGATTTGAACTTGGGTCTTTCTTTATTTTTAAGTTCAGAATTACCTCTAGTAGACAGTACTACCTCTTTTAAAATTTAATTTCAGTTTCTGTTTTTTCCTTATATATGAAGTGGAAATTGAAGAGGGAATGAATTTTAAAATTCATGGAAGTTAAAATGTTAAAATCCTCTCAGGAGGAAAAACATGGAAGTTTTGTCATGAAGTCTTGAAAGGAGTATAAATAAAGGTCATTTTAGAAGATAAAATAACAAAAAAGTAGAAGTAGACAAAATATTATGAATAAATAAAATAAAAATAATGGAAAAGTTGGATCCTGCCCTACTCAGACCTTTGGTTGATTTCTGTGTTTCCTTTTTATTTCTATCATTGTTGAAATCCAGAAAAGCCAAAAGTCTGGTGTTCATTCAGTACCAGGGAAACTTGTACCAGAATCACATAAGTTCTAAATATCTCATATACCTTAAGTAAACGCTGCCCTACAGTTAAGATCCACGCTAAGTGATACTTCCCTAGGAAATCGACCATACCAGTTAGGCTGGGGACTGCACGGTTAAGTGTCTGGACCACAGACCTGTTGACATATCCAGAAATTCAGAGTAAATAAAGCCAAATAAATAAAATGAATGCAACATGTCATATTTTCCATTATTCCCTAGTATGCTTCAGCTATCTTCAGCAAACAAATTTCTATAATCTAGTTTTTTGGGTAGTTGATAGTTTACTGGAAATGTATATTAACTCATTTTAAATTATTTTTGTTACTGTGGAAATAATTATGTAACTTTTTTTTTAATAGGGAAAATTTATTGGCAGATTGTTTGCAGGGTTGTTTTGTGGTGACGTGCACTCTTTGTGCATTCATCAGCCTTGTGTGGTTGAGAGAACAAATAGTCCATGGTGGAGCACCACAGTGGTTGGAACAAAATCATGCTCAACCTCTCAATGCCGCTGGACAACAAAATGAAGTAAGATAACTTGTTCCAATTTTAGTTGTTATGAAATTATTTCTGCTTATTCATGGTCTAAATGTCTTTTTTCTTTTCTCATAGGTATACTTGTAAAATAGTAATACATGTTGTTAAAATAAGCAGTTCATAAATTTAGGACAGTGTTGTGATAGACTTTTTGATTTATTTACCTGGGAGATTAGGAATAGCTAGAGGGATATACTGATTTCTCTTTCTGCTTTGCTTGTGATGACGTTTAGCAACTCTCACTTGAAAACACAAAAGCTATGTCCTATTCCTGGATCTATTTCTGACTTGCTATGTAAATTTAAGAAAATAATTTAATTCCTTTCCCTCACCTTGGTTTCTTCAGTTGTAATATGCTTATCCAATCAGCGCTATGAGCAATGTTATAGTTAGGTATCTTAGAAATTTATGCTTCAACTTTTGTGTGATTACTTGTAGGAATATCCTTGTTTTTTTTCCCCCTTTACATGAGTGTTATCAGTAGACACAGGATCAGATATTTAAGGCCTGAAATAGGTGAATTTGATGAATATTTTGAAGTTTTTCGATTAAGTAATGCATGATGTTTAGCTTTATTTGGTAATTGTGGTGGCTATGTAATTGTTTTGAGTATTTAGCAGAAGTTTAGACTATTAGGCAAAAAAGCAATGATTCAAACTTTTGTCAGAGTATCATTGTCACATTGTGTGTGGAAACCTTTTGGTGTCCCAGTCCCTTCTGTGTTTGAGTAGTGGTAACACAGGTACTTGAGGAACTATTAGCTGGTTAAGCAGGATATTTATATTGTTACTTAACTCAGCAAGGCCATTGGAAAGTTTACTAACTTGGTGAGGCAGGGGAAGGGGGCACTTGCAGGGATTGGGGGGGAGGCAGTCAGTGAAAGCAGGACGGTACTTAACAAGAGACTAATGCCGTGTATCTACGTATATGACCTTCATCGCTAGTCTAGTTTATGAAATGTTAAACATTAACTTCACAAACTGATTTCTATTTGTGTACTTGTGTATTTGGTATCAGGTGAGGTCTTTACTTTCTTAGAAATTAATCAAAGCTTAGTAAAACTAAGAAAATTTATCTACATATCTGAAATACCTCATCATTTTAGGCTCCAGGTGTAGGAAATGGTGCTGAAAATGTTGCAATTGATCAGCCTGCTAACCCACCAGCTGAGGATGCAGTAGTAGGGGAAAACCCTGAAATTCAGGAAGAACAAGCTGATGAAGAAGAGGAAGACAATGAGGATGAAGAAGATGCTGTAGTGGAGGATGCAGCAGATGCTAATAATGGAGCACAAGGTAACAGTCATCATAAGACAACATTTCAAAGTAATGACAGTTCTAATATAATTTTAATCTAAATGAATGTTTTCTACTTATTTTTAATATTCATAAATCTTAAGCAGATTTTCACCTTAATGTTCTTGTGTTTGTATGTGTATACAGACTATAAATACTAAAAATATACTATACTCTAAATACTATAAATATGAACCCTGCCATATATATGTATATATACTTATGTATCTTATAAGAGAGAATGAATGGTTGCTGGATGACATTTTATGAAATGTTATTAAAACTTGAGCTTTATTTATTAAATTTCTTCTTCTTAGTGTTTCAAGTGTGTAGGTGTGGTTTGAAAGAATTAAAGTACCTTCCAGGTACAGTTCTTGTAACGGGGCTAATGAATTGCATCTTTAACTTCCCTCTCAATAATAATATTAGGTTTAGTATTTTCTTATAAGCAGCTGCAAGGTATTCATTTCAAAGACAGTTCTTATTAATATTTGCAGTACAAGGTTCCTCAGGCATCTCTAAACTGTAATTATTATTTCAGATGACATGAACTGGAATGCTTTAGAATGGGATCGAGCTGCAGAAGAATTAACATGGGAGAGAGTGAGTAAGAGCCCTTTTTATCAGGAGTTGTTGCCTCTCATTCTTAGAATAGCCTAAATATTTAACTAAAATTAATTGTACAACTTAGGGACATTCAGATATATTTACTAAAACAATATTTAGTAAGTTATCTCTATTTAGATAAGTTGGTGATTCAACAGATATTTTTTCAAAAAAGTTGTTAATAGTATAATATCACAGTTTTATTGTAAGTGACTATTGTGGTATTAAAATTTCTTTATCAGTCATCTTCATAAATCTGCCCTAATATGCTAAAGAGTTGAAAAGTATATTTTGAAGAGTAAATCAATGACTTTTTCATTTGGAAATATTGCATTTTGAGGGCTTTGTTTTAAACTTGTATTACAAAATATTGCAAGTTTTAGGAACAGTTTGATTTTAATTACTATATATTCTTTCGAAATGTAAAATGATAAATGCATGTGTAAGAAGAAAGATAGTTTCAAACATGCCTATACTGATTGTGAATGAAGTATCTAATGCTAAAACTAAGCACCAAGATACTGAGTTTATTTAGATTTTTCTTTTATGGAAATAGGAAAATATATAATTCCAGGCAATGAAACATACATGCATGGAGATGTTCTAACATGTGAAACCTTTGTACTTCATTGGTAGGCATAAAGCTGAAGGAAGTTCTTTAGAATAGAAAATCCCTACTCACTGTTATCTGATTATTTTATTTTTTCCTTAGATGCTTGGACTCGATGGGTCACTAGTTTTCTTAGTAAGTAAATTCGCCTTGTTTAAGAATAGAATTGCAGTTTACTTAATTATTGTTTCTCTTGATAATTTGAGTATTGGAAGATTTATAGCCATGTAACTTTAAAATAAATTTTTATTGTTATCTTTTGTTTTTATATTGCCTAGGTTTTCCCTGTATCTCCCTTTCTTCTGCCGGAGAGCCATCCCTTATAACAAAGAATTTTTTTTAAAGAAAATAAGAAAAAGTTGAGCAAAACTAGTTAATATATTCCCCAAATCTGATCTTGTTCAGTGTTCCAAACTCGTAAACTCCTTGCCTCTGAAAAGGAATTGGGGACAGGGATGTGGGTGGGATTGTTAAACAGGGTAATTTTATACTTCAGATTATAAGACCTCTTTACTTTTGATTATTTAGTGTCAAGAAAAAGTTTATTGCATTTTTTTTTTGAAGAAAATGCATTTTATGGGGAAAAATTAATATTTGTAATTTTGAGTAAAATTTTAAAATATTTATTAAGACTTTACTGTGTACAGAGATTTTGTGTGCAGTGTGGGGGAAAATATAAAGATAAGACAGACCCTTTCCCTGTGACATTTTCAGCCTATTAAAGAATATGATATGGATCATTTTAATATAGGTTAGAACGTAAATGATTAAAATAAGGATAAATAAGGGATGCAGTACAAGCATCTAAAAATCCAGTGATTTTTTTTTTTTACAATTCTCTATTGTAATAGTCAAGAAAAAAAATGATGAAACCAGAGTAATTCTGAGTATGTAAAGGACAAAATTTTAATGCTGTCCTTTGTTGTCTATGTTCCTCTTTCCATTGAACTCCAAATCTAATTTCTTTATATCCAGGTAACATTCTTTATTATTTCTAGAATACTAGCCAGATGTGAGGCTCATCTATAAGGGTGGCTATATTCTCCTCTATTAGGGATCCCTGACCCAGCTCACAGGGCTAAAAATACCATTTTCTCCCCCTCTGGGGTTATAAATAGTGGAGATTCAATCTCCAGGTAATCACTGAGCTAAAGGGCATGGCCCAGAGGAGTGCGCTCAGATTGTTAATGTCATTTTATTCAGCCAGCAAACTTTTATTAAGTGTCAGGTATGTTTAAGGCACTGTGCTAGTAATTTGGGATAAAAAGACCAGCAAAAATTGTTTTTGCTCTCAAATACCTTATATATCCACCATGGGAAACAGAGAAAGAAGAGAGAGAGAGATACAAAATCGGTAAAAGAAATAATTTGTTGAGGAAGCTAGAAGTTTTGGAAAGGCCTCATGTAGAAGGTGGTGTGTGATTTTTTTAAAGGTGATTAGTGATCCTCAGAAGTAGAAGTGATAAGAAACTTTGTTTGAGGTATGAGAGACAGCCAGTACAAAGGCATAGGGGTGGGCTATGGAATATCATCTATGAGAAACACAGTAAGCAGGCCAGTTTTGCTGCATCATAGAGTGAATAAAGGGAGATAATATGTAATAAGACTGGATGGAAAAGTAAGTTGTACCAGGTTATGAAGAGTTGTGACTGCTAGTAGAGAAATTTATATTTGATCCTAGAGGAAAGAAGGAACCACTGGAGTTTATTAACTAGGAAAGTTTGGCAAGATGTGTGCTTTAAGAAAATGACTTTGGAGTGGGGAAATGAATGAGGCATGGAAGCCAGTTAGAAGATTATTGCAATAGTCCGAGTGAGAAGTCATGGTTTGAACTAAAATGGTAACTGTCTGAGTTAAGAGAAAGGGACAGATAAGGGAGTGGTATTGAAGGTAGAAACAGCCAAATTTGGCAAGCAATTGGATATGTGGACTGAGAGGGAGTGAGGGGTCAACAGTGACACCAAAGTTGCATACTTGGAAGGACTGTGGTGCCCTTGGCAGTGACAGGGAGATTTGGAAGATAGGTGCCCTGGGGATTTTTCAAAAGAAAAAGTGTGCAGTTTTTGATCTGTTGGGTTAAGAGATGCCTTTAGTTCATTCAATTTGAAATATGTGGTAAGATTGTTGGAGTGGTATTTACAGCTTAGAAGAGAGACTACAGCAGGATATGTAGATCTGCATAGGGATAATTGTTAAGCCCATGGGAACTGATGAGTTCACCAGTTGAAAGAGTGTGAAAAGAAATTTCAAGACAATTTTGGATTATTCTCTTAAAGGGTATTTGATGGATGATGACACAGCAAAAGAGAGCCAGAGTGGTCAAACAGTTAAGAAGAGAATCAGGAGAGTGTAATATCATGAAAACCCATAGCGTAGAGAGAATGAAGTAAACTTGAATTAGATTGTCTTAAACAATTATTGCAAGTTTTTTTATATCAAACTATATTGAGGAAATATTTATTTCTTGGGTTTTTCTTATGAAGGCTTTCTGTAACTGAAGTATTGTTTTTTTAGTTAGAAAATACTCATACTTTATGTATTTGAGATTTTAAATTTGACAATTTAAGAATTAAATTTTTTCAAATTATGAGTTACCTCTATAACATTTTGTATTACTTAAATTTACAATATGAACTAAGTAAAGTCTGGTTATATTGTTATATAATTTTGTTCTTTGACTTTATTTTTATTAGTATATTTCTTTTTTAAAGGAACATGTCTTTTGGGTGGTATCTCTGAACACATTATTTATTCTTGTCTTTGGTAAGTATTCAATTCAACAAACATTGATTAGCTGCCAACTCTTTCAAGGTGCTATACCAGATAAATGCCGGGGATACAAATATGGGAAAACACTGGTATACCCATTGGCTAATGCTTTTCAGATACACCTCTTTGTTAAGGAACTGTTTTAGATTAGTTTTGGATCGTTTATATTTTTGAAACTGGTAGTCTTTTGACTTGGAAACACTTGGTGTACAAATGTGTCATATGTAAATAGCTGTCTTATTTGAAGACTTACTACTTTGAGTGCTTGAACTCTTGTCTTATTTTCCTCCTACAAAGGCATAGGGATGAGCTATGGAATATCATGTATGAGAAACAGTAAGAAGGCCAGTTTTGCTGTATCATAGAATATATAAAGGACAAAATTTTAATGCTGTCCTTTGTTGTCTATATTCTTCTTTCCGTTGAACTTGAACTCTAATTTCTTTATATCCAGGGAACATTCTTTATTATTTCTAGAATACTAGCCAAATGTGAGGCTCATCTTTCAACGTGCTGACTCCTACCACTGTTGTAGCAAATTCACACCATTACCCTTGGATCACCCTGATCCTCTAGTAATCTATTCATATGTCCACCCACCCATGCCACTCCCCTGATGGAAATAACTCTTCTTTTGCCCCAACCTCATCTTTTCTATGTAGGAGCCCACCATTTTTCCCACCCTTCATTTCTATTCCCTATTGCTGCTTCAGGTCTAATTTTGCCCTTCCATTCCTCACCTATAGTTGATCTATTATCTCATCCAACTGCTAGAGATACTCATGACTTCCTTTCCTTCCCATCTATGTGCCCAGTGCCAGAGTTTGACCTATCTTGCTATTATTTGCTGCACTCCTTGTCTATAGAGGCACTCTGATTTTACCACCCCTCACTTATTTCTGTAGTAGAAATCCTTTTCTCCAGCTGTTAGAGCCCTACCTAGTCTCTGCTTTTCTGTTCAGAGACTTTGCTCCAGGAGCCATGGCCAGTGTCTTGAGCTTGATGACATTCCATTCCCATTGACCAGCAGACTTTTTGAGGGAAAGAGGAGAGGATGGAGTAGTTTGGGATAGTGTATGGCATCTTTCTCACTCTTTATGATCTCTTAGTAATGGAATAGAGATTTTAACATGAATTGCTAAACACATTTTCATAGGTAAAAGTTGTTACACATGGTAGTTAAATTCACTAGTATTTTGGGTGGCAGTGTGAAATAGTAAAAAGAGCCCCAGACTTGTCATTGGTAAACCTTGATTTGATCTTCTCTCTTTGTGAGCTTAGTGGAGTAATTTAATAGAAATGACAATATTATCCGAATTTGTTTATAGAGTTAATACTGTACCAGTCAAACTACCAGGTGCATATTTTATAAAGCGAGACAAAATAATGCCACATTTTCACTGTACTTTTTAAGCATTTTCCCCATTGACTTCTAAAAGTAAATAGTAGCAAATAGCTGTCTATTATCCTTTCATTTGAATTGATTAATATTAGAATCTGTTGCAGGAAGTGCTTTAAATAAGCCACATTTATTATTCAGTCAAGCATTTTTTAGTGCCTAGCATGGACTGGATTCTACAGATACAAATATAAAAGTAGGACATAAGTGAAGTTCAACATTATGCAGTGTTACTAACCCACCCTTATTCCTTCATACCTACAAAAATGGAAGATGAGTACATTCTTATACTTCTTTGGAGCCTATTATGCTTGACTGTGTGGGTTTTTTTTTAACTACCACCACAGTAGAACTTTTTCCTTACTCCAAATGATAACTTTAAACTTCCTCAGTAGTTCCTGTTTTTCTGGAGAGAGGGATGAGTCAGTCCAATTGATGATGAATATGGTGTACGTAGATGGTAAAATGCTCAGTAATGTAGGCAATATTGGTCATGTCTTTTTAGAGACTTGAGAATGAATACCTTTCCCACACTCTGGTTCTTGTCGTCTAATCCCATGGTGTTTATGATGACAAGGGGGTAGACTTGTGGAAAAACGCGTTATTTTGAAGTTTTCATGTTTTTTTTTTTCCCATTAGCATTTTGTCCTTACCACATTGGTCATTTTTCTGTTGTTGGCTTGGGATTTGAGGAATATGTAAGTATGATGGATTAAAAATATTCAAAGATATTTATTTTAATTATTTACTTTTAAGTTCTTGCTACTTTAAGACAAATCTTGAGTAATAAAATGTATCTTTTTTATGGCATGTTGTACCTCCCAATTGCTTTATGCTTTGAGAACGGCTAGTCAGTGTGTAATTGATCTCTTATTTTTAAATTGCACTAGTGTTATGTTTTGTACTCCATTGCTTCTCTACCGAAGTTCTTGAAAGGGATATCTAGCAATAACTGCTACAATAATGAAGGTAAAAAGCAGCTATCTGGAATAGCAGTGTAGATGTACTAATACCCTGAGACACTTTCTCCTTGCTAGTATGTTGAGGCACATCTAAGTACGTTGAGACTTTATTGAAAAGCTTTCTTTAATGACTTGGTATCCTAATTAATGAAAATAGCCAGTGGCATTCCCTAATCTGCTGCCCTTTTTTTCCTTTTCCCTTTATTATTGTAAGTCAAGTGTATTGTTTCTCCAAAAGACCCAATTTCCAATTCTGTCCATCAAATCACTTAAGATAGTTTCATCAAGAGAAAAGAGCAACCCCTCATTCCTTTGGCACTAAATTACCATCAATTTAGAAATAAACAAAAATGCCACTAAAGAAGAAATTTAAAATAATTACCCTGAGATATGGCTTATGGGGAACATCCAGGATGAGGAGACGGCTTTGATGCGTATTTTCGATCCTGAATAATGTAATAATTACATCTGGAACATGGAATCAATAATATCTCTAATGTCTACTGTTTATGTGAATAGATGCCATGGAAAGGCCACCATGTGTAAGAGTTTAGGATTACTCAGAAAAAGGTGAAATGTTCCTGTCTTGTATTCCCAAAGCAAAAATAGATATGTAGCATGGGTATTTATTATTTTATCCTACTCTTTGGTAAATGAATAGAACACCCTTAGAATTGGGAGAGCAACCAAAACAAACTTTCCTAGTTTTCCTGTTTTAAGTACTCAACCAGTCAAATATAAATAAATGTATGTGTGTCTCAGGTTTTAAAATTTTTGCACTGGTGTAATTTAAAAGCATATTTTAATTCCTCTCAGCTAGCCTTCCTTAATATGTAGTAGAAAGACAGCAGGGGGAAGGGTTCTGGGTTGTACAAATTAATAGAGAATCTAAATGAAAACCTGGAAGGCCTCATACTAAAATATGTCCCTTGAATGTTTAGGTTCCAACATCTTGAATTGATATTTTTTTTTCTTTCTAGGTCCAAGCATCTCATTTTGAAGGCCTAATCACAACAATAGTTGGCTACGTACTTTTAGCAATATCACTGATAATTTGTCATGTATCCTTGAACAAAATGATGTGGGTGCCTCTGGAACTTAAATAGATTTATCTTTATATATCCCTGTTGGAGAAGCTCCAGTGGTTCTTAGGACAGAATAGAAAATCTTCTGTTTGACTTTTAAATCTCATCCTAGTTTGGCTCCAGCTTATGTTACAGTTTTACTGTACTCTTCTTCATAAATTCTGTAGTCCAGCCACATTGGCCTGTTTGCTTATCCTTGTATGTGACATTTTATCTCCCATCTCCATGTCTGTTTTTAGACTGCACCCCAGGTCTTTGGAATACACCCGTAGAGTCTATGGCCTCCTTGAAATTTCTGTTGAGAAAACAACCTACAGGAAGCCTATCCATCTAGTGGCTATTGTCCTCCCTTCAGGAATCACTTTGGATAATGTATTAATTTAGTATGTAGATTTTGATTCCCACAACTAGAAGGCAAACTCTTTGAGATCAGATACTGTTTGCTTTTGTCTTTGTATCCCTATAGCCTAGTACAGTGCCTGGTGTATAGCAGTCTTTGAACTGAATTGAATCTCATAATAACTCTAATTGGTCCTTCATTTCTGCTCAGTAATTCTCCTTATAGATATGTATATCTCTGTGAGAGATTAGGGTTTGGTAGCTTAAGTTATTATGTCTTAGTGGCTGTGTGGCATAGTGCAAAAGATGCTGAACTGGTAGCCAGGAGAACTGGGTTTGTATGCCAGCTCAGTGATAAGATCATAAGCAACTCATTTAAGCTTTTCAAAGACTGTTTTCCTCATTGGTAAAGTTAGTTAAGGGTTTCCAGATTATGCTCATTGAAGACTCTTGTAGATGGAGGACGACAGAGCTATCTAAAAGTATTTGAAAGGTTGTTCTATACAAAGATTAGGCTCACTCCACCTGCCCTACAGCATAAGACTAGCATCAAGAAGTGAAAGTCAAACTGCTTTTGATTTGGCATAAGGACAAACTTCTAACAGTCAAACTTTTCAAAGAAAAAAATATCAGCTACCCTAGGAATTGGTTTCTTTCACTGGAGGTCTTACAGCAAAGACTGACTGATTTCTTATTGAGGACATTGGAGAAATTACTGTTCAGGTACAGGTAGATCTATGTGGCCCCTTGAAGTCCCTTTCAGTTATAAAAGTCTCTGATTCTGTAACTTTTTTCCTTTTGATTAGGTACTGACTGTTTTGCTCCTACTATTTGAGTATCGGATAGCATTATACATATAGTTTGAAAATGACTCCTACATAGGTAACCAGTGACTCCCTTTTTAAAATGCAGTTTTACATTTTACAGTATTTAGTTCTTGTTATTTTCTAACTCTTGAAATTATTCATGCTTTACAGGGAAGACACTTCTGTACACTGTAGCCCTCCAGCCTCTTTTATTTCTTAATCCTTTAAAGTTTATTTTATTTTTAAAAATTAACAAACATTTGTTTACTTTCCCTCCCACCTTTTTCCACTGAAAACAAAACAAAGACGTAGTAGTTAAGTAAAACAAATTCCCATTTTGTCCATGTTCAAAAATGTACGTCTCATTTTGCATCTTGAGTCTATCACCTTTCTCAGGAGGTGGGTAGCATACTTCTTCAGTTTTCTTGGATTATGGTTATCATTGTACTGATCTCAATTCTTGAGTCTTTCAGAGTTGCTTGTCTTTATGATGTTCCTGTATAAACTATTCTGGTTCTGCTCACTTCTGCATCACCTCATAAAAGTCTTCCTATGTTTCTCTGAAACTATCTTTTTGTCATTTCTTATGACAGTAAAATTTCATTGCTTTCATCTACCATAGTTTGTTCAGCCATTCCTCAGTTGATGGGCAACCCCTTAGTTTGCACTTCCTTATTATCACAGTAATTGCTACTATACATATTTTTCTATATATGGGGCCTTTTCCTCTTTCTTTTATCTGTTTGTGGTGTAAACTTGATATAAGTCAAAGTTTATATACATATGGACGTAGTGCCAAATTACTTTGCAGAACAACTAGACTAATTCATAACTCCATCAGCCATGTTAATGTTCTTGTTGTCCTGCAGCTCCTCCAGGATTTGTCATTTTCCTTTTTTCAACTTTGACACTCTTATGAGTGTGAAGTGGAAGCTCAGAGTTGCTTTAATTTGTAATTTTTAGAGATTTGGAGCATATCTTTTTCATTTAGTTCTTAATAGCTTGCATTTTTTCCTTTCTGTAGTTAATTTTTGCATCCTTTGACCATTTATCATTTAGAGAATGACTTCATTTCTTAATTCAGAATGATATTTTCTTATACATTTGTCAGCATATTGTTCTTCCCCCATGCACAGGTTTATGTGAAGTCACCAAATTTTAATATTGATTTGGTCCATTTCTTCATCACCAAAAGATGTTACTGTGCAATATCACAGTTATATTTGGGGTAGTCATTTTGCTTATGCTTATCATGAGCACAGCAGTCTGGCATGACTCTAATATCCCACAGAATTATTTCTTTTTGCCTTTATATAAATGATAAAACAAGTTCCACCAACTACATTCTTTGTCTTTCCAAAGAGAACATCTGAGCCATCTTTCTCTTTGGTTTGCATCGTTATGTTTCATATGATTATTGTCATGCCAACTCATTAAGTAACTATTTTCTAAGATACCTCACCGTGCCAAATGCTTATGATGCAGACAAAATAAAAACTAGTCACTGCCCACCAGGATATTGCAAATTAATAGAAAATTTAGAGTCCCTAAAGCTAAATTATATTTATGGGTATTCTAAAACAATATTTGACACTGATAAATGAAAGTTTGTAACTGTGATTTCTACCCTCTTAATTTTGGCTCTCTTCCCAGTTACAGGTTAGTAGCAGTATAAATCTGAAGGGATTTATTTTGACTCTTTTGCTGCTGCAGGTTTCACTGGTAGCTATTATATGGGTCACAGCAAGTTGTAGAGGTAAATGTTAAAAGAACTTCTGGTATGTCTTGCTTTCTTCAAGCAAGTGAATTAAACTACTCCTGACACATGATTGTATCTTTACATCTTCAAAATCACAAGAGACTTTACAACATCTTCTTCAGACCATGCTAGTATTATCCAATTTGTAGTTAGATCCTTCTTAACTTAACATCAGGATTAGCAACCCACAAATTCCATATTGTCTTATAGATATGTTTTACATGACTGCACATATATAATCTATCTGGAATTGCTTGCCTTCTCAATGGGGGAGGGCGGGGGGAAAGAATTTGGAACTCAAAGTTTAAAAAACAAATGTTAAAAATTGTTTTCACATGTGACGGGGGAAAAATTAAATATTAAATACTAAAAAAATAAATTACATATTGCCCAAGTGCTTTGTTCTGATATTGTATTGAGTTATTTCCTTGACTGGATGATGTAGGGTTTGGCAGCTCTTGTGAAATTTCAGCGATCTCGTCGCTTACTAGGGGTCTGCTATATTGTTGTTAAGGTAATTTGTATTTTGTTTAATTTAAACTATTGAAAATATTCATCAGATGAGAGGTGGGGTGATGGAGGGGAGGGCAGGGTGGGGGGGAGGGTTGATGAAAGTGCACACTTCTGTAGAGGGACAGGAACAGGGACAGGATAGAGAGTGGATGGGGGGAGGCGGGATAGGAAGAAGGGACATGTAATCACACTCTCACAATATGCCCACTGTGGAGAGGTTCTGCGTAATTACACATGTTCAGCCTGTATTTGATTGCTTGTCCTTCCAGTGGGTGCGGGTGACGAGGGACAAAGAGAAAGAATCTAGAATTTAAAGTTCTATAATCAAATGTTAAAAATACACACACACACACACACACACACATATACATATACATATTTGTATATACACACAATTATTATTATTATTATTATTATTATTATTATCATTAACTACATCCAACTGGAACTTGAGATACACAGGCACTGAGGTAGGGAGATCCATCCTGCCCTACTGGAAAGTCAGAGGAATGAAGGGGGAAGACATAGGAGAGAATAGATTGGGGGAGGGAGGATACAAAGGGATGGCTATTTTGGGGGAGGTAGGTAGGGGAAAGATGGGGAGAAAATTTGTAACTCAAAATTTCATGGAAATGAATGATGTAAACTAAAATTTTAAAAAAGAAATAAAAAAAAGAAAATATTCATCAGTTCTGTATTTATCACACTATTGATGAAATTTATTTTTACTTAAGGTCTCTCTGTTAGTGGTAGTAGAAATTGGCGTGTTCCCTCTCATTTGTGGCTGGTGGCTAGATATATGTTCTCTGGTAAGTATTGTATTTTTTGAAATATAATCTGTGAATTTAAAATTTCAGTCATAAAGTTTCTCTTGGAAGGGTACTTTTGAAGGAAAGTCTCTTTAAAACCTGTGTTTATCAACTAGATGATACTGTGTAACAAAGGAGTCTTGAAAAATCAAGTTTATGTGTATATTTTAATACGCAGCATTCTTAGTCTTTTTAATAGCATCTAGAGGATAGTAATAATTTGTATTAGTCATTTTAGTGCTAATTTTTTTTCTGGTGTCAAGAAATTATATAGATAATAGACAATAAAAGAAAGGTGAGAAATTTGTAAATTAGGATTCTGTGCTAATGTTAGCTATAATTGTATTAATTGAAAGACTTTTTCATTAATTACCAGCTGAATGTCAGTCCGTAATGGATAAGATTTTTTAAAAATTTAAATCTGTACTTGTGATTTCACTGGTATTAAGAAATCCTATTGAGGAAACTTCATTGACCAGTATTGATTGACAGTTTTTCAGCACCTTGTTCATACATCTGCTATGTATCAAAGGAAGCACTTCAACCTAGTTCTTCCTGGATCTGGCTCTTTATACATTATACTATGCTGTTTCTAGGCTCTTTAAACTGAATAGTTTTCTGTAAAGATCACTGAGTCCAATCTACTCCCACAATTTTATAAGGAAGTGAACTGAGGCCCAGATACATGAGTTGCTTAAGGTCATGCATCTTTTATGTTAAGTGATATAACTAGATTTTGAACCAAGTTCTCTTAACTCTAAATCCATTGGTCTTTCCACTGTATCACTATGCTTATATTTATAGATAGAAAAGCAATCAGCTTTTTCAAATATCCCTTTAATTGTTACTATAGATCATTATTTTTCCATTACTTAGTAATTAGTTTTATAATTACAAAAATTAGTTTTACAATTTTTAAACTGAGTTGTATGGCCAAAGTAAATTGATCACCCAGAGGGACAGCCTTTGACTGTTGAGTATTTCTAAACTTAACTCTGTGGATTCTTGGATAATATTCTGCCTTTAGACCTGTTCTCAGAGCTTTTATAACTTGATAGAATATGCCAAAGCTTGCAGTCTTCAAGTAGCCAAGGTCATCTCTTGAGACATTACAACAGGACTTGAGTAAATAAAGTAGTCATAGTAATGATTATTATGTACTTAATAGCACTGACTTCCTGGGGTGGTTGCGAGGATCAGATGAGATATTTGTAGAAGTACTTAGTACAGTCCCTGGCACATTATGCTATATGAATATTTATACCTTTCCCTTTTTCTAGAATTGGAGATAGCTTGAAATAATGGTATATCTATAATCAAAAAATATGTTCTTCAGTTGTTGGCATCAGTATTTTATGTCATAGAACTAGAACAAAATATTCTTTAAGTTACTAATGTGTTTTTTTTTCATGTGTTATCTTTAGGTGCTAGCATATACACTGCCAAGCATGTGAATATATTACCAGAACATAATTTTTAGTTTTCCTTTGGAAAAATGCTATATTTTCTCTATATTTAAAGCTATCTTAAATTTTGTTTTATGTATCTCTAGGGCAGTTTCACGGTCTGATACAAAATATAAATGTGACACTGAGACATCATAAAATGAAATTTCTGGTCTAAAATGTGTTTAAAAAATATATATATATATATACACATTTTATTCATTTATTAAAAAGTGAGATGTTTAAATTGGGCAAATTTAAACTAGAGAAAAAATTGTTTCCACTTTTTTTAATGTGTGTGTGTTTTCTGCTTTGATTCAGGAAATGTTTGATGCTACTTTGAAAGACCGAGAGTTGAGCTTTCAGTCTGCTCCAGGCACCACCATGTTTCTGCACTGGCTAGTGGGAATGGTCTATGTCTTCTACTTTGCTTCTTTCATTCTTTTACTAAGAGAGGTAAGTTCTAAGAAAAGCAGTTACTAAATTGTGAATTGGTGAAAAGTATCACTGCCGTGATCCATCGTTACGTTACTTTAAGAGGATTATGGATGTTTTTGTGTTAGTAATGACCGCTCTTTTTTTAATTTAAGAAATGATAACAAGTTATGTGAATCTGGCCTAATGACCGTTATGACGGACCGTAGAGTTCATCTAAGATTTAAGAGTTCAGTGTAGTACTTTTTATGTGAGAACCTTGTTCATTGACCATTTCTAGAGCAGCTGAACCATATCAACCTTGACATTTTTTGTTTTAAATGAAACTACAAGAAGAAGGAAGTTTCAGCTAAAATGATAAAGATGACTCAGAGGCACTCTTTGGAGATGTAAAGAAAAAAAGGTAGTAGAATAAGCCTCTTCAAAGGCAACAAGAAACATTTCATCAACTATTTGGTTTTCATGTATTGTGGTACTGATGAAAATAATTGCTGCACCAATGTCAGTGACAGAGGATGATGGAATAGAGAAATTCTATGAAGAACCTGATAATATCCTCTGAAACAGATCAATCTACACTTTGACACTAATGACAGAACCAGTACTAAAACCCAGAACTGGATCTGACTTAGTCCAGTACTTCAGTCATACCAACTCTGCTGTTGGTAATGCTTTCTCTTGAGCCACTAAAGTAACACCATAAAATTATATTTTTAAAATAATATGATTAAGGTGCCAAAAGAGTAAAACTTATCCAAAATCAAATAGCTTCTCTGTGTGGTAATGCTAAGACTAGAAATGAGTCTCTCAAATGTTTATTTATGTACAAGTAGTACCAGCTGTCATTGTGATTGATCTACTAGATGATATCAATTAATTTGTCTTTTGTTTCAAGATGATTGTTTTCCTATGTATTTACCAACAGTAGGCATTTCAAAACACTCTAATTTGAAATTTATAGCTTAATAGAATGTGGGGTGTTTTTTTTGGTTGGGTTTTTTTTGGAGATATTTGGTCTTTGGAAGTCCTTTATATTCCCAGAAAGACTTTTTGGGGTTTCTTTTCTTTTTTTTTTCTTATCTTTAGCTGAAAATATGTTCTAGAATTTTGCCGCAAATAGTAGTTAAGCTTGCTGGCATGTAGTTCCATCCTCTTCCTTGTTTTGAAAATCAGGATAATATTTACCCTCCAGCCCAATACTGGGCTCTCCAATAAATACTACTATCATTTCAGGAAAGGGCATATTCTCTGGTTTTCCTATAGAACAATTAATTCACCGTCCTTGTAAATCCTCAAACCAAAACTCTCTTCCTTGGCCAGTACTCCTCTTATCATGTGTTATCTCTTCCCCCTTTTAATATAAACTCATTGGAGTTATGGTAGTCACCAAAGGAGAAGTAGATGTTACTGCTTTGTAGAGCTTGGTCATTGCCTCTACTCCTTGCTCAAGACCTTGTTACTTGAAAGCTGCTGTCTTCTTGCCCTTACCCCACCAGTGATACTCCCTGTTGCTTTTGTAAACTTGGATCTTTATTTCTATAACAACTCAAAGAGCAGGTCTTGGTAGTAGAAAAATAGGAAAAATTTTAAGTAATGCAGATGTTGCTTTAGTTAATTTCAGCCAGATGTTGTGTTCAATCTTTGAGGAAGGCTTCACTGCCATTAAGAAGTATTATTCAAATAAGATCAAGTAGTGTTTGCCAGAATAGATGGTGAACAGGACTCAAATGCCTGAAGATATAGGTTGAGTAAATACTCAATCCCAGAATTATTATAGAATGGTATGATTTAGAGACAGTACAGAGAGAGAGAGAGACACCCTGTTCATGACTTGGGAGACATTAAATTTCTTGATTGCAGTAAAAGAACAACCACTGGATATTTTGAACAAAAGGACACAGACAACTATAGCAACTTTGTATGGTTTTTGTGCCTTTTCTACATTTGGGTTTATTTCAAAGCCAGAAAGCTTTAGTGTAAACAGTATAATTATGAGTCACTATAGAGTCATGCTCCAGTTATGGTATACCAGAGATCTCTGATAAATTTTAACATAGCTCGTGCTTGGTCGGACTCAAAATAAATGTGGTAGTTTTGTTCAGTAAATAAAATTTGGAAACAAAGAGGAATGGAAAAGAGCACTGCTCTTTCTCTTATTTTTAGACATGAAAAATGAGACTTTGTCTGTTTTCTAAACTAAGTAGCCCAGCAGTTTATAAGTGAAAAAAGTAAAATAAACTTTTTAAATGCTGACTGTGATAAATTTAGATATACACTTGTACATGTACAGAAAATACCAGCAGGTGGCCATCGTATAGCCATTGACAGTTGCTTTAGGCATATATAAGTCTTTTCAGACTTAAAAGATTTGCTGATTCACAACAAGCTCTAGCAGTTTACACTGGATTTGCATCCTAAATAATTGCAGAGATTTCCATTGTAGTCTTGATTCTTCTGATGTTGCTTCTGGACAGCATACTGAAGCTGCTGCAAGTAGTCCGCTAGTGAGCTTTTTTCAAAAACTGGCACCCAGAGAGTATAGATATACCATATTAAGGAATTGAAATGAACTTTAAATACTTTGGGGAAAATTGCAAACCTTTTAAGCACCAGCATCAGATTATGAAGTGGAAATAGTAAGCCTATATTTCCATAATTTTACATGATTTTTATTTTGAGTAAACTTTAAGAAAAAAATTGAGTTCTTAATTCTGACATTTCAAATTGTATGGTTTAGAGGGTTATTCTTTAAAGTCATGTTAAAATTTTAAAAGAAAAGCGTATCAGAGTTCCATCTACTTTGTGTATTTATCTTTATCCTCTAAAACATTTATAAATCTGCTGGAAGGTTGGATTTTGCTAACCTCCCTGGATATTGCCAGAACACAGCCATCTCCTCGAGGTTAGGGATTGTCTTTTACCTGTCTTACCATCCCCAGTGCTTGGCACATTGCTTGGCACAAGGTATATACATACTGGATGCTTATTGACTGACTATTTAGTAATCTATGCTGACCCATTAAATAAGACTCAGGATGTTTTTTGTGTAGTCTGTTAGCATGAACTCATTTTTTTTCTCCTTTCCTTTGTATAAGAACAATTTTGTTGGTACTATCGTTGTCACATTTCTCACAACTAAAAGGGTATATATTCTTCATTCTTGAGAGAGGAAAAAGAGGCAAAAGGTAGTGATTGTCCCACTTTTTGTATATGAGCCCCCAGCACAATGCCTGCACATACATAGTAAGGACTGAATAAATCCTTTTTAATTCACTCATTGCCAAAGCTATATAGTAAGAGCTTTTTTTCCTTTCCTGTTTTGCTGTTTTATTTTGTCTCTTGTGTATACAGCTAGGTCCTAATTATTGCAAATAACTTGTTTTCCTCAAGTGGTTTCATATATTCAAATTCATATCATTTGAAGTTATAATTATGTAAAATGTGGTGATTGATTTGAATTCAGTCAGTTTAATCAGATGGAATATTAATTCAAATAATGCAACCACTTTGGGGAATTAGTTATTCAATTAATTGGGACCTGGCTGTATCTGGAGAACTTGGTCAACACATATTTACATATTTGAATTTATTTTTTTATAGGTGCTGAGGCCTGGTGTCTTGTGGTTTCTAAGGAATTTGAATGATCCAGATTTTAATCCAGTACAGGAAATGATTCACTTGCCCATTTATAGACATCTCCGAAGATTTATTTTGTCAGTGGTAATGAAACATTTTTCTTTAGTCCTTAAAATAAAGAATGTTACTCTTTATATACCTTGCCTAATATTTATTATACTCTTTCTGTACTATTTTTCAGTTTTATCACAAAGGACTATTTTTTTGCTTAGAATAGCAGAATGTAACTTTATTTTTACCTATTGTTGTCTGTTAGAAATAAAATTATTATATTTGATAAAACAGTGATCTCAGTAATAAAATTGCAGAATTAGTTATAATAATTGAAATTTACCTAGTGTTTTAAAGTATGCAAAACATTATACTTACGTTACATCATTTGGTCTGCTTATTATCCTTGTGAGTTAGGGTCCACAGGTATTTTTGACCTGGACCTGTGATTTTTTTAAGCTCTCAGTAAGAAGACTTCCACTTCTAATTCAGAGTGACACTGAGAGTTTATGCAACTATTAAGTTTTTAAAAATGCTGTGATTAATTGATTGCTCCTATAGGAAATTTATTAGAGATGGAACTTGAACCCAGAAATTCCTGATTCCCAGGTTGGCTCTTTGTCCACTGTGCTATGTGCCTGCGCGCACACGCACACACACACACACAGACAAATGCACACATTCATGCAGCTAGATGCCACAGTGGATGGAGTGCTAACCTGGAGTCAGGAAGACTCATCTTTCTGAATTCAAATCTGGTCTCAACCATTTACTAACTGTATGATCCTGAGCCTTGTTTGCTTCAGTTTCCTCATCTATAAAATGAGCTGGAGAAGGAAATGGCAAAACACTTCAAACCACTTTCTCTGCCACGAAAACCCCAAATGGGGTCACAAGGGATTGGACACAACTGAAAAATTACTGAATACCAACATTAATAATCGCATTTTATAGATAATAAAACTGAAGTTCACTTGACCAAGGTTGATATAACAAGTGTTAGAGGTGAGACTGTTATCTTTATCATTAGTTATTCAGTATTTCTTCCACTGATACAGGTTGGTAATTCATCTATCACTTAAGAGTCTTGAAGAGCTTCCTGAACATACTGACATATTTTGTCCTTAGTTACATAGCTATTATTTGTCGGAGGTGGGACTGGAACTCAACTCTTTCTGACTCCAGGACCACAGCTATATATACTACCCTTACCTGCCTCTCCTAGATCAAGCTGATAAAGTATAATTCATCTTTCCGTGTGGTCCTGACCAAAGTAAAGGACATTTGACTCTTAAAAACTGGCATATATTTGGAAAACTAATCATAGCATTTTTTTAAACTTAAAAGTTTGACCTGTGTCAAATAAACCATTTACTATTGTTATAGTTTAATGTCATTTTACTTGTTGCAGATTGTCTTTGGTTCCATTGTCCTTCTTATGCTGTGGCTCCCTATACGTATTATTAAGAATCTGTTGCCCAATTTTCTTCCATATAATGTCATGCTATACAGGTAAGTTTGTTGTACTTGAAATTTCCTTATTTCTTCACTAATGTGGATTTTGTATTCTGATTCTGTGCTTTTTTTTCTTACGGGAATTGGTGGGGGAAATGTAAGTTCATGAGGTTAACTAAGTTTTGGAAAATATTAAAATTGATAAACATTAATATACTATATTTTTTGCATTTTCTAGAAAGTGACTTTTTAAAGTAAATTCCATTTGTTTTATATTAAATTGTTCAACACTTCTTACATGTAATCAGTTTTGTATATGAAAAATGGTACATTATTTCCTGATAGGCCATTTTGCAAATGGTATTATTTTAGAACTTCTAAAAAAATTACATTCCTGAAGGAAATACTCCATTAGAGATACATTTCTAAATAATTTCATTAAAAAACATTTTTCTCTCCCATGACCATAGTGTTTTATAAACATTGAGCTAGATTATGTCACTGTTTTGTTGCCTGTGGAATATTAAGCACCTTTAAAATTAAAAAACAAAAAACAAAATATTTTTCTTACCTTTTGTTTTATTACTACCTTTGTTTACCACCTTTCCAAATATATCCTCCCTTCCCATGCCCAGAGAGCCATCCCTTGTAACAAAAAAATTTTAAAAAGAAGAAAACAAAAAGCCATACAGTAGAACTATACCAACACATGAGAGCAGTAATATAATTGTATTTGGTCCCTCTTTTATATTTAGAATTTCAATTTAGAACAGTGTCTTTCCCTCAAAAAAATTTAGTACAAATTTATTAAGGTATAGTTCTAACTTCAAAGAGAAAGATGGATTAGCAAAACCATGCATTTCTAACAGTCTTATATAATACTGCAAAGGATACTTTGATAGAAATAAGAATCAGGAGCTTAGCAAAGGTTCTATGTCATATCACAGTAGAGATCACTTTAAGTGTACACGTTACAGTTTGTCAGTTTAATTTTTGGTCCTTTTCATTGTTATAGTGATGCCCCAGTAAGTGAACTGTCTCTTGAGCTGCTCCTGCTACAGGTGGTATTGCCAGCTTTACTTGAACAAGGACACACTCGACAATGGCTGAAGGGTCTTGTCCGAGCATGGACTGTTACTGCCGGATACTTGCTGTAAGTATGAACAACCAACACCTTAATTATATCACTCGTACCAGTTTAACCTTGTTTCCTTTAGTTGGTATTTCTTATCTCATTTAGAGGAGTTGCCCGAGTATTTGGTTTCATGATATTAGTTAAAAATTCTTCTTGTGCTTCAGTTTTACTTCCCTTTATTTGGAGGTTGTATCTTGGCATGTATCCTGCAGGGAGTTATTGTTCATTTTAAAATAACTATTCTTAGGGGTAATGCTTTTCAGTTTTATGAATGTTTCTTAGGCTTTGACATGTTGTATGTATTTTTGTTTTACATACTTTAAGCCAAATTTTTGTGGTAAAGATTATTTCAGAAAAGATATTGCCTCTCAAATCTAGTTTCCTATTATAGCCTGAAATGAAAGACAAATTGTTAGAAGTTTAATTTTCATTGACCCAGTGTGGTAGAATGGAATAAGAAGTGGATTTGGATCCAGAAACTTCGGTTCAAATCCTTTCTCTGCCATTAATTACCCATATGTCCTTAGGCTGGGCAAATCATGTGGTTTTTCTTGACCTCAATACAAAGGAGGCAGTTGAATCAGATCATCTATAAGATTCCATCAATCTAGAAATCCTGTGATCTTTTGACTTTGATTAAAACAGATGACACCACTGGTAATAGGTGGCTTGATTGACATCTGTGGATATAGAAGAAAATTAGCTATTAGATTCTGGCTCTCTCTAGGGATTATGTAGATTGCTAATTTCTTTTTCATGATCAAGAGACCTGAATTGCAGCAGACCTAATTTATACCACTAATACAACTCAGGGTAGTTAATGATTTTTGAGAAGTTTAAAATAGATTAAGAGAATATATATCTATTAAAATTCCACTCTTTAACCTTCCCCTTAAAGAAAAAGCTTAATTTTAAATTTAAGAAATGTCATGGAGCAGTTTGATAAAGCAGAAGGAGGATCAACTTTGATCCTAACCTCTGTTACTTATTACCCAACTGATGGGTTCACATCAAAGGCTGTGCCTACAGACCTCAAGCTGGAGGGGATTAATGCACAGAGCTTCTGATGGATTCTTTGTCAGTCACCATAATTCCAGCCAGGTGTAGAAAGGTTAGAAGGTTCATTGCCAAATGATTCTTTTTTCTCATTCACAATATAGACAGCTTATGTTGCTTAAAGGGTATGTGTACTGATGAGATCTTAACCTAGCAACAGTGTGCAGGATCTACCCGTGTAGAAAAAAATCTACGTTGTCTTTTGCATCAGAAGGAGATCATTGAGGGTTTTATTAACCTTTGTCCATTTGTGGTAGCCTGGAAAGAGCGCTAGACTGCGTCAGTAGACCTCTGGTACAGCTGAGTGAATTTGGTTATTTCACAACCCTTGGGCTCCATATTCCTTGTTTACAGTGGGGTGCTCAAATCAGATCATCAGGCGTACGGTTCTTTGATTCTGTGTTCTTTCCCCTTGCCTTATGTTTTGATTTAAAGAGTATTTTACTCTATTATGGGTCTTTTTGACATAGGGATCTTCATTCTTACCTCCTTGGAGATCAGGAAGAGAATGAAAACAGTGCAAATCAACAAGCTAACAATAACCAGCATGCCCGTAACAACAACGCCATCCCAGTGGTGGGAGAAGGTCTTCATGCAGCCCACCAAGCCATACTTCAGCAGGGGGGTCCCGTGGGCTTTCAGCCTTACCGCAGGCCTTTAAAATTTCCACTCAGGGTATGTACAGTCAATCAGGACCTTGTATCACTTAGCTTTGTGTGTAGGAGTAGGGAACCTGGAGCCTTGTTGAGGCCACATGTGGCTGGCTGGGTCTTTGGGTACTACCTTTAGACTGAGTCCAAGTTTTACAGAACGAATCCTTTTATTAAGGTGATTTGTTCTGTGAAGTTTGGATTCAGTCAATGGGCCATACTTGAGGACCTAGAGAACCATCCGTAACCTTTGAGGCTACCAGTTGCCCACCCCTGGAAGATTTATGTTAATAAATGGTTCTCTTATAATTGCCGGCCCTCACTAAACAGCATGGCTGTTGTTCATGCCATATGTCATGTTGTAAGGATGAATGATGTTAAGAAATTTTCACAACCTCTCAGTATTAGAAGGATTGTAGTAAAACTTTAATGCATAATGAAAATGTATAAATTTCAGTCTTCTAAATTAATTTGATTTAAAAAAAATGAATCTTTAACTTTTGTTACATTATATAATAATCATTAGCAGTTAAAAGATGTTGTAGTTTTATTACTATAGAAGTCAACTGCCAAATATCTTGGCGTTTTTTAAAACAAAACTGGGCTTCTGTAAGAAATCCTGATTAGCTGTTAAATAGAATATTACTAATCAAGCATTGTTGCCCTTAAGTTTGTATAATAAGCTCATTTAAAATTAAGCTATATTGTATTTATTTAAAAGCAAAATCCCATATTTTGGGTTCATACTGTTGAGTAACTTTTTTTATAGAATAACTAGTAATATGTAGTTATGTGTTTATTCTATATACCAGTATGTAGAATGTATTTTATTTGCATTTTATTTCCGATTTCAAAAAATAAATTCTGGGGCGGCTAGGTGGCGAAGTGAATAGAGCACCAGCCGTGGAGTCAGGAGGACCTGAGTTCAAATTCAGCCTCAGATACTTAATACTTACTAGCTGTGTGACCCTTGGACAAGTCACTTAACCCCAGTTGCCCTGCCTTCCCCCTCCAAAAAACAAAAAAACAAACAAAAAAGAAATTTAATTATGATGTATATATAAATTTTTAAAAAAAGAAATGCCCCTATACTTAAGGGTTTATAAGAACTTTTTTGTGTGTGTCATGGACTCTTTTGCCAGTCTGGTATAACCAATGATCCATGGACCCTTTTTCTTTATAATATTTTTAAGCAGTTGAAGGAAAAGCAAAATTTTAATTAATAGTCAGTGAATGTTATATAATTTTTTCCCATATAAGTGTGAATGGACTTCTTGAAATCTATCCATGCACCCCCAATTAAGTAGGCTAATGAAAACACTTGGATTAATGGCATTTCAGGAATGTATGTAAAGTTAGTATTTTTCCTTTTTCATAAGGAAAGCTTGTTTGAGTATTGACATAAGGTTAGTACTAGAGTTTCTAGTTTTAGCTAAAACAAATGAGCTGTGAAAAAATTGACTTGTCCTTTTGCAAGTTTATTTTAATGTTCTCTTTATATAAATACAATTGCCTGTAACTTGTCATTGTATCTGGTTAAGATGAAAACAGGAGCCTATAGAAATTTTCTTTGGTCTGAGTTCCAGTTGATATTTCCATAAAATAATTTTTTCCCCTTTTATATGTGACGGAGTTAGCTTGAATATAAAACCCAGAATTGCAAATAATCTTTTAATGCTTGGTATAAAATAAATTAAGCACTGTTAAGATGTTTATATTATATGCTTTATATCACAGATATTTCTGTTGATTGTCTTCATGTGTATAACCTTATTGATTGCCAGTCTCATCTGCCTTACTTTACCAGGTATGGTTTTTATTCTAATCTTTAGCTAAAATTATCTTTAATGTCATTATTTTCAAAGGAAATGTAGTTAAATGTGTGTTTATCAAATATAATTTTTACAATTATGTTTATAACATATTGGTTCAAATAGAGGCTATATACTTAAAGTGAGATCTCTTTGACAGGGAAAAATAAATACAGATATTAGACTGTGCTTGCTCTAGTGAAATTGTATATTAGCCAGATTTGGGGAGAATTGTGTATCCTATATTTCAGTTAATTGATACTTTTAATATGTCTCTTTAGGATTTCTCGCTTTGGTTTACTTGACCTGTATTTATATCAAAAGCAATTGGAAGATTTGGTCAAAGAAAGAATTTGTTGTCCATTGGAAAAAAATCAAAGTACTAGTTTACATCGCCCATATTTTTTGTGGACAAGATATTTTAAAATTATATCTGATCAAACATGAAGCATCATTACATAGTGATATTTATGATTCATTACATATCATTATAATCTAGGAACAGTTTACATTCCGGTAGTCAGTGTTCGGTTATTTACAAATAATAAAATGACTTGTTTCAGCCAGTTAGAGTTTACATTTTGCAGCCTCAGTTCTAACCTAACTAGAAGATGAAGATCTGTGGACAGGGGTATATCAGGAACAGATCTTCATTATGGTGGTTTATTGTCATCCCCTTATAGAACAATGGTAAGAGGGCCTGTATTTTTGTGGGTGGTCCATTTTACAGACAAACAGCCCTATAGGTGTTGAGTAACTAGCCTAGCCTCCAGATTGGGATGTCGGATTCAGACTTCAGTCTCCCAACTTCTTTGTCCTGTGAATAACAGCAGCAACAATGGCTACCATTTATATAGTGCTTCCCATGTGCCAGACTCTGTGGCAAGCACTTGACAGTTATTAACTCATTTGATCTTCATAACAATTCTGGAATAAAGGTGCTATTATTATTTCCATTTCAAGGTAAGGAAACTGAAGCAAATGGAAGTTATACAATTTACCCAGGGTTACACAGCTAGTATGTACCTGAGGCTGGATTTAAACTCAGTTCCTCCTCACTCCGGGCCTAGCACTCCATCCACTACCTCCCCCAGCTGCCCTTTGTTTTGTCTTCCTTGTGACCATTCCTGCTCTAACATCACCTTTTTCCTTTCACAGTATTGAACCTATGGTTAACCGCTTCGCCTGTATTCTGGAATCTCTTGTGTCTTATCACTAGTCATGCCCTGCCATATCCCATCCTTGGGTTACCTCTGTCAGTTACCTTCTCTTCCCTATTCCTGCGCTGCTTAACATTGGTCAGGGACGTCACACAGCCTTGCTTGCTGACGAGTTTGTTAGCTAATCTTTAAAAATATATGTGTATGTCAGATAGCTAGGTGTTGCAGTGGATAGGGCATTGAGCCTACAGTCAGGAAGGACCTGAGTTCAAATGTGACCACAGACACTGAGTTGTGTGATCCTAAGCAAAATCACTTAATGCTATTTACCCTAGTTTTCTCACCTATAAAATAAGTTAGATAAGGAAATGGCAAACCCCTCTAGTATCTTTGCCAAGAAAACTTCTCAAAGGGGTCTGAAGAGTCAGACATGACTGAAAATAACTAAGCAACAAAATGTTATGTATCACATAAGCTTGTAATGGACCTAGCAAGCATAGGGAAGTGTGTGTATATGTACACATACATAAAATACACATATGTTGGATGAATATGTATTTTAAGTTCTGAGCTGAAACAACAATCTCACCATCCTTGTTTTTCCCTCCCTCACAAAGAAATAGCATTTTTATACCTAACCAGAAAACAAAAAATAATTCATTATCTCATACTCTTAATTTCTATTAATAATGACATTCTCTGTGCTTAACCAAGTAGGCTTTGGGTAACAGATTTACTCTGTCACCAAGACCATTTTGTTGTTGTTTAGTTGTGTCTAACTCTTCTTGACCCCATAGACCCAGTGGTTCTCAACCTTCCTAATGCCTTGACCTTTTAATACTTGTATGTGGGTAGACTCGCCTGGAGACGGATAGAGGAGTGGTGTCTCGGTTCCTAAGACCATTGGAAATGTGTGTTTTCCGATGGTCTTAGGCAACCCCTGTGACCCCTGTGAAAAGGTCATTCAACCCCCAAAGGGGTCGCGACCCACAGGTTGAGAACCACTGCTATAGACCAACTATCCATGGGCTTTTCTTGGAAAAGATAGTGGAATAGTTTGCCATTTCCTTCTCTGGTTTATGTAGGAGACAAGTGACTTGCCCAGCTTGTGTTTGAAGTCAGATTTGAACTCTTGTATTTCTGCCTCCAGGCCCAGTGTCTTATCCACTGTGCCACCTAGCTGTCACCACAGCAGGATCATACTTTAAGCCATTCCATCATGGAAGAGCATATCAGAATTCATATTCTACTCGGATAGTTTTCAAGAAACTGTTATCACCTTTATAACAATCATTCTTGAGACAAGACTCTGCTGTGAATTGATATGATTGCTTTGTAGAAATATGTGTACACATATCACACTTATTGTTTGTTAAAATAAAAGCTAACTCTTAATTTTATGTTCTCTTTTTTTAGAATCTTCAGAAAATTATTATTATCCCAGATATGTCTCCATATTTAGCCTGTTAGCATAATTCTTTCAGTTACTGAAAAAAAAGGGACCTTCAATAGTACTTTGACCTAAAATTTAAAAAATAAATTGGCATGCATATCACAGAGCTTGAGAACTTGTTGCAAATTTTTTCTCAATATTTTCTCCACCTAGAATATTTTGGAGCAATTTTAATCAGACAATCATAAACTTACTCAGCCCCTCTGTACCTTAGTTTCGTCATAGGTAAAATGAAGAAGTTAGCTTAGATACTTTCTTAGTTTCTTTCTACTAACATTTTGTGATTCTTAAGAGAAGTTTTTTAGATGAAGGAAATTGACACACTGTCTAAAGTTTACAAAAGTCATGGACAAGTTAATATAATGAAAACAACTAATAAAGTGTACCCTGTTATTAATATCAACGTAAAGATAACAATTCTTTTTACTTAGCCATATATCTCATTTATCAGCCTTTCTGTTTTCAGTATTTGCTGGCCGGTGGTTAATGTCATTTTGGACGGGGACTGCCAAAATCCATGAACTATACACAGCTGCCTGTGGTCTTTATGTCTGCTGGTTAACCATCAGGGCAGTGACAGTTCTAGTTGCATGGATGCCACAGGGACGCAGAGTGATCTTTCAGAAAGTTAAAGAGTGGTCCCTCATGGTAAGTTTTCAAAGAAAGGATTATCATTTTGATAGGTGGGTATATTTCTTTAACTATTATTTTTTTCCCTTCCCTTCCATTATAGGTTTATTTAGCATCAAAGTCAAGTTTGTTTCAAAAAAGAGATTCTCTTGGAGAAGTGTCTTGATTCCCTTATGAAAGACAAAACTAATGTGTATTACCCTTTAAGAGAATGAGTAATATAGTTTTCAGTTTGTTGCCTTTGATCAGTGGTTCTCAACCTTCATAATGCCGTGACCCTTTAATTCTAATATGTGGGCATATGTGCGTGTGGGCGGACTCGCCTGGAGAGGGATAGAGAAGCACAGTGTCTCGGCTCCTAAGACGGTTGGAAATAAGTGTTTTCCGATGGTCTTAGGTGACCCCTGTGACCCCTGGGAAAGGGTCATTTGACCCCCAAAGGGGTCGCAACCTACAGATTGAGAACCATTGCCTTAGATTATTGTATGAAATTATATTCTTAGCAGTGCCATCACTTAAATTCTTTTTATTTTTTTATTTTTAAGATTTACTTGTAAGATGGAATTTTAAAACTCTGTTAATAAAAAGTAAAATTTCATAGGGCAGAATATTTTGGCATTCATTACAAAGGGTGATGCTTTTAAATAATGAATTAGACTTTGAAGATTTTTTTATAATTGTTTAAGACCAAGTATATTAGTTTTTTGGTTATAAGTATTCATAAAGTAGATACCTATTCTTTATAGCCATAATACCAATTCAACAAATTTCTACAGAAATTGGAATATTTGATGATTTATTGTTAGCACTAGTTATGAATTTTAAGAACTTAATTCTTGTAAATATGAAAATCATTGTTAGGCTATATGTGTGTATATATGTGTAAATATATAGTACATTATTATCGTGAGTATTAATCTATATTAATCAATATAATTATATTAAATAATATATAATCAATAAATACAATATAATATGTAATATATTATAATATATTAATCAGTATAGTTACCAACTCACTTTATAATGAGTTATGACTGGTAAGTTTTATAATTTGTAGGCTACTTCTTTCTTATGGTTATTCACTTACTTGAGTTTATATTCTATCTTCAATTATCTTTAATGTTGACTTTGAGTACAAGTATGAGACTCAGTACTGCCTTTGTCTACTAGAGAGCTTAAGAAATAAATTTTATTTCACTGTACAGGGATGGCTGGGAGGGGTAAGATTTTGGTTGCTAAATTGTGAGAGTTACTTATTAATGTAGTCAATAAAAGCCTTACGTAATCATAATTTTTATTGTTTCTTTTTTAATATATCTTCTACTTGAACCAACAGAAAATATGTACATATACAGAATCAAGTACTACGTTCTTTATGCCAGCTTGTTACTATATATAATAAAATAAATTGCTGGTTGTCTTCATCCCTTGGCTTTGGTACTTTTTGCTAATGTGGCCTGCCGTCGTAAAGTTGGTGAAGGACCTCTTTCCCAAAGCTTTATGTTGATGTGTTCATGAGATTTTGATTGGCCCGTGTGTCCCAAGAGGCCTGTAAGGTGATGTGAGTTACTGTATTGGCCGCACTTTCCCTCAGAAATTGAGCTTGTTTAAAAACTGAGAGCAGTGTGCCATGTAAATAGTGAGAAGGTCAGGAAGTGGAGAACATTTTTATCACTTTTGTTGTTGAAGTATTTGGAATGGCGAAGATCAGGAATAAATACAATTTGTTTATTTGATAGGAAAAACATGTAAGAAAAAAGTTTTGCAGAAAATATAATCTTTCAATATAGTAATACTGGTTGAATATTTTTGAGTACCTATTTGTATATTTTTTTTCTTTCAAAGATACCTCATTTAGAGCCACCTCTTATTTTGGGGGGAAACTGGACTATATTTAGATAAATGCAGTGCATGTTTTTTCTAGTAGTTATCAACAGTAAGTTTTTTCTCTCCTAAAAAAAGGTAATATTAAACATTCTGGCAAACAAATGTCCAAAGCATGTCACTTCTTCTGACGTTTTCCTTCTGATTAGATAATGAAGACTTTGATAGTAGCAGTACTGCTAGCTGGTGTTGTGCCACTTCTGCTTGGACTTCTATTTGAACTGGTAATTGTTGCACCACTGAGGGTTCCATTGGATCAGACGCCTTTGTTTTACCCGTGGCAGGTCAGTTCTTACCTTTTTCAGTGGCTATTTTCCTAATAATTTGGAAATATACAGGTCCTCATTTAGATTTATTTCTTGACTTTTGAAGAATCTATCAGATATTCTTGTGATCTTAGGAAGCCAGAGCCATAAAAATAAGTCAGCCTTTTACTTATAATAATGCCATTGAGTTTTTAGGTGATATAGTCTTGATTCCTACAGCAAGATGAGATAGGTATAATTAATATTCGCTTTATAAACATATATCTTAAGCATAATAATGTTTTATAAACATTTAGAAAAGAGAAGTGACTAAATATTAATTTGGAGTTAGCCAAAAGAAAATTCATTTGTTGTTTTTTTTTTCAAAGTTGATTCATCTTGAGTAATTGCAATATGTACCTCTCATAACTGTAATGTCTTGTTTAAGATAACATACTGAGAAAACATGACGTTGCGGTTATGAAAGGTACATGTTCTCCACCAAACTGCCAAACACAGGTTTGATCATATTGTTAATCGTTATTGAGGAAACTTGAGTCATTCTTTCTTGCCTCTAAGATCAAATACAAATCCTTTCATTTGGCATTTAAAACTTTTCACACTCAAGGGACTGTGGAATTGAATGTTGTAAACTAAAAGTAAATAAACCAATTTAATTTAAAAAATAAAACTTTTCACAACCAAGCTCCAGTCTCTTTCTAGTCTCCTTCCCACATTCTTCCTTCATACTCTCTCTACTCCTGGTAAATGGGGCTTTCTGTGCATGACACTCCATCTAGCCTTTGCACAGAGTGTATTCCATCCCTGGAATTCTCTCCCCACCTCCTAGAATGTTTAGATTCCATTAGAACCTAACTCAAATGCTGCTTCCACCATGTCTTTCCTGGTCCCTCCTGATGCCTTCCCAGGAAACCAGCCTCACATTTATTTTATCTATATTTTGTATATACTTATAAGTATACGTATCATCTCTCCGAATGAATGTAGACTTATTGAGGGTAGAGACTTTGTGTTTTTTTATCACCCATGCCTAAATGTGCCTGACAGACATTATAACTGCTTCATACAAATGTTTTTTGATTAAATAAATAAGTGTAGGTTCATTAGAAATTGTAACAGTGATTTCATGTTTCCATACCTGGTTTGAAGCCATTCCTAAGATTGTGAGGTTAAAAATAGATAGAACTTCAAGTTTTCCCAAAAAGAACAAGTCAAAAAACCCTAAAAGCATTAATTTCTGAGTTTCTTTCTGCTGTACAGCTAGAGATAACTAGAGATAGCAGTAAGAGAACTGGCCTTGGAAGAAGGAAGATATGGGCTCAAGTATGATACTAACAGTTAAGTGTTCCTTCACCTTTAAGTATCCCTAGGTATCTCTCAGAGACCAAAAATATAAAATGAAGACCAAAAGTGCCAGTCTACATTGACAGAGGAAGGTTCCTCAACTAGGAATTTCCTATGCCGGTGAAATCACATGTCCAATCCAACAATAATAATAGCAATTAACATTTGTAGAGTGCTTTACATATATTACCTAACTTAATAAAAGTAATTTGGAAGGTGCCTAGTTCTAATTTTGCCATTCTTCTCTGTATGATTCTAAGCATTCCACTGAAACAGAATAGGCTCCCATTTTCATCTGTTTAAAATGGAGAAATTGAAATAAATGATTCCAAAATCTTTTCCAGCTCAAATGACATTTTGTGATTCTTTGTAAAGACAGCTAGGAGTTGAGTAATTCATCTTTTCTTTTTGAATCAATCATTAAATAATTATTAAGTCTCTATAATGTGCTAGGCACTAAGGATGCAAATACAGTGAATGAAACAACCTCTTCTCTCAGAGGGCTTACATTCCCTCCCTCCCATCCAAAGAGGTTTACCTGCTGGTGGGCTTCAACCGTGATTTCTTTAGATAGATTATGGCTCTCATGTCTCTGGGTCAGTAGAAGTGCAAGGAATACAACTGCAGTAGAATGATATGAAGACTGTGATCTTTGCTCATCTCTAAGAAGTGACTAATTAGAAACCCAACAAATTTTTACTTTGGATCTTGGAGCCAGTCCCACAACTTATAAACCAGATTAGTTTATCTAGTTTCAGAGAAAGATCAGTTGCAGAGAATATCAGTCTCTATTCTAAGATAAAGGCTCAAATTAAAGGTTTGCAGAGATCTCTCAGGACTTTACGGAAAGCTTTATAGAGAGAGTTTAGCACATTTGGCCAGAGTACTTTCTCAGCCATGTGTGTTGCAGATAAAGCCCTGTTAGTGTACTGCATTTTCTTCTTCCTACACCCTGTGCTCCTCTTCACTCCTTTTCACTGCTCTTTGATCTTTTCCTCTCCCTTCAGCTTGAGTACACTTAGGGAATGGAGCTAAAGCTCAAACCAGGTCAGATTTGATAGTAATTGAGAAATTTGGTAAAGCCCCAAGTACATGCTTACTGATGTTCCTATTGAGGAGAGCTCTTCCACTGCTGTAAATTTCCTTTCAAGTTAATATAAAATAAATTTATGTAAACAAGGAGGAAGAATAAAGTATGCATCTGAAGTTTCAGGTAAGGTTGTGTGGAAATTATGTGATTCCATGCTGAAATTACTAGATAATTATGCCTCAGTTATTTAATGAAGTCCTTTGATTTAAGTTTCTCTTTAGGAGAAATGTGTTGATTGTTGAAAGACATTTTTGAAATTTATTCCTGTAGTGACATTAGAATTTAGCCTTTGGAAAAAGTAAGATTTATTTTCTAGTATAGATTTACCAGTGTGCTATCTTAGACTAGTGCTATAGAATTTTTTATTAATGGTCTTTTTTTTTCCCTTGCCCTGTATTTTTAAAAGGAAATGCATAACTTCTTACAGATAGACTAAAGAAATTATTAGGCTTATATACTGATAATAAGTTCATCTCATTACTAAAATAGAATGGTTAAATATCTTTATACACTAGGACTGGGCCCTTGGAGTTCTCCATGCCAAAATAATTGCAGCCATAACATTGATGGGACCTCAGTGGTGGTTAAAAACAGTAATAGAACAGGTAAGAAAAATTTTCTCTTGAACAGCATTGAAATTTTGTTGCCTATAATAGTACTTCACTTAATTTACTGTCATTTATTTGTCATTTATCTTAATTGTAAATGAAATAAATGAAGTAAAAATCTAGGAAAGAAGTTTAAAAAAAGGTTTTGTACAGCTAAAATGTATTTTGTTACTTTATGATCTAACATTCTCCTGCTTGTTTGGTAGACTTTCACTCAGAGCCACTTACTCTTATTTTGCTTCTGATAAGTTTGGCAATTAGATTAGTTTGATTTTGTTTGGGAAATCAGATAACCAAGGCATTCGGAAGTAACAAGTGATGCAAATGAAGAGACAGGAAATATTTGAAAGTAGATACAGAAAGCCATCTTTCCCTGGAACTTTTTTGATTAGAGGCAGAAAACTCTTACCTCCTTTATTCTCTGAGGGCATCATTTTAAAGGCAATAATCTAATAATTGATTTTCACAGTAATAGCCCTGAGTCATCAAAACAATTTAGAACTATCATCCTACTCTGAGACATGGAAATATAAATTTTTTTTTTCTTTTTGGAAGGCAGTTGGGTTTAAATGACTTGCCCAAAGTCATACAGCTAGTAAGTTTGTCAAGTGTCTGAGGCTGGATTTGAACTCAGGTCCTCCTGACTCCAGGGCTGGTGCTATATTCACTGTGTCACCTAGCCACCCCTAGTATAAGTCATTTTAAGGAAGGTTTTTTATCCAGAATGATTATATGCTTTAAGGGATAAATCTTTTAGTACTTTAAGGACTAAATTTGTTTATTTAGACAATTCACTGATATAAAATATCTCATTCCCTGACTGCAAATAAATTACTGTTCTTTAGAAATACAGATGTACTTCCACTTTCAGCAAACCCTATAGTTGAATAACTAAATCTATAAAACAAGTATGTTATAAGATAAGTACAGGGGATCATCCTCATCTACATAATGTCTGTTCATTTTGCTTGATTATTCATACTCCTTTCTTAAATAATGACTTTGTCTTTTGCTGAAGTCTGTGGAATATATAACCATTTTCAAAAAGGTGAAGTCATGTGGTAGTTTGTGGTTGTTAAACTTCTAGGTTTTAGCTTAGAAGGAATGTATGGTATGTTAGGTTGTATAGCGTTTTCTACCAGATGGAAAAGAAGAATGTAAAAAAAATTGCATTAGAGAAAAAAAATTTTCTATCCTTCTTTTCTGTCTTACCATGCATGCTACTGTCTGTTATCCAGAATCCTGTATTGCATTCTACCTGTGCATGTTTTCTTTCCCTTCATTGATTTATACTCCAAAATTATCTTTTCCTCTTTTTCAACTAACTCATCCATTGTAATCATCTTAGCTGATGTTTATGGATCTGACTGAAAGAAATGTGCTATGATGTGGATGGGTTATTCTATTCTAGGTAGACTTATATTTCCAAAGAGGAACCTGTTAAGCCAAAAGAATCTCTCAACTGCTCACATTTGTAGGAGAGATTTTTTTTTCCTTTGGGAGCATATTCCTGTGTTGCCTGTTAGTAAAGGATACAGAACAGAACTAAAGAACCTGCTTTTTCCTCCAAGATGAATCTTCCCAGGTGTAGAATACATGTAGTCAGCATTGTTAAAGAGGTATATGTATTCATAGGATCATAAATTGAGAGCTAGACAGTATCTTTTATAAAGAAACTACACCCTAAGAGGTTAAATGACTTGCTCTGTCCTCTAAATCACAATGCCTCTCAAGATAGAGCAGTGTTCTATCAGCCACTGAGTAGTTTTCTTATGTCTGTTTTTTTGGCACTTGCCTAACCTTTTAAGGAAGAAACAAATTTTAGTTATTTTGATTTGGTGAAATGAGTAAGTAGGTAGGATAATATTGGGTAAGTTGATATCTTTTCCACCTTGAAGGTTTTTTTCTTTTTTACCTTCTCTGACTCTACTTTTTCATTGCTCCAGGTTTATGCAAATGGCATTCGTAATATTGATCTCCATTATATCATTCGAAAACTAGCAGCACCGGTGATATCTGTACTGTTGCTTTCCCTTTGTGTACCTTACATTATAGCATCTGGTATTGTACCTTTACTAGGTGAGTAAAATTCTTGTTTTGTTGACCATATGTTGTCAACTTCAAGAAAAGTTGGACTTTATTAGTACTGTGTTAGATATCTTTTAGCATCATTTCCCAAATTTTGTATACTCATTTTTTCACCAAAAAATTATTTCAAATTACAATTTTGTCAGATTCACTACCTAGAGCCAGAGGAAGAAAGTCTTAAAATTTGGATATAATTTTTACCTTACCTACTACAAGTTTTGATTTTCAGGATGTTGGATCTTTAAAACTGTCAGTTTATGATTCTTATTATAATTTAGCCTTGTTGATACAGGATTTCAGGAGGCACTTAATTCTATAGGAAAAAGTTATTATTTCTATGTTAGGCAGTTGGCCTATTTTTACCCCCAATGTTTCAGCATTTTTTTGTTAGGTTATAATGAAATAATGACATTAAAAACATTTGTTAAAGACAGTGTTCTTCACAGTATCCCTGTAAAAAAAATGAGTATTGAAATACAATCTTTTTTCAAAGTAGATAGGAGCCTGTTACACAACTTTTCTACTGTATAATTGTTACAGAAATTTCCATAATCATACACATTCACAATTTAAAATATCACAATCTAAAATACACAAGCTTTGCTGATTTTTCATTGTCCTTGAGAGACATAGGAAAAACTAAAATGTTATTTGTAGCAGTGTCATTCTATTTCTTTAATATCATTTTAATAATAGAATAATTTTAAATTGTACATTACCCTTTATTCAATAATGGAAAATATGTTAGATACACTCAGTCCATTGAAGGTTTATTTTGACAGTGGAATTAAGAAACAAGGTCTTCATCTAGAGCTTCAAGTTCTAAAATCAAATGTTAAAAATATATATGTGTGTATATTATTATTATTATTGTTGTTATTTACATGCAACTGGGAAATAAGATATACAGACACGGGGGTGGGGAGATCCATCTTGCCCTACCGGAAAGTCAGAGGCGTGATGGGGGAGGATATAGGCGAGAGCAGATCGGGGGAGGGGGTATAGAGTGGGATTGCAGTTTTGAGGTGGTGGGTAGGGGAAAGATGGGGAGAAAATTTGTAACTCAAAATCACATGGAAATGAATGATGTAAACTAAAAATAAACAAAAGTAAAAAAAAAAAGAGTCTTCAACCATGCTATATTTATAATTCAGACTGGTCTTATTGCCTTATTATTAATATCTAAGTGTAAGAGTATAGGTCAGCATAAACTGAAAGGGAAGAAAGCTTAAGATTCTCCCCTATTTAACAAGAAAGGGCTTTCTAAAAGAAATGCTTTGAATATTTCCCATCCAGGGCAGTCATGAATCAGTCAGACACAAAACTTTGGGGGATATATATCACTCACACAGACACACAGACACACAGACACACACATAGAAATAGTTTCACAGTGGAACGCAGAACAGAATATAAATAGTTATATCATTAGATACTTTACATTGTGGCTTAATTATTTTCTGTTAAGTGGTGGTGAATACTTAGAATATTGTGTATACCTATATAAACTTAAATTTGTCTTAGTCACCAGAGTACTTAGGTTTAAAATGCTTATAAAATATATAACATTAACTTTGTTTTTAACCAAAGAAGTCATGTGGTAATTAGTATATGGACAGGCACATAGTAAATCCTTAATAATGCTTATTGACTTTACTTGGTATAGTGAAAAAGAATTGGACTGAGAAATCAGGAAATGTGAATTCTAGTCCTGGTTCTGCTATTAACTGTGATCTTAAGTGAGTCACATAACCTCTTTCTAAGTCTCAGTTTGTTCATCTCTAACTAGATAAACTTGATGTTTGTTCCAGCTCTTAACTATGATTATCTTTTTGTATTCCTCAGAATGATATTTATTCCATCCTAGGCTTCCAAGTGAAATAGTTCTTGAAACCTTATTTTCTAGACTCCATGGAATTTTGTAATAGGAGAAAATCTCAGAGATCCAGTCTAAATGCTTCAGTTCCTAGGTGAAGAAACTGGATCTGAGAAATGGAGACTTAATTATTTGCTTAATGGATCACATAAGCTAGACATTGGAGGACTGGAATTAGAATCTTGAATCCATTGTGTTTTCTGCTACATAGTACTGCCGTCCCATTAGGAAAATTAGATTTTACTTTAAATTTTTGACTACATAGAAGTTTTCATATCCCTTATCACATGTGCTGAGGAGTTTATTTATTTTTCAGGTGTTACTGCTGAAATGCAAAATTTGGTACAGCGTCGAATTTATCCTTTTTTACTAATGGTGGTGGTTTTGATGGGTATCCTGTCCTTCCAGGTTCGACAATTCAAGCGCCTTTATGAACATATTAAAAATGACAAGTGAGTTTTCAGGTTTCCTTTTGGATAATGTTTCTTCTTCTCTTTCTTATAGTTCTTATTTTGTGTTACTAAAATCAAGATTAATTAGATAAAGTAAAAAAGACATATAAATAGGCTCCTGTACCATTACATTTTTGGTTCATCTGGACCATTGAGTTTAGGACTCTTTGAAGTCTTTAATTTCTGTATTGGAACACTACCCAGTAGTGGTATAAAAAAAGAAAGTACAAACACACATATGTTTTTTAAATTAATCACCATTTTTCATGGTAATTATGTTTCCCAATATCAAATGGTTCTTTATATAGGACATAAAAACCATGGAAAAGCAAATTTGAATAAATCCCCTTACCAAACCAGGATTGTTACTCTAATTATTCAAAATAGTAGTTGGGAAGATTACTGCAAAGTGATATGGACTTTCTCCTGTTACAAGAACATGGGAAAGAAATTTCGAAAGATTCGTTGTAGAAAGAGTGAAAAACCGAAAACATCTCAGTGTGATAAATCATAACTTTAAGCTTTTACTTTCTATCAGCTAGTTAAATTTTCCTTAACATTTAAAAGAATGTCTCTCGTAATGAAATTACATGTGCCCAACAATCAGGGGGTACAAAGCTAAATAATTTTCTTTCTGGCAAATATGCAAAATCAAGATTACCGTAGCAATCCACAATAAATTCTTCCTTTTCCCACTGACATGAAGAGAGGTCATTTTTAGTGATTAAAGACAATTTGGGATTAATACAAATTAATGTACTGCCTACCTTAGGTGACAGCCTTGAGTACTTCCTTCCATATCTTAAAGACATAAAAAATAACCCTATCAAAATCATGGTCTGGGCTTGTATGTCAAGTTTGACCTAAAGTCAAACTTTAGGTGGTAAAAGGAACAGTGAAAACTAATGGTTATGTTCTGTTCATAGGAGTAATGCAATATAGCTAGCTTTCATTACTCAGCTAATTTTTGCAGAGAAGACTTTGTGTATATCCTCAAGGAACTAACATTTTCATAGGGGAGTTAAGATACCAACACAAATTGTCGTACTACAGGAGGTAGAGATTCAAATAACAAAGTACTGTGTGGAAAGTTTGAAGGTTAAGGTACATTGCTTATGAGAGGATTATGGATAACTCTCCAGAGGAGGTAGCATTTTAATTAGACTTTAGAGGATGGTTAGAAAAATTAAACAGGCAAAATGAGGCAGGTAGTTCCAGGCAGAGGGACCAGCAACCCCAGCAAGGGCTGCAAAACTTAAATGTTTCTCCCAGAACCGAAGTAGTTCAATTTGGCTAGACTGAAGGGCCTTCAAATGCTTGGAGGAGTTTGAACTTTACTGGATAGCTGATGGGCCACTACTGAAAATTTGCATAAGAAATTATCTGGTAGTTGGGTCAAGGATGAATTGAAATGTTGGAAGTGCACATGACAAGCTGTATAAGGAGAATATTGAAGTAGTCTAAGTAGGTGGTAAAGAGAGCCTATACTGTGGTCATTCCACGAGACTAGGAAGGAGGGGAAAGATTCTAGAGATATTACAGAGGTAGAATGGATAGTTCTTGATGACTATATGTGAGATGGGAAGAAGTAGAAAGATTAAAATATAATGGTAAGGTTACAGACATGAGAAATGGTGAATGGTGTTTACAGAAAGAAATATTGAAATCAGAAGGGGAAGTAGGTTTGGGGAAAGAGTGAACTCCTGTTTGGACATGTCTAGTTTGAAGCATCTGGGATATTGAAGAATAATTATCCTGTAAGGTAGCTGGAGATAAAAATATGGATTTTAAAAAGAGAGGTAAAGACTAAGGAATCATCTGCATAAATCTGACACTTGAAGCCATACTTTGCAAACCCTAAAGAGTTATACAGTGGTTACCCTAGGTTAGCTAGGATGAGAAGAGAGAGGACTAAGAATGGACCATTAGGGAACACAGATATTTAATGCAGAACCTGGGAATAAGTTTTTAGAGATTAAAGAAAATCAGAAAGAGTGTGGTATCTCTAAAGCTAGGGGAGAATTATCCAGTAGGGTAGGGCTAGTTTACAGGATCAAATCAGCTATAAAGGATCTCTGAAGGATATATCCATCCACCTCCAGAGAAAGAATTGATAAAGAGAAATATGTATGGTATGGTTTGTAACAAACTATAAATCTATGTCAAATGGTAGTCTTCTTTAGGGCTGGATGGGGAGGGAAGGAGACAGTTCAGAATTTAAAATGTAGCAAAAAAATAAATTTAACTTAAAAAGGGAGCGTGGGGGGATGGATCATCTGCTGGAAGTGTAGCCTGTGGGTATGTAGTTGTTAACGAAGGGAGGGGGAAGGTTGGAACAATTGGCATGGGAAATAAATAAATAAAACAACTAGCATTGTATAAGTCTTTAGGGTTTGCAAAGTATACTTCTCACAACAATGTATAGTCGAAGTATTATATTAGCACTCATTCTACTTTTAAATTACTTTGCCTTTATTTTTCTGTTTGTGTACATACAATAGAACGTAACCTCATTGAGGACGGGAGCTGCTTTCGTTTTTGTCTTTGGTATTCCTAGTACTTAGCACAATGCACTTACATGATAGGTGTTTAATAAATGATAACTGAATTATACCCATTTCACACATAAGGAAATTAAACCTGTAAGGTGTTCAGTAATTCACCAGTGGTCACACAACTAGCAAGCATGTGAGAGGTGAATTTGGTTAAATCACTTAAGATCTCCGAGTTTCAGTTTCCTCATATATAAAATGGGGTTATTATTATTTTATTGTATATAATATATTTTTATTGTCTTTCTCACACTGTACTTTGAGGAAGCCACTACATGAGCCTTAAAGCATTATGTAAATCTGACTTGTTTAGGCAATTAAGACCTTACTTATCGTGTTTATCATGATTCTCTTCCTCTTATCCCCTCTTCCTGTAATTTCCATTTTATCTTCTCTTTTTTCCTTTCCTTTTGTTATGTTCCTGTTCTCTATATCCACTTCTAGCCTGAGTATCTCCTAAATTCCTGGGGTGGTTATTGCTGAAATTCAGACCAATTAGAATTGATGCCTGTTTGTTTCTATCCCCTAATCTGTATTTTCCAAAAAGCAGAATATTATGATTCTATATGTAAAGTGGTTTAAGCCTAGATATGCTGTTTAATTATATATGTTCAAATGTAAAGATGTATTAATTGTTCCTAATACTAACTCTGCTCTTTTAAAATTTAGATATCTTGTGGGACAACGACTAGTGAACTATGAACGAAAGTCAGGTAAACAAGGCACGTCAACACCATCTCCACAGTCTTCACAAGAATAAAATAGTTGTCTTAAATACCTTGACCTTCCTTTTGCCTTTATGTGTCCTTTTTTGTGGACTCTTCTATCTCTGGATAATATTTTTCTTGGTCATCCTCACAGCAATGTTTTTACGTTAACTTTTTTAAAAATTCATATTCTTAGCATTTAGATAGCAGTTGAAGACCTGCTCCTCTATCTGCATCTTCTTCATTTTTCATTGCTGTCTGAGATTTGTATATGTGTAAATAGAAAGTATCCTGACACCCTAAAACCTTGGATTAAACAGAATGTGCATTGTACATCTTTAAACAAAATGTATATTAATTTATTAAATCTAGTTGTCACTTTATTTTGGACCTGCTGTTCTGTTGACAAGAAAAGTGCCACAAAGCGATGGCACAAAGACGCAAGACTTTTCAGTGAATTTGGAGCTCATTTTATGGTGTTCCTAATAGTTCTTATTAAATTGATGCATTCTGACTTTCTTGGGTAGAGAGGCCTTACCAAGAACATGAAAAGAAACAAATACATCACATCAGTGAAGTGTCTGTGGTAAGAAAACTTGAACTGTGTGCTTCACTGTCAAAACGTTTTCAAAAGTTATTTTGTATAACACCAAAGCTGTTGTACGTTTTCTACTGCCTGATCTTTTTTTCATGTATCTGTGTTTGTAATATTGTACAGTATCTTGCTGTAGGTAAGGAATTTATTTTTAATTTTGATAACTTTAATAACCCTATAGATCAGCATTGAAAGTCAGGTTTTTGTGCTTGTTAAGGGCATGTCTACACTTAACCAAAAAACAAAAACACCAAATCAAGACCTTTTTTTTTGTTGCTTCCTTTACTCATTTGCATTTGTTGGCAGCAGTGGCCAAAAGTCATACCACATTACAAATCTTATAGAATGACATTATAAACAATACAGTACTGCAGCTTTACTGAAGTTACCACATTTTTGTGATGTTTTTGTTCATTGTAGGTGTGGCTTATTTCGTTAGGTAAAATATGTTGGAGAAGATTATTTGGAAAAATCTAACCCTGTGAGCTAGCAAATGACTGGGTGGCAATCAGGGCATGTATTTCTCCTCCTTTTCAAGCAATCATCTCCCCAAATCTCAAAAGCTTTATATGTGAGTGAATGAATTGATTCCAGTTAACCACCCAAATTTTATCTAGGAGAAAGCCAGCTGAGCCAGTGTTGTTTTGTTTTGTTTTGTTTTCAAAAGAAATATGCAAACTCTTGTTACATTAGAACCTTGCTATGAAATCTCACTTTAAAAAATTAGTTTTCCTTATAACCAAAGCTGCAAATTACAAACTTTACAAGGAGAGCTGATGGGCAGATGGGCTGAATTTTTTAAGTGGTAGTTACTGGATTGTATGAAATGATCGACGAGTCTGCCCTTTTTTAAAGAAAGGCAGAATTAACTTTGTTTGGTGAGTCATAAACGATCGTTGGACAATGATCTTTGTAAATTACAGAAAAAATCCATATAGTATTAAAATACATAAATAAACTAAAATCTCCAGTTTTTTAATACAAAGGTACAGCTAAACACAAGCCACCAAATCAAATGCAACAGTTTCTGGTAGTTCATTTATTTGCCATCATTCTTGGCCACCCTGTAGTGAGTGATTATTTTCATTTAAATTTTTATTAAAAACAGTATAGATTGGAAGAAGCTTTACATGGGGTGTAGTATTTACAGCATTTCGCACTTTCTAGTACATCTCTATGTGTATGCAGATTTCTTGTACTGCATTAAGGAATGTTTAAGCTAAAACTCTGCTCAGTCCTTTTGTCTGATAAAATTTTGGGTTTTCTTTGTTCTAAATACTTGATAAAATCTGTCTTGTTAAATTTGTGTAGAAATTGCTCTTTAGAAGGAGAAAAGGTTTCACAAGTGAAATTCGGTTATTATATTTACCCAAATTCTTTAATGTTTAATTTAGTGTTAACAAGAATTTAAATTCCTTTATATGAAAGTTTAATAACATATGCATTTGCTTAGCACAGAAGGTCTGGGCAATCTTCCAAGACATTAATAATTGATATTCTCCAGAATTATATACTACTTCATATACTTGTTGGAAAATTTCTGGTAACACATAACATGAAAAAAGGCCAAAATAATTTTCCCTCTGATTCGCTCATAATATATTATGATCATTAAATGTACAATTATGATTATTTTTACCATAAATTATTTTTGGTTTTAATGTCAGTATTCCTTTTAACATTCTGTAATTTCAAAAGGATATTTTTTACAAAGACAGGATTTGCCAACAATACTTTATTGGCATCAAGATTTTTCCGTAACAGTCTTGTAAATATTTTAAATCTCTATTGTTGCAATCCTTCATATAGCTTCTTCCCCCAGTAGTGCAATCTCATACATTTTACACAGACTGAAACCCCAGTCTTTGAGGAATATTAAGATTTGTTAGGAAAGTAAGGCTTTTTTGTCCTACTTATTTTAGTTTTTTTTAAAAGCAAATTTAAAAAATTAAAATTTAGGATTGGCTTAGCATGACCAACTCATTAACTTCACCAGAGGCCATTGTTTATGTCAAGTGCATAGTTGTTCATTGTCAGTAAATTACAAATTTCATTTTAAAATCATCAAGCACTGTTTTTTTAAAACATGTCAATCTGAGATTATTACTTTCAAAAAGTGCTAATGTGAAGTTTGCTGATTATAGCTAGGATCCAAAAACCTCAAAATGTTTTCTTTAGATGATGATTTTTCCTATTACATATATGGAGAAATAGTGGGGATTAAATGAAAACAAATGTCATTGGACACCTTAAGTCTGGATGTAAATGTAAAATAATTTTTATTTTAAAGTTTAATACATCTCTTAAATAATGTAATGATTATTGTCTTGTGTTTTTTTTCCTACTTCCTTATTGAACTAATAGAGGCTAATTTTCCCTCAAATGATTTGATTTTTATAATATGTACTTTTCTCACGCCTGGAAAAGCAGCCAATTAAACATATGACTTTTGCATTTGGGTTGAAATGAAGATTTAAAAAAAAATTTCTGAATTAACAAAATGCCAAAAAAAAACCCACTGGTAAAAACAGTTGATGAAATTGACAGACATAAAAAGTAAAATTTTTAGTTTTCTTACATATCTTAAGAATGCTGCATTTTACATTTATTTGCTAAGATCAGTTTTATAGTATTAAACTCAGTTATGTTTAACAGATTTTCCATAATGAAAAGTAGGAAGTATTCGTTTTATTACTGCTTCCATTTATCATGAAAACTAGACAAACACAGAAAGTATTATCAAAAAGCATGACTAATATAAATTATTTCAAACTTTTGGTTCAGTTATTTTATCCTAGTTTGTTATTTTAATCTGATGGTTTATATCTTAAAAGACAGAGCCCATACCTTTTTTGAGTGTCCAGAGGGGCATCCTTCCTTCATATTTCACTTCCTAATATTTTGTATTTTTAATATCATGTGATAATTAGACAGTGTACCATTTATTCCTGTGTACTTTTTATATGTGCCTTTTACTTTTTATTTGTCATGAATGTAAACTATTTCCATTCACAGAACCACCATCAATAAAAATGTGAAGAGTGGAATGTCAAGGAGGACCTTTGATAAATCAGATTTTATTTAACAGTTCTTCACAGATGCAAATGACAGCAGCTATCAAAGCTAATCTCAAGCAAACATAGTAGTTCAGGCATTTTCAGTTGTGTCTGGCTTTTTGTAACCCCATTTGGGGTGTTCTTGTAAAAGATACTGGAGTGATTTGCCATTTACTTCTCTAGCCCATTTTACAGATGAGGAAACTGAGGTAGACAGGGTTTTAAGTGACTTGCCCAGGGTCACGCAGCTAGGAAGTGTCTGAGACAGATTTGAATTTAGGAAGATGAGTCTTCCTGACTCCAGAGCTGGCATTGTATCCACCATACCACCTAGCTGCCCTACCAGCAAACATACTCTTGTAACTGTTCGTTATTGTGAAGTAGTTTGTTCAAAATCAGAAAATCTTTTGAATCCCAGCTTTGCCACTTGCTGACCAGGTGACTTTGGGCAAGTCACTTTGTCTTTCCAGACCTCCATTTCCTTATCTATAAAATAGGAATAATAAATACTTGCCTTGCCAGTCTTACAGGTTTGTCTGTGTAAGTATCTAGGGATCTAATATACACAAAGCACTGCACAGGCACCAGCTTTTATTCAACATGTTAAGTATGTACTTTGTGTATAATGTGCTAATATGGGAAAACATAGAGATAACTATTACATGTTCCCTCTCAGGAGGTTTTAGCATTTAAAAGGGAAGAGATAGGACATGTTCTGGGTGCCACATTTTAGAAAGGACATTGATAAGCTGGAAAACGTACAGAGGATGGCAGCTAGGAAGATGAAAGGTATCCATACTCTATCATGAAGAAGGCTTAAGCCTTAAGGGAAACTTGTGCTACCTTCAAGTATTTGAAAAGCTGTTATATAGAAAATGGGGTATATTTGTTCCATTTGGCCCCAGGGACCAGAACTTGAAGCAGTGGGTAGAATTTTTTTTTTTCAAAATTTTAATTTAGACTCAAACACTGGAAACACAAATACAAAACAGAGAAAAGAAACAAAAACATCATAAACTTAAATATTGGAACTTAAATATAAAGTTGGGGCGGGGAAGCATGTTATATGCATTGCAGGATATAAGAGGATTCAAAATATGTAGCTATAGATTTTCATTTCAAGAAAGCCTATAAGATAAATAATACTTGTGTTGAGAATTGTCCATCTTTGCTTCCTTGTGAGTTTTCTTTTGTTCTCTGCTGTACACTTTTTACTCTGCTCTTTTTTTCCCTCTCCCCAACCTTCTTCCAGAAGGCTACAATAAAGCTTAGATATGTTTCTCCATAGATATAGACATATAGGTAGAGATATACATATATATATATATATATATATATATATATATATATATATATATACACACACACACATATACACACATATATAGACATATTCTTTCCCAAACCTATTCTATTTCTGATCATTGTTTTTATGTATATGCATATCTCTTGTTTCCTATCCCTCCTGCTTCCTCTACTTCTACCCACTACCCTGCCCTCCTATGATTTGCCTACCCCCTCCAAGCATCCCTCTCCTATCCTTCCATTCCCATAAATCTAAACACCCTTCTATACCCCTATTTTACCTATTCCCTCACCGTCCCCTCTAACAATTCCTCCCCTGTCCTCTCCCCCCTCCCTGTGCCCCTTCCACTTTAGTGGGTAGAGATTATAAAGAGGCGGAACATGCCAACAATTTAAGTTACACAGAAAGGGGAGGGGCTGTCTTAGGGGTGGTAGTGGCTTTCCTCAGTAGAGGTCTTTACCCAAAAGTAGGATGATAGCCTGTCAGGTATGTATCGGACCAGATGTGTCAGGCGCTGCAGACAACTCTGGAGTGCATTGAAGGTTAAAATGTAGTTGGGTAACGTTTAATAAAATAAAAGTACAATAAAAGTATAAATTTCTGATTTTCTAAGTCAATATGCAGCCCACAGGGATCCTTATGGACAGTTGAGTGGCCGCCTTATCTATATGAGTTTGACACCATTACTGTAGAGGATAACCTTGGTATAGGTGTGTAATTTTATGCACACAGAAAATGGGAAGGAGAACAAGAGAAGTTTGAGTAAAGTGAAAGTCTAGTTCAACCCATACCTGAAGGAAAATTGCCTCTAAAACATCCTGAAGTAAGTAAGCACTGCCTGAAGACCTTTAATGAGCAGAAAGCCAAACTTATTCCCAAGACAGCCCATCCCATGCCTGGATAGCTCTAATTGTGATTTATTTCCTTACATCAAGTTGAAGTCTACTCTCCTGTGTGGATATTGGAAGGAACACTGAACTTGGACCTATAAGACCTCAATATCAACTTTGTTTCTGCTGTATACTACCTTTGGGACCTTAGCCAAAACACTTGGATACTCTGAATCTTGGTTTCCTTATCTATAAAATAGGGAGATTAGGCTAGACTCTTGACAGCTCTAGGCCTATAACCTTAGACTTTCTCTCATTATTGTTCCTGGTTCTTCCCTTTGGGGTTGACACAGGGCAAAACCAGTCAGTTTGAAACATGAGAGCCTTTCAAAAATACTTTTGTCTTTGAAATACTTTTATTTATTTTGTTACCTTACTCCCTTTGTGTGGAGTTACCTTAGGATCCTATCCTAGCTTCTCTACCTTTTTTGGTTATCTTAACAGCTCCTGTTGTGTATTCAGCTATCACTTGCACTTGACTCCTAGATCTTTTCTCTCATCTGAACTCCAGTCCCACAACACCAACTACTGCACTTCTCCAGCTGTCCGTCCCATAGGTATCTCGGTTTCAACATGTATGAAACAATTTAATATTTTTGCCCCCCAAACCCATCCCTCTTACTGACTGTTATACTTCCGGCAAAGGCACCACGATCTTTACAGTCACCTAAGTTAACCTTGGAGTCATTTGATTTTTCCCTAATACTCATGTAAAATCAGTTGCCACATCTTACTAATTTTTCCTCCAGATCTTTCATATCTGTCATAACTTCTCACTCACACCACTGCCACCTCAGTTAAGCTTTTACCCTTTACTACTTACTACTACCTTTTAATGGGTCTCTCAGCTTCCAGTCTCTCCCTTTTCCAATCTATCCTCCACACACATTTGCCAAATTAGTATTTTTACAGCATTGGTTTGCTAATGTCACTTCCCTACTCAACTTCTACTGGCTTCTTACCTCAGTTCTTAATGGTTAGACTCTTATTTGTTCATGCCAGGCTTATTGTATAGTGGTTTTCTTCCATGCACTATAAAACGTTCCCACCAAGTTGGCCTTGTTGCTTGCTGCATGATACATTGCAGGTCCTGTAACCATACCTTTGCACAGGCTTTCCCTTATGCCATCTCATAGAATTCATGATTTTTTTCAAAGTTCAGCCGAAATCCACCTACAGGAATCTTATCGCAGTCCCACTGTTAATCCCTTAACCTGACACACACTCACACACGCACACACACACACGCACCCTTTTTTGTACACAGTTTTATGAGTAGGTATTTTCTGTAATATAAATTCTTGCTTAATCTTTGTATTTCCCCAGCACTTAGCACAGTGCCATGCACTTGATGGTGGTGTCAAACTAAAGTAGAAAAAGATCCCTGCAGGGTATATGTTGACTTAACCATATCCCTACCATGAATCCTTTCCCATCAAAAAATCAAGGAAAGATCTTGAAATGACTGAAGAAAGAAAGGTTCAATCTTCAGAGCATATCAATTTATTAAGCAGTGCATGGCAATTGCCCAACAAACTGGGACCAGACCTCCTCAGCTTAGGCCTTAACTCCAAATAGAAGGGGAGACAGGCTTTTTATATATTAAAAACAATCAAGACCAGTTAATTAAAAGGAAAGTACATTAGGCAATCTGATTTCTAATTGGATGAAAGATTAGGGACTTTCCAAGTTGGAAGGAGGAAAGCAAGAAGATACAATTCCATAAAATCAGAAAAGATGTCCTCCTGTTACCCCCAAGTAAGTGAACAGTCAAAGAAGAGGGAAACAATAACTGATGGATCAGTACAGGACAGTTTTCAGAGAAGACGTATGGGTTGCTTGAAGTATGTAATTGTGAGAAAACTTGCATTGATCTTTGGGTCTGACTAGGTTTCACATCCTTAGTTAAGGGTCTCAATAGCAGGTAGTAGAGGTGGTCTAGTTTTCCAGCCATGCAGGGTTAGGTTCAAACAGTATAATTAAGATTCTCTCCCCGTTTTCCACAACTGAATGAACTTTTCCTACAAGACAGAATTTGGACTAAACCCGAATAGAAAAGGAACTGAGCTAGATGGGTCACAAGATGGGGTTAATGTTGTTGACTTAATTCTCACAGTCAACTACTTTGCTGTCCTAATCTCTACAGTTTTCTCACCTATAGTCTAATTTAGTTCCTTGTGTTAGGATCTCTGTTCCACCCTGTTTTGTTTTTTTTTTACTTTGCACATCTCTAAACTTGAGGCTATGAGTTTTATTGCTGGTTTTCTTAACTGGGTTTTGTTTTCTTATTAATGATTTTCTTCCTGTTTTGTACCTACTACTCTCTGTGGTATCTGGCTTGGCAGGCAAATGTGAGAGCTCTCTTTTACTTTCTCTTTTAAGTTTAAAGCCTTCTAGAATTTCAAGACTCTAGGCAAGTATACATTTTGCCATTGTTAATTGCACTCCATCCCAGGTCAGAGGCTGATTTTTTGCTTTAATTTGTTCCCAATCAAAAAGTAATATATATTGTCTACAAAGAAAAAAAAATCAGTCCAGGATATCAGGAAGGTTCATGGCATACAACTAAGTTAACTGAGTTCAGTAGGATAGATCTTGCCATTAAAAGATGGAAAATTCTGTATCATGGAGGATTCAGACAATAGAAATAAGTGTTCGTAGTGAAGTGGGGCAGATTTAAAGTCCTGGAAAAGGTAACTTCTCTGAAGACTTTAGATAGGTGTAACCCTAATGGTCTGGAAATCCATATTTCTGTTCATGTGGCCTCTTAAGGTCAGTCATGAGGCTACTTGGACTTCCACCTCATCTTTCTCTTACCCTTCAATCTGGACATTGGCTTCTACACTGTAGTATAAACTTGAGTTAAAGTATAGGTTAAAATAGGACCAGTAATTTCACAATATTATAGCCAACTAACCAGCCAAGTGAATTAACATCCCTTTCCCTTATGCTTTCAGTTACAATATTTTACAAAACAAAACTAAAGATACATGGTCTGGTTTTTTTTGGGGGGAGGGGCAAAGTATCACTAAAACCATACTTTCTCTTGACATATGATGTGCCTTGGAAATTCGGGAGCATCTGCTCACAGAAAGTATGCTATATAACTATTTCTACAACTAAACAGTGACCCCACCTCCTCCCTTTGAAATCTGAGAAAAAAATTGCAAGAAGCAATGTGACCAAAGTCTTCTACACACATAGTACCTATGCCCACCATCTCCTACTTCTAAGAATCTGTTATTCTTGTGTTTTAAGTCAACCCATGATCCAGAGCAGAGGTCCAAATCACATCATCAGACATAACTCTTAACCAGTTCACTTCCTAAATCTACCTGAAACTCCTAATTTTGATTGGAAATAGTTCAGTGAAAACTTTCCCTCCAAGGCCCCAAGATTTCATACCTTTTAGGGATGCTTTATAGGCTCCTTCTGGTAGTATCCTTTGTAGGACACTAAAAAACCTGGAATCCACCTCCATTCCATTCTACACCTCATTCTGAAGTGGTCCATCCCTTTTTTAAAATTAAGTTGTTTTTTTTTTCAAACAAAAATCCAACTTCCATTCTCCACTCCTTAATTGTATTCCTTGAATGTTAGATTAAAGTGTTGGTCTTTAGAAGCCAATGGGGAACCATTAAAAGTTCTTGAGCAATGAAGGGATATTCATACCTGTGTACAAAGATGGGACTAGTCTCCCAGTGGTTTGGAGGATATATTATAGCAATAAGGTAATGTAATCTCTTATTTGAGATAAGAGATTCTGTTAGGCTATTGCTAGTCCAACAGGTAAGGAAGGCCCAAACAACACATGTGAGAGGTGGTGTTTTCCTTGAACATGCAAATCAAAGAGAAAAGGGAAGGAAAAAAAATGAAGTTATTGACCTGAATCACAGAGAATTACAGAGTTAGTAATAAGGAAGAGGAACAGAATGAAGAAAGGATAACATTTAATTTTTAGAAAAGTTGAGTTTGAAGATGGCAGCGTAGCAGCAGCAGCACATCGCAGCTCTCACATAGCCACCCCAAAATACCCATAAAATAGGACTCTAAACCAATCCTGGAACTCCAAAACGCACACAAAGATACTTCCCACTAAAGTCAGCTTGCCTACGAGGAACC
>CM053580.1:251573513-251595398 GCA_028627135.1 Pseudochirops cupreus
CTGCAGTTGGGAGATCCATCCTGCCCTACCAAAAAGTGACATAGGAGAGAATAGACTGGGGGAGGGGGCAAACACTGGGATGGCTGTCTTGGGGTGGTGGGTGGGGGAAAGACGGGGAGAAAATATGTAACTCAAAAAAAATTTAATAAAAAAAAATATAGTAGAGGTAAAAAAAAAAAAAGAAAGAAAAATGGTTTTGAAAGGTTTAAGAAGTAAGATGAATGTTAGTGACCAACCATGACTTCAGATGGCAGATGATGAAGCATGCTACCCACCTCCTGGAAGAAGGATAATGAATGTAATATATATTTTTAGATGTGGCAAATGTGTGGATTTCTTTTGTATCGCTAAGGTAACCAGAAAAAAAACTTTATTCAACAATGTTCTGGGGGTGGCTAGGTGGCACAGTGAATAGAGCACCAGCCCTGGAGTCAGTAGGACCTGAGTTCAAATGTGACCTCAGACACTTAACACAAAAACTAGCTATGTGACCTTGGGCAAGTCACTTAACCCCAATTGCCCTCCAGAAAAAAGGCAAAAAAAAAAGACAATGTTCTGATAATATCTATCAAGAAAAGTTTAAAACAAGGAGACAAATACTCAAAGATAACCAATATAATAATGAAGGCTATTCTTTGCAGAGTACAAATGGAAGAGAAGTGGTAAGACCCTCTAGATCAGTGGTTCTCAACCTTCCTAATGCCTCGACCCTTTAATACTCATATGTGGGTGCATCAGCATGTAGGCGGACCCACCTGGAGACGGATAGACAAGTGGTGTCTCAGTTCCTAAGACCCTCGGAAATGTGTTTTCCCATGGTCTTAGGCAACCCCTGTGAGAGGGTCATTTGACCCCCAAAGGGGTTGCGGCCCATAGGTTGAGAACCACTGCTCTAGATGCTCCTAAGGTTTAGAGGGGTAACATGATGCTGATTTAATCATTCCCTAAAACACTACTTCATACAAAGTTTCCTCACTGAGATCAAAAGAAATAATAACTGGTAATGTAAAAACCAAATGTATGAAAAATAACTATTTGTCAGAGTATAACATGAAGTTGAATAAGCAGACCACTGAATCTTCTATGCTGAGTTGGTCAATCAATATATTTATTTGTCTTATTCCAAAAGATTCATGATGGAAAATGCTACCCATATCCAGAGAAAGAACTAGGGAGTATGAATACAGATTGAAGCATACTATTTTCCTTTTCTTCTTTCTCACACTTTTCCTCTTTTGTTCTTATTCTTCTTCCACAACATGATTAATGTGAAAACATGCTTAGTATGATTGTACATGTGTAGTCTGTACCAGACTGCTTGCAGTCTTAGAGAGGGGGAAGGGGAAGAAGGAAGAAAAAAAAATTTGGAATTCAAAATCTTATAAAAGTGAATGCTGAAAACTATTTTTACATATAATTGGAAAAAATAAAATACTATTAAGTGGAGGAAAAAACATATATATGTCTTGGAGAGGCATTACAGACAATGAGCTGTGGCTCAGGAATAAAAAGAGAAAAAGAAATTGTATTTTAATAATGTACAGTGCTTACAGTGTTCTCAAAATTCATCTAGTGCAAAAACTCACTTTAATATTAAATTTCTTCTGGTAATGCTGTATGGCCTTTAAACACAGAACACCACATCACCCAAATATCAATACTGCTAGTGACACAAAGAATATAGAAGCAATACGTGGTGGACATAAGTAGACTACCACATATTACCAAAAATGAATTATTTAAAAACATTATAAAAGACATCTAAGCTATTTAATTCCTGAATTTTAATGAAAACAGTCAATATAACAAAAATGGAGGTTTTTTAATCTGGGCAAATAAATTGCAGCCTGGCATGTCACACAGCAAGTGTTGGGGTATCCAAAGAGGGGACTGGGTAACAGGATTTATGTAAGATACTAAGGCAGAGAGAATGGGTAGGCTGCTGGTGGAAGGGTTAGGCAACTAACAGTTTCGCTAGGTAAGTTGTTTTGCATAACAAGCAAATGTCTATAAAGAAAGCTAGGAAATCCTGGGAGGGGAGAGTTTGGGAGATTGTCATTCCTGGCTTCTGATTATTTTGTCAATGTCCTGTCCCTTGCAGGCTATTCATTGGCCAGGGAATGGAAACCAGGGCAGCTTCAGTCAGTTCTTAGTCAACTGTGTTTGTCAGATTTGAAGCTCATGGCTCCATCCTACCATCAGAGAGATAGGTGGCAAAGATGTCGGTGTTGTTTGTCCTTTGTTCTCAAAGAGGACCACAACATTAGAAAGGTGATGCCATGACTTGCAAGTGAATTAGATTTAAGTGAGGGAGGGCCAGTCCCAGTCACCAGCCTCACTTTTTCCCCTAGGGCCATCTGGGTCCAGGGACAAGACAGAGATCAGGACAACTGGAGATGGCCCCCAGATGGCAGAGATGAAACAGTATCAAGGCTGATAAGACCTTACAAAATAATCAAGTTATTCCAATAACAAGCTTCCTGGGGCATGGCAGAAAAATCGGTCAGAGAAGTCCCAAGTCCCAAAGCAGTGTCAGGTGAGAAATGAAGTAACAAGTTCTCCCTCCTGAAGAGTCTTCAAAAAGAAGCTGGAAAAATACTTATTAGTCATGTTATAGTAGGGATTCCTTTAGGATATGGGTGACAATACTGATGGGGTTATGGGATTCAAGTTGGATCCCTACAATGAAAAGATCATGTCTTTGAACTCAACCCAGCCCCAGAAACTTTCCCACACATTTGTACCTAGATATTCAATAATCATTTTAACTGTCCTTTCACAGTGGCTCTCCCACCCAATCCAGATTCTTTTAAGTACCAATCTTACCCCCATTAAATTGCTCAGATTCTCTTAGAATCTCACCTGCTTCTATAGGCCTCTATTGTTCAATATTGCAGATTTACTAGGAATCTTGCCCACCTATCTGGTGTCATAATAAACTGTCACTACTCTGACTGAAAGGTTTGAGTGTTCAAATTTTTTTGAGGCAGACCCACTGTACCCTTGCATTTCAGGGTTCCCAGCACCCCAAATCACAACAATACTAGAGGATCATCAAGGTCCCTTGCAAATTCTGTAATTCAAGTAGTTCACTCATAGGAAAGTAACTCAGAGCCTCACTCAAAATCTATTCTTAAATTGCGATCAGTTTTATTAAGTGTAGTCATCTTGGTCTACACTTGTTATGTGCATATAAATTATATACAATATGAATGAAGGTAATCTGATGGAAGGCACTAGTTACTACATTTTCATTGCCTCCTCCCACTCACCAAGAATGCTACAGCCAGGCACACTGGAAAAAGCTGTAAGAGTAAAAGCTATAAAAAGCACACAAAAAGACTGTGATCTAGAGCACACAGCACAGAAACAAATGGCCCCACACCATTCAATAGCTCCTGATTCCATCGTTGTTATGTAGCAACACAATAAAATAAGTGATGCTTATATTGACTTCTATGTCATCATATGTATATGTATGTGTGTGCATACATACACACAAATGTGCATGTGTGCGCGCTTGTGTGTATCTGTGGAGAGAGAAAGAGAGCTCGGTCAACTCAGTTAAGTCAAAGTAGGGAAAAGTAAATTATATTTTTGAAAGATGCTGTATGGCCTATCCAAAAGGATTCAACTAAAGACAGTGGTAGCACTTAGGGAATTTCAATTATGTGGCAAATTCATTCATAAAGAATAACTTATTTTCTAAAGGAGTGCCATAAACAAATCACTAATGTATTCTCCATTCATTCATAATGATGGGGTGTAGGCTCAGGGAACCCCTTGAATCTTCCCACTTGATCTGGTGTTCCCCAAAACCTAGCCTAGACATCCATCTATTGTCTATTATCTCCAGGTTGCCTTCAGTTACCTCCCACTCTTGATCCTATCAAAATATCTATAACCAAATGGATTACCCTTAAATTAGCCTAGACTCTAGATTGCCTCCAGCTGTTTTTCCACTCTTGATTCCCATCAAAATTCCATTCTTTAGGTCCCAGGAGTGGGACCACAGTCCCATCAAGACCCTCCTTAAACTCCTCCCCAGCCCCTCCTTTATACAACCCCTAGATCCCTCCCACAATCTTTCTGTATATAAAATCCATCTTGCCTCCATGAAGTGGCTCAGATTCAATCTAGCTCACTCAGTCTGTGTCAGATTGTTCTGACCCACTTGTCAATACAAACCTCACAAATACTCAGGCTCCTTAGGAGTCTATCCAACATGGCAAATCTTTAATAAACTTTGTTTTACTTTGGCTGGGAGAAGACTTGACTCAAATTCATTTGGCAGGAACCGGCGTGTTGGCATTTTGGGGTCTTGAGCACCCCTAAACCCCAAACCTTAACAATACAAATATTGTAGTTTATTTGATTCTCTTCTCTCATGCTTCGATGGATCTGTGATCTCATTCACAGGGAGTACTCTCTCCAAAGGTTGTAATGGTTATGGGATTTGAAGATCTTCCATGCCCCTTGAACTTCATTGACGTAGCAGGAAGGGGTGAGGCAAGAGGATGCCAGAGCCAAGCTAGAGCCAATGTGGTGACTAGAAGCAAAGGTTGCAGGCTAACTCCTTTTTTTTGAACCAGCCAGAATTTCTGCTAAGGACTCCTGCTGACGACTGCCAGGGACAGGAACTGTGGAGGAGCCACAGCTGCTGGGAGCAAGCTGCTTGGACTCTGAGCAGTTGCTGTGACTGAGGAGAGAAGAAACTTTGCCTGAGGTAGCCTGTTCTGTTTTGAAGGCTTGAGAATGTGGGTGTTTACTATATTAACTACTTGTGCCAACTCCATAATTACTGTGATGATTTTGGGACTCAGTTTCCTGGTGTTTGAATAAATGTTCTAGCTATATCCCCCATGTAGAGAATCTGTTACATATTTTGTGATTAAAAACCATACCAGCTTGTTTATAGTTACTGTAGGCATTGTGAATACTGCATTGTTGATACAAAGGTCTGGACTATAACTCTTAAATACCCAAATGTTTTTCAGGGCTGGAAGTTAAATGGTCAGTTGAAGGTTCTTCCAGCTAAGTTATTCTATTCCTATCCTAACTAGATGAACCCCACACACATAATGCACTAGGAATCTTCCTTTAGAATCTTTAACATTCCACAGATGCAAAAAGAAAGCATGGCTTCTTCACTAGTTATCTCTCACTTTAATTAGGTAATCAGCCTAATTCCTCTTCTAGTCCTATAGCTCTCTGAGGAGATCCTTCTTGCAGCTTCTCAAACAACTAAATAGTAACATGAATGAAAAAAGCTTATAATGAAGTCTACTTACATGCCCACCACACACCTTTGGGCAATGCTCAACTTTAGTTCTTAAGATACCAGTATTCCATGACTCACAGTATACAGTATCACCAGAAACGTTTTTTTCTCCCAGGGAGAAGCTTGTGCAATTTCCCAAAGGCGAACTAGTCCACTATCCTCCTATCCTGAGCCCAAGTCAATGTGTTTACAGTGTTTGTCCAAGATATGTGTTTACTGATAGTCCTGAAATAAGCTGTCCATCATCCAAATGCTTATCATAGTCTGGAAAGTTGGCATTTTTCATCCACTTAATTTTCCTGTACAAATATGCTGAACTCTGGAATGCAACATTCTGAGGCTTGGTACAATCATCTCAGTTTCTTCTAGGCCTTCACCATCTACAAGGAATCCTTCAGACTCTACAATGGACAGCCCCTTTGACAATGGTAATGCTTTTTAATGAACATTTTTAAGCCTAATTTTATGTTAATAATAGGAGACTCAAATAAAATTATCTCTATTACTACAGCTTTTAAGTAATGTGATATTCAGGTGAAAAAATCTTTTAAGGCAAGGCTTTGCTCTACTGAATTGAGTGCTTTTTTATAAGCAGTAATAAACACAATAGGTTCTTGTACTGTCTTTTAGTCCACTGTTTTCCTCCAAAGTATCTACTACAGCACATAATTTATAAAAGTCTCCTGTTTTCTTTTCAAGTCCTCAACAAGAAATACCTCAATGGAGTGTGTAAATTATTCCCATTCCCTTTCCTGCTTCCTTTCAAACACACCACAGGAAATATCTAAGTTTATCTAGAAGAATCATGAACTGTTAATACAATTTTCACACCTGAAAAACATTCATATACTTCAGCACATGTTTTATGCTTATATGTTTAATAAATGCAAATGTCAAGATAACTGGTGGTATTCAAAGAGTGTCAAAAAACTACGTTCCCTAAATTACTAAATATCTGAATCAGAAATACCACTACTAGGCCTAGGTTCCCAAAGGGATCAAAGAGACAAAAAAATATTTATAGCATCTTTTTTATTAGTGGCAAAAGAACTGGATACTAAAGGAGTACTCATCAGTCAGGGAATGGATGAACAAAGTGTAAGACTGGGAACACTGAAACCTAGGAAAACTTACAATAGAGTATATACGCATATACAAAGCACTTATTGCCAAAACGAGAAGCTTAAAGGTTTACTTTTACCTATCACCAGGTTTAAATTTGACATAAAAGTATTCTATCAAAGGCAAAGCTAATGCCATCTGTTTAATATCAATGCATACTTACTCAATAGTAGTCAATAGGTAAGAAATATACTCAAATATTGCAGAACTTCTTTTAGAAAAGCATATATAGCGGCAGGTAGGTAGTGCAGTGAATAGAGCACCAGCCCTGGAGTCAGAAGGACCTGAGTTCAAATCCAGCTTCAGACATTTAACACTTAGTAGCTATGTGACCTTGGGCACGTCACTTAACCCCAACTGCCCTGCCCTCCCCCCTCCAAAAAAAAAAAAGGAAAAAAAAGACAAAAGCATATTTAGTATTCTAAATAAAAGATTTGTTCGTCTCATAAACTGGCAGTATCTCAGAGCATTTCAGGCTCAATTTTCTCATCTCTAAAATGAGGAAATTAGAAGATTTCTAGAGATCCAAATTCTAAACTTCTATTAACCTTGTATTAGATGAGTTTACATATAGAATGCCAATGCTTTGATACTTTGACAAGATATCATACCCTGATAGAGGCACTCCCTTCTACAGCATCACTTGCAACCTACCAACACCTTATGAGCAACTCTTGTCCATGTCCTTCCACTTGTCTAGTGTTGGGGGCTTTCCTCTAGAAATCTTACCAGTATAGGTTATTGATCTATATTACTAAGAGAAATGATTATTAATAACTAATGATTTGGGGAGATTCAGAGTTTCTCCCTTTTCTCTATCCTCATTTCAAGACCTCAGTCTCTAAAGGCTGAGCTAACTCTCTCCTCTATGGAACCTCATCCAACCTCACAAGGAATCTCTAGTCCAGGCATGGGGAAGCTGCAGCTTCAAGGCTACATGTAGCCCTCTAGATCCTCAAATTCGGACCTCTGACTGAATCTATACTTCACAGAACAAATCCCCTTAATAAAAGGATTTGGTCTGTAAAACTTGGATTCAGTTCAAAGGCTGTACCCAAGGACCTAGAAGGCCACAGGTTCCCCATCCCTGCTCCAATCAATGGTAAATTTCACACAATCAAGCTTGGGTGGAGAAAGATCCTTTTGTCTAAACTGCCCAAGGTTAGGGATGATCTGGGTATAGTCTCCATCCAAGGGTGACACGTGTCACTCTTAGTCCCACGTTGTAACATTCATTCTCTCATTGTTAACCAGAGTTGATGGCATCTTTTTGAACACTCTTCTTCCAAAAGGGCATAAAACCTGAGATACCTCCATGATTATCTTTGGTCCAAGAGAGAAACGGCCAAATGATCACCCTTTTATCAAAATAGTGGCATTATTAATAAATGATTAACTTTTATGACTCTCAGACCTTTTTAAAGGCCACATTATGTAATCCTTCACTCTCACCTGGTGCCAAATCCACTTCCTTTTTTGGTTATACACACGTATGTGTGTATGTATACACATATACATACATACATATACATATATATATGTATATCTCTGACAATAGGCTGATTGCAGAGGAGCACAGAACTTAAAAGAATCAGGAATCACTAGATTCAAATTCTGACTCTGATACTTAGTATCTAGTAAGGAAGTCATTTAACTTTTCATAATACAAGCTTCCTCATCTCTAAAACGTGAATACTAAAATTATGATATCCCAAATGGTTGATATGAGACTCAAATGAGTTAATATATATGGAAAATATTTTGTAAACCTTAAGGCACTATATAAATGTCATTCATTATTATTACTATATCTTTTATAGTACTTCTTGTGCACAATTATTTTAGGGTAATATACTTCAGTTTATTTACATCTACTATGAGCCCCTCCACTGACCTTTCCACAATCTGCAATTTCAATTCACCAAAAATTGGGGTATTTTATGACTCAATGTTCTACAGCATGACCAGCAGGTTAAAAGTTATGAACTGAAATTCAACTATTTACTATTCATGCTATTTCACTGAAACATAAGGTCTACTCAGTTTCTTTTACTGATTAAAAACAAACATGTTTTAGGTTAGGTACAACTGAAATGAACCCTGCTATTTTTATAAACAGCTGCCCTGGGCTAAATGCCTTCTTAAAAACAGACATTTGGGACTGGGTTATTCTGTCTGACTTCACATCAAGGGACCTAACTGATAGAAAGTTTCTGCCTTTCAATGTATGTCATTCCCCAGTAGGCCATAATAAAGTCCTGGGAAGAAGGAGAACTGTGGAAGGAATGAGTATCCCATTCATTCCTCACCTTATTTTGATGTTATGTTTTACTCTGAAGGATGAGGTTACATTTATCATTGCAAATATATATGAGTTTTTGCTTTCTCAATTTTCTGCTAGTGGAGAAAAAGTAGAAGAGAATTTTTTAAAAAGGAGATAAAGTCTGACACTTCCTACCCAGATGGAAAAGTATCAAAGTAAACCAGTCTAGCTCAGAGAGACCATCACCTCAACACTGGCCACTGCTAGGTGATGACATTTTTTTTTTTTTGGTCACAACTGATTTTATGAGTCTGACACAGAATTCCATCTTCATCTATGAAAGTATTCACTCATACTGATGAAAAGAATATATTTTGGTATACTAACCCAAAAATAAATGCCTCAACAGAAACATTACAGGAATCGGGCATAACAAAATTGTTAGCTGGTATAATCAAAGATTGGAATACTCTAGCTAATTAAAATATTATGAGTAAAGGAACTATCTTGAATCACAGAATCTTACTACCTGACTGAACCTAAGACATAATTTAGAACCACCCCTATTTTTCGGATGAGAAAACCAAGGTCCAGACCAGTGGTGTATCTTTGCCAAGTTCTAGTCTTCTGACTCTCAGTCAGTCTTCTTTTCTACCCTGCCATGCTGCCTGTAAATTCTCAAAGGAATAGAATACAATATTTTAACCCATTCAAAAAAATATTGAAAATAATGTAATATTTCTTTACTGATCCAGAAAGGACTTCAAAATGCTTCAGGGCTGAAGGCTCCCTATTCTAAATTAGTAGAGATCTGGGTTCCAGTCCTAAGAACTGTCATTTCCTATAGACATGGCATTAGGCAGTTTATTTTACCCTCTTGAGCCTCTTGTATGTCCTCATCTGTGAAATGAGGAACTGGACAAGATTTCTAAGGTCCAATCTAGCACTAACATTGCGTGAATCTCTTAGGTACTGAGAAAATTCTGGTTACATTGTGCATTACAAATGCACCCAATATGCCAGAATAAGAGAAAATTCAGTCTTTCTGAATTTTCACATTAGAAGTTGAATTCACAAACAGCTACTTCAGAGACAGCCTGAATTTCAAATATTACTGACAAAGAGGCAGCCCTTCTGGTCTCCTTTACTAAGTTTTCCATAGGAACCTTCTACTGCAATAGAGAATTTTAAGACTATATTATGGATACTGGGAAGAAGGGGGAGACAGCCCACTACTGAAGACATAAACACTTCTCAAAAATGAAATAATTTATCAATACCACCTAACACACAAAGAACAATCATTTCAGTCTTAACTATTTAATGTGTAAGAACAATCTGTGAAAACTCAAAAGATAATCTCGTGGTTTATGGGCTAGATTTTTTTTCTTAAGAACCATGCCTTAACCTCAAATCACTCTGGTTCTCATTTATTGGCCTACGGTTGCAGGACAAGCTCCAGTTGGTCATTGTTTGGGCCTTGATTGGCTCAGAGTGAAAGTAAATACCAATTGTTTAAATTTTGGCCAGAAACCTTAAGGGTCTTCTCCTCCTAGAATAATTTCTTTTTGACTAGTGAAAGAGGCCATTTACTGCCTGCCTCATTGCTTATCTAGCCTTAATCACTGTATGGGCAAAATGAGACCTCTTAAAGAACATAGCTTAAAAAGGCCACAGTCTCCCACTGCATCCAGTGCCATCTCCAGTAGTCCTGATCTATATCTTGCCACTGACCCCAGATGGCTCAGGAGGAGAAAGTGAGGCTGATGTGAGGCACAGCACTCCCTCACTTAAATCCAGTTCATTTGCATGCTGTGGCATCACCTCCTTGATGTCACAGTCCTCTTGGAGAAAGACAAACAACAGTTGGAGAAGGGCAAACAACAGAATACTTTTAAAAATTTCAGAAATGAATTCTATACAAGTAAATCCATTAAACTAAAAACCAGAAACTCAGATATCTTTAACTGTTCATTTTAACCTAATTATAACAGTTATGACTTTGTTCAGATACCCAACTTGGTTTAAATAGCCTGAAACTATCCAATTCATCACATGCCACTGAATTGCAGAATACTTATTGCATTATACATAAACCCAAAAATGTTTAACTAAATTGAAAGCTCTAACAATTCTCTGAAGTAGCTCAGAATATGAAAATAGATTAATGACACTTATATAGCACTTTCTTTACAATAAGCCAGTGAGTGAGGCACAGCAAGAATTAAATCCCCGTCCAAGAGATGAGAAAACAGAATTGGTTGGATGACTTGTCCATGGTACACAATTAATAGCAGGGGAAGGGTCTCCTGAATACAAGACCATAACTCTGGCTCAAGGCTATCTTCCCACTTATACCATGAGTTCCTTTCACCACCGCCTCAGTAATTTCCTTTATTATTTAGCCTATAATGCTATAAGTGATGGGGAAAAATTATTTTTGAAGCACATACTTAATTTACTTTGTATGACCAAATTATTAATAAACACATCACCACATATGCATCAAGCTCCACAACTGGTCAACACAGGAATTAAGCTACACTAAAAATACATTTTTGTTTGAAACTGGAACTTTCCTACCCATAATCTTTTATTTTTTTTCAATCTTTCTTTTCCTATTTAATAAAAGAAACTTTCAATCACAAGCTGGAAAAGGACTTGGTTTTTTAATCAGGGCCAGTTCTCTCCATTACGGTGATAGAGGTGGTGTTATTTGTTTTCCTCCGTAACTTTCCAAGTCAACAAAGAAATTTATCGACGTTTTTCAAGAGGAAAGGGATCAAGAGGCAACAAATTTCCAGAGAGAGAAAAAAAGGAAATCGCACACACTGAGTGGGCCACAACAAAATCGCCCATCAGTACGTTTGCAAGGAGAGTGGTGCATTTTGCAAGGTGAAGTCCCCTTCCTTGCTGGGGTGCTGGGGTGCTCCGGGCTCCTAGAGCGAAGGGGTGGTCAGGGAAAAGAGAAAGGGGAAGAGAGGAGGAGTAGTTTTCTACTGGCCACCCTCGCAAGCAAAAGAGCCCCTGGAGAAAGGGGGGAGAAGTAGGCTGGAGAAACCCTTATGGGAAAAACCTTTTACCCAAAACACACAGAGGCACAGACACACACACATAGACGTACACACAGACGCCACCCCCCCCCGAAGGTGGGGCAAGAGAAGGGAATCACCTTTGGCGCGGCTGCCCCCACCCCTACGGTCCAGCTGTCCGGCCACCTCTCCCCAAAACGGGCTGACCACCGGGTCAGTCCCGGGTGAGTGGCTCCAGCCCTGCTCCCTCCTCTTATGGAATGTGCCGCTGTCCGGGGTGGATACCTCCCCCCTAACATTCGTCCACCTTCCCCCATTCACAGCATAACCCCCGCGAGCCCGGACGCGCGCCCCCCGCGGGAAGCCGAGGGGAAGGGGGACGAGGTCCCCGCGGCCGCGGCCCCCGCCCTCCCCGTGCGTGCCAGGCCAGGGGAGGAGGCGGCGCCTTCGGGCTTCCCAGGTCTCCTGCTCCGGTGCCGAGGGAACTGACCCCTCGCCCACCATTCCCCCCTCCAAGGAAGCCCAAGGGACTGCGGCGGGAGACCCGGGGACAGCAGGGACCGAGAGGGATTGTCGCAGCCCGGGGGCGGGGAGACGAGGGGGGGAGCGAGGGTGCGGGTGTCACGGGGGCGGACGGGGAGGAGGCGACAGCGCGTTACCTTCTTCGGCGGTGTCCATCTTGTCTGGGGGGGCGGCGGTGACGCAGCCGCGGATGCTCCTGAGACTGGAGCCTTCCGGGCGGAGGCGGGGGAAGTGAAAGAGGAGGGAAGGGGTAGGGCGAGGGAGGGGAGAGCGAGGTGGAGCCGTGCGTGAGGGGTAGAGAGGCGGGGGAAAGAGGTGGAGAGAGAGAAAGTGAGAGAGAGGGTGGAAGAAAGTGAGAAGGTAAGGGCGAGGGGTGGGGATGTGGAAGGGGAGAGTAGGCCCTAGGCTACAGTGAAGACCGGAAGGAACTTGAGCGCCATCAACGACGGGATTGGCGTCACGTCCGGCTGAGGCTTGATGCCCTCCGACTCCGGGGGGGGGGGGGCCGGGGGATAAAAGTGACGAGGCTGTCAGTTTCCTTCCTGAGGAGTAGGAGGGAAGGTGCATTAGTCGAGTAACAGCGAAGCGTGAGCCTGGGGTGCAGAACGACATGTGCAGCGGAGGTTATTTCCAGACATGGACTATCCTTTTCGTTTGGCGTGACTTTTGTTACAGTGGAAGGAGTCCATGGCTGGGGGGGGGAGGGAGTGGGTGTTGGAGGAGGGTCTGAATGGAAAATGATAAAAAGAAATGGGGGGAGGGGAAGTGCATCAGTGTAACATTTTAACACAAAAGGAAAAAAAAGTTGAAAAAAGGGACAAGAACAGCAACTGTATCACGAACTTGACATTTAATAAGCCATTTTTTTTAAAGTTCGCGGTTTCATATACAAACCTCTTTTTCTTTATTGTAATGTTTGTCGATGGTTGTTAAATTCACAATCCAAAAGAAAAAGGTTGGTTTTTTTTTTAAAGAAAAGAAAAAGTGAGTAATTGAAGTGGCTGAACTTGAGCCTAACGTAGCGAAGAGTGGAAGTAGGTCGATGAACTTGTCACCCAGAGAGGCTGATAAGCTTAGAGTGGCCACTTAGGGAGTGTGCGGAGGCGGGAGCGGGATCTCGGTAGGCTTCCCCGACCTTCCTGAATGCCTGTTTAACCAGGGAAGCCGGTTTAACGCTGAAAACTTAGTTTAAAGAGATGAAATGAAGGATTCTGAAATGTAGACTTTCCTATTTATGAAGCTGATGCCTTACCCAGCCCTGCTTAAAACTTTTCCCGAGTATTTAGAGGGAACTGTCTATCAAACCACCAAATTTGAAAATTAAAATACCGTGTCTGTAAAAATAGCTTGAATCACATACTCTGGTGGTTGTATCTTACTGTAATCACAGGAAGCCTTTGAAATTCAAAAGTCAATTTTGATAAAATTCTGGGATAGAACGACTCTACTTAACCCTCTAAAACTGGGTGAAAGAGCCTGTACATTACTTTGAATTCCTAAAGTTCCTCCTACTTGGTTAACAAATAGGTTTTTAAATTTTAAATGAGTTTTGGCTTTTGAATTAGAGGATTTAGGTTCAAATACTGCCTCTGAAAATTACTGCTCACTTAACCTTGGGCAAGTCACTTAGCCTCTGTGGGTCAGGTTTTCCTCATCTGTAAAATGATTAGGATGAATTAATTAAGCTGATTTATATACCAGCTCCTGATATTTAATTCTAAACTGGCAGGTTAGGTCAGTACTGGAGATAATGTAGAATCCCTATTCATAAATAACTATCCAGATACATAATTCTAAACAAGGAGGCCAGGCCATTACTAGAGTTAATGTGGAATCCCTGATCATTAAAAATTATTTCTGTAAGTATTAAAAACACTTAGAAATATGCTTTCTTTTCTAAAACTTGCTACATCAAAAATATTTCTAAATTTAGTTTGCATTGCTAGGAGTGCTGAATTTGTTTTGCATAGATCCAAAAAAAAAGCACAACTTTTAAAATAATGAATTCTTTTTTTTTTTGCCTCGACAATAAGTTATTAGGATAAGGAGAGAAAATTTTTGCTCTTGCTAAAGATCATCTTTATTTTGTTTCTGAGGTTATACAGAAATGCCTGAGCTGAGAAGGCTGAACAGTAATTTGGAAAAACAGTTGTCAGGGGAACACCTAGAAAGCTGTGGGCAGTGCCCTGCTACAGAAAAAGGCATTCTTTCTACTCCTAGTTCTGTTGTCCAGTTGTGTCCCACTCTTTGTGACCACATGGACCATAGCATGTGTAACCCTTCTATCCTCCACTCTCTCCAAGTCTGTCCAAGTTGGTATTTGTTGTTTCCATGACAACATCTATCCATTTCATTTTCTGCCATTCTCTTTTCCTTTTGCCTTCACACTTTCCCCCCAAAAAAGTCAGGGTCTTTTCCACTGAATCATGTTTTCTCATTATGTGACTGACGTACTGAAAATTCAGCTTCAGTATTTGACCTTCCAGTGAATAGTGTCAAGATTGAGATTTTAACAAAAGGGTAAACTGAAACAAATCCTCCAGCAAGTTAATATTTATTAACAAAGGCATCTTACCTGTTAATAAATGGGTCCATGGCTTACCTCCCATTAATGCCAAAGACCCTGAAAAGATGACAAGTTCCCTTTACACAGGGTTTGAGGGAATACAGAAAAAAGAATTCCATGCCTTACCTCCCATTAATCCCAAAGACCCTGAAAAGGGGACAGTTTCCTTTATACAAGGTTTGGGGGAGTACAGAAAAAAGAACAGGGAAGGGTAGATGACATGAAATTAAGGACAATGAGATTGCTTACAGAACTGAGGTATAGGGAACAACATGACTGGTCTGAAGTTTGGTAATGGGGGCTAGCAACAACCCTCCCCTTCCCCCTTGTTGTCTCACGTGACTAAGAAGTGCACATTGAGTGCACATTTGAAATAGTGATCCAGACTTTGAGATAGCAAACCAGACATCCTTGAAGAATAGCTTGGTGGAATAAAGGTATCAGGCCCAAACTCCCTTGCTTTCTCACACATTCTCCAAGGTCAGTTTGACCTTGAGGTAGGAGAGCTAGGTTTTTAAACTTAACCCATTACAGGGTAGCTGAACCAAGTTCAAAGACAAAAAATCATGACAGGTAATTACAGGGCAAAATCAATTATTTGTAAATAGAATCAATAATAAAATGACACAGGATCAATTTTAATATTCTCAGTCTGAATTTCTTTAAGTATAGACTGATTTGATCTTATTGTCCAAGGGACTCTCAAGTCTTCCCTAGCACCACAATTCAAGTGTCTATTCAGCATTGCTCAGCTTTCCTTATAGTCAAGCTCTCACAGTCGTCCATTACTACTTGAAAATCCATAACTTGGCTATGGGGACTTTTGTTGGCAAGTTTATGTCTCTGCAACCTGGGGCAAATCACTTAAACTCTTTGAATCTCGATGGGTCTTTCAAGTTCAACACCATATGGTAATGAACATACCGTTATCTAGAAATAATTGGCAATAGTGAAGTAGTATTGAATTTGGAGACTGAGGACCTGAATTCAAATAAATGCTCTCTCACTACCTGTGTGGCCTTGCTTAAGTTATTTACTTCCCTGGACCTGTTTCCTTAGCATTTCGGACTCTTTTAACTTCTTTAAGTTAATGATCCTGTGATCACGATAACCTGAAGAAAATTTATGTTTATTATCTTTCTTGGTACAAAAAAAGCCCCACAACTTTATTAGAAGTTTTAAGAAAGAAGGCAACTTCATGGATGAGGTTCCTAGACACAGGAAGCATGATACAGAGGAAAGAGCACCATGTCTTCAATCAGAAAACCTAGGTTCATACCTGGGCGCTGCCATATATAGATCACTTGCTATGACTGCCACATTCTGCAGCTTTATTAGTTTTCTAAGATGTTAAAGGAAAAACAAGTGCTCCATGAGCATCATCAGCCTTAAACATTTAAAAATCAGTAATTAAAAGAATTTTCATGATCTGTGTAAAAAAAAAAGGACACTGACCATTTTGACCATTAATTTGAAACCTAGTGGCTTGATGGTTTTCAATGAGCCCCATTTGTTGTTTTTTTTTAATATTCTGCATTATTTTACTTTATTTTATTATTTTATTTTATTAAGCTTACAGATAAGATTCCTTAAATATACATTTATTAGACATCTGCTATATACAAGGCACTGACCCAGCCTCTGGGAAAAGACTAAAAACATATCATTTAGAAATAACTGAAATCAATATACTTTCTGCAAATTGCATCTAAAGCTAATACATTTTTTAAAGCCACACAAATTCAGAATGAAGTATTTTTTTAAATTCTGAAAAAGATTTTTTTAAAAAAATTATTTACATAAGATTCCAGAATTCAGAGTTTTTAAAGCAGTATTACCTAGGCTTTGTTTTTTCCATCACAAGTTTAACATTTCAGATGAGCTCTCAATTTCAAATCATAGCTACATGACAATCCTACCAAAATCTGTTTTAACATTGTATCATAGTTTTTAAAAATTGCTTCATTATGTTGTACTATAAAAAACAATAAGCAGGATGCTCTCAAAAACCATTACATGAACTGATGCAGGGCGAAATGAGCAGAACTAGGAGAACATTATACACAGTAAGAGCAATATGGAAAGATGATCAACTGTGAATGACTTAGCTATTCTTAGCATTACAAAGATCCAAAACAGTTCTGAAGGATTTATGATTAAAAAAATGATAACCACATCCAGAGAAAGAACTGCTGGAGTCTGAATGTAGATTGAAGCATATTTTTCTACCTTATTTTTCTTGGGGTTTTTTTTTTGATCTGTGTTTTCTTTCACACTATGACTAATATGGAAATATGTTTTGCATGACTGCTCATGTGAAATAAATAGCTTCAGTATTTACATGAATAAATTTTGATTTATTTATTTGAGTCGTATTTTCTCAAGTTGATTTAAACTAACCCTTCTTTGTTTACTAATTATATCATATATTGAAATTATAATCAAAGTATTTATTAAGCACCTAGTGTTTGCTAAGCACTGTGCTAAGCCCAGGGGACACAAAGAACAGCAAAAAACAGTCCCTACTCCAGGAGTTTACAGTCTCTTTGGGAGACAACATGCAAAAATCTAAGTACAAAAAAAACAGCATGAGTCGACATAATGGCAGAGGGAAAACACCACTATTAAGGGGAGCATTGAGAAAGACTTGTAGAAAGGATTTTATCTGAGGCTTGAAAGAAACCAGGAAGCAGCAATGAAGAGGGAAAGAATTCCATACATGGGAGACTGAAAAAATAATCCTGTTTGACGCAAGAAAACAAAACCTTTAACAATTAAAGAGTGTTAAAAGTATCAAACATAATATAAAGTGAATTTCATTTGAGCTCCTCTGATATATTCCTTAACTCTTGCCATCCAAAACACAGCCAAGAAAATGAACTCACAAAATCCAGGCAACAAAGTCCATGCTTTTTACTCATAAGAGAGTGTGTCCTTTAGACTAGGGCTCAGAGCAGAGTCCATTTGCTTTTAATTTACATGTAATATCCTAACAAACTTTCATGTCCTTGAACCTCCTTAACTTACAGAGGTTAGAATTATTTTTCCCTGAAATGTGGGTCAGATAAATGAGCTGCTACAATGTTGACTGCTCATGTGCATGTTACTAAAGACACCATGCAAAAATTAATCCAAGACTTAAGACTTCCCTGACTATTATGGAATTATGGTATCCAAGGTGATTAATCGGAAAACATTAATTAAAAGCTCATTTAGGATGTTCAGCCAAGATCAATAGCTCTTGAATGACTAAGTTGATAGCCTAGTATTGAATATAATATGACTATGTGAGTAAGTTATTTACCTATTATCCTATCTGGTCATTTCCTCCACTCCTTAGAAGTCCATTCGGTTTGAATCAGCACTGGGCCTACAAATTCTGATCAGCGTAGATCTAAAGATACAATACAATCTAAGATGTCCACATTCCAGCACTTAAGTGATTAAATAGTTTCAAGACCAATCTGGGAGTTTTTCTTTACAGAGACAAACATTTCTACTTGAGAAGTCTTTAAAGCAGGGCTAGTTCATGCCCACGTATGTATCATGGTATCTAAGGGTGCCTTCAGACCTCTCCAGCTTCTGCTCTAGTAATAACTTGAACCCAAGTTAGATTTCTCAGATCGCTTCCCAGCCCCTGAAACAAATCAGCATCCTAGGGCCACTGGCTAGTGTATTGATAATGGAATTTGGAGATGCCCCTGTGTTTGGCTTGGTTTTTGGGTTGAGTGTTAAAACCCAGAGCTTGTGAATCCCACTTGTGGGATGGACTTGTTGATATAAAGAGAGGGGGCTGAACTGGGAGGAGCCATGAATTGGGAGAGAGGCCCAAGCCTAGAGAAGGCCAGAAGGACTTTGGGAGAGCAGCATCCAGCATTGTGGAGCCTGAGTTGCTGAGAGAAAGACTGCTAAGAGCCCATTGGAACTGCCATCTGGAACTGCCACCTGGAACTGCCAAGGACTGAGGAGGCATAGCTGTGATGTTGATATTTTGTCTGTTTTGATGTTGTTTTGCCAGATTCACCTGAGGGTGAAGGACAGTGCTGCTGTTGTAGAGGTCCTGAAACCTGGCTGTTGGTTCAGCAGCCCTGAAGAAGGATTTTCCTGTTGTATGTTTACAGAAATCCTGGAAGAGGGCCTTGCTGATGTTTTCAGGGGTTCTGGGACTGTTCTACAGGCAGAGAGTGACTGGCTAAGGCTTTGTCGAGCCTTGTCTCCCCAGGAACTGAGATTGCTGAGGGTTTGCCTGGATTGAAGATGAAAGAAGGACCTTTCCTTGGATATTCAATGCTGAGCTTAACCTTGTAACTTAAGGGTGGATGGCCTTTTGTGCTCTCCTGCCCCTTTTGAGATTCAGGGGTGGGAAGCCTTTGAGTGATTGACCAAATGAATGTACTTTGTTTATGTTTGGAGACTAATCTCCATTTGAGAAGAGACTTTTGACTGACTAAATGAATGTACTGTCTAGGGGTGGAGTAGTACCTGAATTGAGTTGAGAATTTGCTGAAGGAACAAGTTACACTGTATTTTGAATTTTTCTGTTTTGTGAATGTTTGCTGAATAAATGGGGTTTACTATGCTGGTAATCCGAACCTTGGAAGTTGCCTTTGCTTGGCATTTCAGCTAGTGAACTGTTTACCTGTCAAAACTTAACTTCCATGTAATTTTGTGTTTCTCTCCCACACCTAGCACAGTGTTGATGATGCATCCAATTCCTAAAATTATGAATTTATTTGCACGTACTTAAACACTCAGATTTTGAGTATGTCTGTAAAATGTACCCTCAGAGGCCATCCAGGCTAGCTTCCTTGTTTTACAGATATAGAAACGAAGGCACAGATTAAATGATTTGCCATAAGTCACACAGCTAGTGAGTACCTGAGGTAGGATTTGAATGCAGTCCTTCCACAAAGTAGATATATGCAAATACACACATATATACATACAGAATTTAGACAAACATGTGTGTACATACGTATGTGTGTATTTGCATATGCCTACTTTGTGGAGGTGAGGAAGGAAATGGGTCAGAAGATCAAGCCAATAATGATAGGACATTGAAACTTCAAAAAGACTAGGAATCCTTGTTCTGGAAGATCATAAATATAGGTATATATATACATATATATATATATATATATAAAAACACATATATGTATGCATGTATGTATACCTACACATATATCTGTGTATGAATATACTTTTAAGTGAATTATAATTTTATTTTGAGAAATTCTAATAAATGTTTCAATATCCCTTAAGATAATTAGAGACACTCTAGAATGTGACACAAAATTGAGCTTGAGAATCATTGCACTAAAAGAACCCCTCCGTCTGAGAGAGCTATTTTGAGTTCTCTCCAGGGCTCTGTCCTCTCATCCATACTTCCCTGTTTGGTCTGAGGTTTGAGCTCAGAGTATGGAAATAGCTGTGGGCAACCTGTTTGACCTCAGTTGCTCCCTGTCCTGGATCTAGTCCACAATTTTGCAGACTTAAGACAACTGTTCCTTCTGTTCTCTCTCTACTGTTGCCTCAGACAAACTAAGACCTGGGAAATGCCTGAATTTAGAAAGGCCAAGGTCACTCACTGTATCTTGAGCCATTGCCAGTCATCTTGACTTTTGTCTTGCCACTGGACCTCAGTGACTCTGGAGTTGAGTGAGGCTGACGACTCTGCACAGCTCTGCCCCACTTAAGTCCAATTCATGCTCAAGTCAAGACTTTACCCTCATGTCACTGATCCTTCAAGAATGAAGGATGAACAACAACAGGTACCCAGGGACTCACTATGGTACTTTGAATTATGATGCTTTTCTGCCTTCTAGACTGCAGGCATTTTATTATTCTTATCTTAACTAACTTCATATTTTTTCTCTATTGGTTTCCATAATATTCTGTGTAATGTGTAATTGGTAACTGTGAAGTCTTTCTTATGACTAGAAATCTGCTCTGAAATCCTTTGTTCTTCATGAATGGCTTTGCTCAGCAATAATTTAGCCTTTTACTGGAGATAATTAATCAGTTTTTATTGAGCCCTTAAATTAATCAGAGTACAAGAATGCCTTTCTTCTAATAGCTATGCATTGACAATAATGAGAACAGCTTCTTAGCCAGGTTGCTAGAAAAGCATTTTTATGTCTATTCTGGAATTATGGATCCCAAGAGCCCCAAGCACCTCCTTCCATATGGGTTCACTGAAATCAACCAATGGCAGGGAAGGTGTTGAGACTTGTGGTTAGTTTGTTTTGTTTAATAAGTGGCTGGCATTTAACAGTGGATTGGTATATTCTTGTAGCTTGTATGTTTCATCATCCTCTAAGCTGTATAAAGGGTTTTGTTTTTGTGGAATTGGGGGGGGAGGGAGAGGAAGAAGAGATGGAAAAAGATTCAAGTGATGGGAATGAAGTATAGGTTAGGAAATCTTTAAATTTATTGTTTGATATATCTTGAACAAACAGCAGTTTAATCTAATCCTGATCCCAGTGTGAGACTGAAATGCCAAGCAAAGGCAACTTCCAAGGTTTGGATTACCAGCATAGCAAACCCCATTTATTCAGCAAACATTCACAGAACAGAGAAAGTCAGAATACAGTGTAACTTGTTCATTTAGGAAGTAAGTTCTCAATTCAGTTGCAAAGTATCAAAGTCCAAGTATCCCACCCCTGGCCAGTACATTAGTCAAAGTAGCCCACTCCTGGGCAATACATTTAGTCAGTCAACAAAGTCTCTCCTCTCAAATGGAGATCTCCAATCAAAAACAAAGTACATTCATTTGGTCAATCACAGAGCACAAAAAAACTCAAAGACTTCCCACCCCTGAATCTCAAAAGGGGCAGGAGAGCACAAAAGGCCATCCACCCTTAAGTTACAACAAGGTTAAGATATCATCTCAGCATTGAAAACCCAAGGAAAGGCCCTTCTTTCATCTTCACTCCAGATAAGCCCTCAGTAATCTCAGTTCCTGGGGAGACAAGGCTCAACAAAGCCATAGCCAGTGTCCTCATCAAGTCACTCTCTGCCTGTAGAACAGTCTCAGAACCCCTGAAAACATCAGCAAGGCCCTCTTCCAGGATTTCTGTAAACATATAATAGGAAAATC
>CM053580.1:251595898-251619141 GCA_028627135.1 Pseudochirops cupreus
CTTTTTCTGAAATGGGGTTATTTAAGTATTTTATTTCCTCTTCAGTTAATCTAGGCAACATATATTTTTGTAAATATTCATCCATTTCACTAAGATTGTCAAATTTATGGGCATACAATTGGGTAAAATAATTCCTAATTATTGTTTTAATGTCCTCTTCATTGGAGGTAGATTCACCCTTTTCGTTTTTGATACTCATGATTTGGTTTTCTTCTTTCTTTTTTTTTGTATCATATTGACTAATGGTCTATCAATTTTATTGGTCTTTTTTTTTCATAAAACCAGCTCTTAGTTTTATTTATTAATTCAATAATTTTCTTAATTACAATTTCATTAATCTCTCCTTTGTTTCTCAGTATTTCCAACTTAGTATTTAATTGAGGATTTTAAATTTGTTCTTTTTCTAGCTTTTTCAGTTGTATGCCAAATTTATTGGTCTCCATTTTCTCTAACTTATTCATATATGCATTAAGAAATATAAAACTTCCCCTAAGAACTGCTTTCACTGCATCCCACTGCATTTTGGTGTGTTGTCTCACTGTTGTCATTCTCTTGAATAGAGTTGCTGATTGTTTCTATAATTTCTTGTTTGACCCATTCATTCTTGAGGATTAAATTATTTGATTTCCAATTAGTTTTTAGTCTATCCCTCCATGGCCCTTTATTACATATAATTTTTATTGCATCATGATCTGAGAAGGACACATTTGATATTTCTGCCTTTTTGCACTGAACTGTGAGGTTTTTATATCCTAGTATATGGTCAATTTTTGTGTGTGTGACATTTACCACTTAGAAGAAGGTATATTCCTTTTTATCCCCCTTCAGTTTTGTCCAGAGGTCTATCTTATCTACCTTCTCTAAAATTCTATTCATCTCCTTAACTTTTTTCTTGTTTATTTTGAGGTTAGATTAATTGAGTTCAGAGAGGGAGACACTGAGGTCTCCCACTAGTATAGTTTTGCTATCTATTTCTTCCTCTAACTCCCTTAACTTCTTCTCTAGGAATTTGGATGCTATACCACTTGGTACATATATGTTAAGTAATAATATTGATTCATTCTTGATGGTGTCTTTTAGCAGGATATAGTTTCCTTCCTTATTTCTTTTAATTAGATCTATTTTTGCTTTTTGCTTTATCTGAGATAAGGATTGCTATCCCTGCTTTTTTTTTTTTACTTCAGCTGAAGCATATTTTACTCTAGCCTTTTACCTTTACCTTGTGTGTATCCCCGTTTCAAGTGTGTTTCTTGTAAACAGCATATTGTAGGATTATAGTTTTTAATCCATTCTGCTATCCACCTCCATTTTGTGGGAGAGTTCATCCCATTCACATTCACAGTTATGATTACTATCTGTGTCTTTCCCTCCATCCTATTCCCTTCCCCTTTTACACTTTTATTTCTCCCTTCTCCCTTCCCCTCCTTAAGTTTTCCTCCCTCAGTATTCCCTTAGTATTCCCTCCCTATCAACCCCCCCTCCCTTTTCCTATCTGTCCCCCATACTACCTCTTCCCTCCCTTCTAACCACTCCTCCCCTTTTCTTTCCCCTTCCCCCTCCTACTGCCTTTAGGGTTTGATAGATTTTTGTACTTAATGTAGTATGTTATTTCCTCCTTTAACCAAGATTGACAAGAATAAATCTCATACGATGCTCCTCTCCCTCCCCTCTTTCCCTCTGTTATAGTAAGTTTTATGTCTCCTCACAATAGAGTCCTACACTTAACTGATTATGTTATTCTCTCCTTACACCAAAATCTATGAGAGCAAAGCTCGTATAATGTTCATCTCCCTCCCTTCTTTCCCTCTACTATAATATGTTTTTATGCCTTTCCTTGTGTGGCATAATTTATCCTTTTCTGATTCCTCCTTTCCTCTTCTCCCATTAAGCTACCTTTGCACCCCTTAATAAGGTTTTTTATTATCACTTTAGTTAATTTATACCTACACCCTGCATTTATCTATATCCCTTTTAAATGTTGTGGTAAGTATATAATTCTCAACATTGACAGATATCAGCTTCCCATGTAAACAGTTTGCTTTTATTAAATAACATGTGTTTATGTGTGTGTGTGTATGTCTTTCTTGAGTCTTGTATTTGGAGATCAAATTTTCCATTGAGCTCTGGCTTTTTCATCAGGAAGGTCTAGAAGTCCCTTATTTCACTGAATGACCATCTCCTTGCCTGAAAGATTATGCTCAGTTTTTCTGGATAGTTGATCCCTGGTTGTAGGCCTAGCTCTTTTTCCTTACGAATTATCATATTCCAGTCCCTGTGATCTTTCAATGTAGAAGCTGCTAGGTCCTCTGTGATCCTGACTGTAGTTCCATGATATTTTAATTGAGTTTTTTTCTGCTGCTTGCAATATTTTCTCCTTTACGTGATAGTTCTGGAATTTGGCTATAACATTTCTCAGAGTTTTCAATTTGGGATCTCTTTCAGGAGGTGTCCAGTGGATTCTTTCAATAACTATTTTACCCTCTGGTTTTAGGACCTCAGAGCAGTTTTCTTTGATGATTTCTTGGAAGATGTTGTCCAGGCTCTTTTTTTCATCATGACTTTCCAGTGGACCAATAATTCTTAGATTATCTCTCCTGGATCTGTTCTGCAAGTCAGTTATTTTTCCATTCCAATATTTTACATCTTTTTCTAATTTTTTATTCTTGAAGTTTTGTTTGACTGATTCTTGATGCCTCATAGAGTCATTAGCTTCGATTTGACTGATTCTAATTTTTAGCAAATTATTTTCCTCAGTTAATTTTTGAAGCTCCTTTTCCATATGTTCAAATTTTATTTTTAGGGATTTATTTTCTCCAGTTAGATTTTGAGCCTCTTTTTCCATTTCACAAATTTTATTTTTTAAGGAGCTATTTTCTTCAGTGAAATGTTTTTCTATTTTCACAATTGTAATTTTAAAAGAATTGGTCAATTTATCTTCTACCTCTCTACTTTGGTTTTTAAAGTCTTTATTGAGCTCTTCCAAGAATGTTTTATGGGCTTGAAACCAATTCATATTCCCTTTGAGGCTTCAGCTGTGGGTGTAGAGTCAATGCTGTCTCTTTCTAAATTTGGTTCTTCATGCATTCAATAATAAGATTCTAAAGTCTTTATGTTTTCAATCTGTTTTTCCCCATTTTGAGGCACAGCCTTAGCCACACTCTTCCTCTAGGACTTCCAAGCCTTCAGTTGGTTCCACTATTTTAGGATTTTACTCTGGGGCAATATTCTCTGGGTTTTCAGGTTTTGGGGAGGGGGTGTGATTAGAGCAGCTGGGGTTTACTCTACCATCTTGGTCCCTAGAAGTTCAGGTAGGTGATTTTTTAAACTTCCAGGTTGTAAGTTGATAGCCCCAGGAGTAGCTGCTGTCACTGCCTCAGGCCCTGTGTTTGTCTCTTACCCAGCTCTGTCAAATCCCCAGTCCTGTCGTGATAGGCCTGGGAATCACCCCTGCAGTTGGTGAATCACCTTGCCCAGGCTTGCTCCAGCTGTGCCTGCCTCCTATTATAAGGTATTAAAGGTACGTTACAAGAAATTTCTAACACCAAGTCAGATAGTTATTTTGGACCAAGAATTCCAAATCAAGACATATCTAGGCATTCAAAAGAACTTAATCTTTTTAAAAATTCAATTTATTTTATTTTCTCTATTAAAAGAAGATGTGTGTTTCATTATCTCTTCTCAGAAACCAAAAATGACCATTACAATTAATGAGAGATTGCCTTTTGGTGAAGTTTTCATTATATTATTGTAGTTATCTTTTGTATTTTCCTAGTTCTACTTTCTTCACTCTCTATCATTCCATACAATTCTTCTATTTAAATAATTGGAGCTATGAATTATTCATGATTGAATTGTGCCAATATAATAAAAATGACTTTATTACTTAATTCAGTTTACTGATTTAGTGGCATATCAAACTACCAAGGGATTAATTTATAGAACTATACAAAGTAATAATTAAAAAAATTAACCTAGAGAGACAAAAGATCAAGAATCTGAAGGGAAATGTGAGAAGCAGGCCCAAGGTCAACACTCTCCTAATTCAGGTTTGATTTTGGGAAGAACTGAGCAGTTAACAGAACGGAAGGTTCTTTTTCCTTAAAATGGCAAGGATATTGTGGTACTTTCAGTTTGTATGTACTTGGCCTGCTATGCCTCCTCATGGAAATAAGTCTGGTTAGCAGGTGGTTGGGACAGAGCGTGGCGAGTTGGATGGTCTCAGGAGCCCCCCAGTTCTGAAAGGCCCAGACTTCATGTGGTTGGGACTTTTTAACACCCTTAAGTGATCAGGAAGCTGCGTCAAGGAAACCATGTCAATCAGGTCTCAGGGACACCTTCGTCTCCATTTAGGGAAAATTAATTGCTAATGTTCAAGGAAAAGAAAAGAGAGTCTAAGCAGGAAGTTGCTGATAAATATTTAGCAACCAGCCCTCCTGGAGAAAAAATATACATACAACACAATTTTAAGTTTAATCTGAATTATTAACATTTTCTCTGTCACTTTCTTAACTCTAAACCAGCAGTTCTCAAGCTGTCGGTTATGTTCAATTTGTAACAATGAAAATACATCCTGCATATCAGATATTTACATTATGATTCAGAACAGTAGCAAAATTACAATTATGAAGTAGCAATGAAAATAATTTTATGGTTGGGGGTCACTACAACATGAGGAACTGTATTAAAGGGTTGCAGCATTAGGAAGGTTGAGAACCACTGCTCTAAATAATTAGCAAAAAATGATAAATTAAGCCATAATTTATACTGTTTACCAATTTCTAAAGTGTAAGTATTCACACTGAAAATTTAACAATCAGTTTTTGGTAACTAGTAGAAGTTAGTTCCAGGACACCAAGGTGCCTGACTGTGACGGCAAGCAAAGTAGTACTTAGCTCCTTGTTTCAGCTATTCAAATGCCTTTGAGCTTCACTTTTGATTGTGTCAAGTCTTTGTTGGAAATAGTATGCATTACATTGCCTTTCATAGGCCTAAGGGGAGACATTCCCTGACCTTAATAAGCCTGGCATCATCACATGGAGCCCATGGTGGGAGGAGCTTGCCAAAAGAGAGGAATAGGAAGGGAAGAACAGGAAGGAGTAAAGCAGGTAAAAGTTTGAGCATCAACTGGGACCAAGCAGAACTGAGAGGGAGAATGCTTGTGATTTTGGCACTCTGTAGTACTCTGTCTGTTTGTCTGTCAGACAAAAGCCTTGTCTGTCGTTTTTTGGATAGAAGTCCTGAAAGAGGACTTTGCTGCTGTTTACAGAAGTCCTGGGACCTTACTGTTGATTTGTGTTTGATTTCTCAGACAGAAGCTTTCTCTGTTGGTTTGTGTTACTTTCTCAGAAAGTAAATTGAGATGATAATGCGGGCAATGTGTGTAAATATTATTATAGCTTCTTTCCACTGGCCCATGGCATCCACATTTGCTGCCTTCTGCTATGTGCTGGCGCTGCTGCTCACTACCGCACTCATCTTCTTCACCCTCTGGCACATTATAGCATTTATAGTACATTATAGTAGAAAACACATATTTCTGATGGTCTTCGGAACTGAGACACCATACTCCTTTATCCATCTCCAGGAGGGTCCGCCCACAGGCAGACATGCCCACATACAAGTATTAAAGGGTCGTGGCATTAGGAAGGTTGAGAATCACTGCTATAGACCAATGTAATACACTCAATCCTCTTGTACTTCCAGAATATCTCATCCATGCTTTCTTCTGTGTCATGTTTCTCTGTGCAGCAGAGTGGTTTACACTGGGTCTCAATATGCCACTCTTGGCATATCATATTTGGAGGTATATGAGTAGACCAGTGATGAGCAGACCAGGACTCTATGATCCTACGACCATCATGAATGCAGATATTCTAGCATACTGTCAGAAAGAAGGATGGTACAAATTAACCTTTTAGTTACTATCATTATTTTACTACCTATATGGCATGATTTAGGTTTTGATGAGCTCTTAAGATGATATACAACAGTACAACATATATACAAGATATACAACATACAACAGAAGGTGATCGTTGGTTGTGATCTAGCTCCTTTAACCTTCAGAATATCATGTTCTGAGCTACCTGCTATTTCAACTGGAAGTGGAAGTTGCTAAATCCTGTGTGATCCTGACTGTGGTTGCACAATATTTGAATTGTTTCTTTCTGGTTGCTTGAAATATTTTCTTCTTGATCTGGTTGCTCTGGAATTTGGCTATAATATTCCTGGGAGTTTTCATTTGGAGATCTCTTTCAGGATGTGATTGGTGAATTCTTTACATTTCTATTTTATCCTCTGATTCTAGAATATCAGGGCAGTTTTCCTTGATAATTTCTTGAAATATGATGTCAGGGCTCTTTTTCTATCATGGCTTTCAGCTAGTTAATAATTCTTAAATTATCCCTCCTCTGTCTATTTTCCAGATTAGTTGTTTTTCTGGTGTGATATTTCACATTTCCTTCTATTTTTTCATTATTTTGACCTTGTTTTATTGTTTCTTGATATTTCACAGAGTCATTATCTTCCACTTGCCTAATTCTAATTTTTAAGGAATTATTTTCTCTAGTGAATTTTTTTTCCATTTGACTAATTCTGGTGTTAAAGGTATTATTTTCTTCAGTATTTTTTGTGCCTCATTTACCAAGCTATTAATTATCTTTTCATAATTTTCTTGTTCCATTTTCATTTCTTTTCCAAATTTTTTTGGTCTATCACTCTTATTTTTTTTTAACTCTTCCAAGAATTATTGTTGGGTTTGGGTCCAACCAGAATTTTTCTTTGAGGCTTTTTTGTAGCTGTTTTGCCATTGTTGCTGTCTTCTGAATTTATGTCTCGGTGTTCCCTGCCACTGTAGTAGCTTGTTATAGTCAAATTCTTTGTTGTTGTTGTTTGTTTATTTTTCCAGTCAATTTCTTGACTTTAGCTTTATGTTAAAATTGGGCTTTGCTCTCCTGAGAGTGTAGAGGCACTCTCCCAGCCTTCAGACTTTTTCATGCTACTGCTTTCAGAGCTAGTTCTTGGGGGCTTACAAATTTTTGGTATTTTAAAGATGGCGTGATCCTAGGAGAGATATGGTTACTGTCCTCCTGGTCTACACTCTGGTCTTTACCCTGGAAAGGCCCCTACTCTCCTACAGCTGAAAGCATTTGTGCTTCTCTTTGCTTTGGAACTATGACCAGGGCCTGTGATCCCTTGTGGCTGACTACCAGGGTTCTTCTTCCTCCTAGAACAGCAACCCAGAACTGCTTATGGGCAATAGACTTGCCAATCAGTGCCAGTTGAACCCAGTGCCAGCAATGGTACTATAATCTCTTTCTGAGCAGTTATCTGATCCCCTTACAGTCTCTGAGCTGAGATGTCCTGAAACTGCTGCTGCTGCTGTGGCTGCTATTGCTGACACCACATTTATGGTCTCTGGACAAACTTCTCCTCTTGACCTCTTAAGTTTTCTTAGGCAAAAAAAAAAGTCTCATCCCGACCTTTTGTTGGCTCTGCCACTCCAAAAATTGATTGGAGGCATTATTTTAGAGTGGTTTGGAGGGGAATGTTGGCTGCCCCTAATCTACTATCTTGGCTCTACCTTAAACCCATATTTTATACCATAATCCATAGTAAAATCAAAATGAATATATGACCTCAGTATTAAAGATCACACTATTAAAAAAACCAGAAGAGATTCAGATCAAGTACCTTTTATATATATATATATATATTACTACAGAGAGAATGCTTAGCCAAACAAGGGATGAAGTCAATTAAAAAAGAAAATTAGATGATTTAAAATTTAAAAGCTTTCATCAGAACAAAATATAACTAGAACAAGAAGGAAGTTGTTGGTTAGGGGGAAAATCTCTGCATCAAATTTCTGATAAGAGTTTGATATCTAAGCTACATAGGCTACTAGAACAGATATATAGGATTAAGAGCCATTCTCTAATGGAAAAATGATGAAAGGGATTAGTTCTCAAAAGAATTGCTAGTAGATCTTCATCTTGGCCACTGAGAATATGCTGAAAGCAAGGGGGAGGTGATTAACAGTATGATCAACTTGAAAATACTTGAGGAAGGAGCAGTTTCCCTACTCCCTTGTAAATTTTCCTCAGTAGGTTTGTGTCCCGTGCTCTCCTACTCCTCCCTCGATCAGGAGAGAGATAGGAGATTTACCTCATTTGTTGGTTCTAATGGTGAGTGCTTTTACTACTGTATTCCCTTTCTTGATATTTATGTTGCCTCATGTTTATGTTGCTATTTTAAATACTATACATTGGATTCATGTGCAAGGTTTTAAAGTAGAAAGAAAATATATTGGAAGGTATGGGGCTCTGACAGTGTGTTATATGATTGGTTATCTCAAAACATCCACACTAGGCATGGAAGAAGCAAGGAACGCTACATTTGCCTCTTCAGAAATGGTTTCAGTTTAAATTTTTATTCCTAAACAAGTTTTAGGAAGATCCCCTTTACCTTTAGTTTACTGGAAAATACACACATATCCGGCAATGTGAGAATCCACTTTCAGTAAGTCCTCTCCTTCTGTGGACTTGCCTGCTCCAAATGGGTTTCATAAAATAGAGTTTAGGTTCATGCTCTCTAACAAGTAACTAAAGAAATAGCTTAAGTTAAAAGTTATTGTTATGACTTTTAAAAAACATTTTCTTTTAAATTCATGACTCTTATGAGACAGGAAGTTATTTGTCACTGGAAAGATTTGTCAGCAGAAAAAATAAGCAGTTTTATGTTCATTTTTGTTTGGGGTGTGCTCTTTGTTCCAGAGAACTCATTGGCTTTTAATGAACTTTGCCTCTCAGCTCTTAAGTGTTTATAATGGACTTTGTAGCTTGTGGCTAACCAAAGACCATTTCATTATATAACCAAATAAAAAAACATTTATATACAAGCAGCTTTTTGGGTGTTGATAAATTGCAATAGATCATTGCTGGCCTTTGTAGGTGGGAGCAGTTCCAAGAAATATTCTACTGTATATATAATTTCAAAGAAGGACTCACTTGATGTACAATATAAAAAAAATATAAAATGTCTACTTTTGGGGTTTAGATTATTTTAGATATCTTTTTAAAGTGTGTATCTATACATGTATGTGCATTTTTTTTAAACTAAATATGTTCCAAAGTGAGGCAGGAAGGAAGGGCATGTAGGAAGATGTCCATGTTTGCCTCTGGTTGTTCTGAAGATCATCAGCTTCGAACTGGAAGGGCACTAAAGGTCATCTACTCCAACCTCTCATTTTACAGTCAAGAAACCGAGGCCCAGACTTGAGTCACTTATTCAAGGTCACAAAGATAGTAAATGATACAGCCAGGAATTGAATTCAAGTCATTTACCTCTAAGCTACAGGTGAGCATCGAGTGTGGGTCAGATGATGCTAAGATACTCTAGAGCAGGCCTGCACAACAATAGCCCATGGGGTGTTTGCAACCCATCACAGGGTTTCAGGGGCCCTGGAAAAATGTAGGGTTGCCAGTGTGCATGCTCTCCTGTTTGTCACATGACCCAAGGCAACCAACCATCATCAGTCTATCTTTAGTCTAACCTATATGCAACGGAAGAAATTTGGCATATTTTAATTTTGGCCCCTACCGATTGCCATGTTATACAGGTCTGCTCTAGAATGAATATTACCATCTGCCCTTCCTTTTCCCTCTAGGAGAAGGGAAGTTGCATAACCAAGCAAGTTGATGCACTGCACATTGTCCAGACCCACTTTACAATAGGCAAAAGTCGGTGTGACCAAATCAATAAAAAACAATGGTTGTGTTTGCTCAAGTACATTTTACAAAAAATGGGAAAGCATCAAAAATGCGAAATTGTCTTCTGAAGTAGACTGTAAACTTCTTAAAGTCAGAGAACATGATTTATTCTGCTTTTATATCCACTTTGCTATAGAACATATTGAGTAAATAATAGGAGCTCAGTTAATAATGCTAAATTATAGGTTTCATTTATATAGAACTTTATAGCTTTATGAATGACTTACATCGATCCTCATAACTACCCTGTGAAGTAATAAAACTATCCGTATTTTACAGATAAGAAAACTGAGACTCAGGGATGATAAGTGACTTCCTTGTCATCACAGGGCAACATGAAGCCAGGGCTCCAGTATTGGTCTTTTGATTCTCAGGTTAACACTTTTCCCACCATACCATCCTGCTTCTTATTGATAGTTAATTGATTGGAATGAATTTTTCTCTTTTGGAGGGATTATTTGGACATGGTGAAATGATAGTCTCAGATATAATAACAAGGAATAATTAAGAACATGATAACCATGTACATAAATAACCACTTAAATTCTTAAGATATAGATCAATTTCATGTTTTTATTGTAACTTATTTCTCAATGCTGCTGTCCAAGAACCCACTCAATTTTTCTTTTCACTAAATGGTGCAATCAAATAGTTGGTTATCAGCATTTACTGAACAACTGCTGCATGCATAGCTCCCCCACAGGTCTCAGAAAGGAGAAATTAAGTGACAGCCTCATCCATTAGATTGTGACACCTTTCATCACCCTAACCTATTTTTTAAAATGCAAAAATGTTTAAATTCATTAATGGTTATGTAGTTGGGCACAGCTGGACTTTCTAAGTAGGGAAAACTTATTAGACACTGAATCCAAATTTGTGAAATTTTCAGTCTTCAGCAAGTTCTGTTAACAACCAGAAAACTAAATGATAATTCTCTCAATCATTTATCATTATTCATCTTTTTTGTTGTTGCACAATTCACATATTTTCATGAGCCTCTAAATCCCTTTACTGCTAATCTATAAATATAAGTAAAAGCAAGTTTTAAGTGGAAAAGTTAATATTAAAAAATAACTGTTACAATGAAGGAGGACACCAACACATTGTCTTCTGAATATAATTTTCCAGAAGTGATAGTTATAGTTTATTTATGAGAACTGATACCATATAGAACTGCAACACACTTTAGCATGTAATAACTCAGATTTATTATGAAAGTTTCCTAGAATAAAAGAATCCAGGAGTCAGATTCTAGTCTAACTGTACTTCTTTAGGAATCCTCTCTATCTTAACCCCTAAGTGGTCATTTGTACAATATCTCCTGAAGACCTCCAGTAAGTTGCAGATGGAGGGGGGGGGAGGGTGTCACGTTACCTTCTTATGCAACCCATTCCATGTTTGGACAGTAGAATTTTAAAAAGAAAAAAAAAAGCCTTTTCCCTTCAAAGAGCCTAAATCTGCTTCTGCAACTTCCATTGCTCAGAATTCTTCCTTCTGGGGCCAACCAGACAAATCTAATTTAGTATGTTTTTAAAGCAGCCCCTTTGAAGGAATGACTTCCACCTTCGGCAGTTTTAATTTGTAATTATGGGGGGGGGTGTGGAGCCAAGACGGTAGAGTAAAAACAGGAACTTGGCTGAGCTCCCCTTCCAACCGTCTCTAATACCTGTAAAATATGACTCTAAACAAATTTTAGAGCTACAGAACCTACAAAGTGACAGAGAGAAACAAATCTCCCACTGAAGGCAGCCTGGAAGGCCAACAGAGAGGGTCTATCACACTGAGCTGGAAGCCAAACCCAGTGCTGTGTGAGCCACCCGGGCCTAGACCCAGGCAGCCTTGACCAGTGGCACAAACTGACCAAAGCAGACTTTAGGAGAGTGAATCACCTGCAACTGTGGTGGTTTCCAGACTTCTCAACCCATAAACACCAAAGAGAAAGTAAAAGGTCAGTAGAGAACTCCCTTGGAACTGGGTGGAGAAGAGCCAAGTGTGGCCTCTGCCCCCAGGGCAAGAGGTGGCAGATGTTGCAGCTGCTGCCACATGGCTGCTTCTGGGGCTCCTGGCCTTCAGATTGTAGGGGGACCAAGCAACCAGTCAGAGGGTAAATGCTCTTGCTTTGACCTGCTTGGATCTGAGTTGCATTCTTGGGTGGTAGTCCTGGGGTGTGTGGCTAGTGTGCCAGAGCTTGTGGTGTCTATAGAGAGCGAGCCCTACTCATAGCTCTGGCAACTGTGAAAACCACAGCAATTTGAGACACAGCTCTCTCTACTCTGGAAGCAGAGTTCTACCATGGCAAAGAGCTCAAAAGTCAAGTAATTGGCTGGCAAGATGAGCAAGCGGAGGAAGTGCAATCAAACCATATAATCCTTTTTGGGGGACAAAAAAGATCAAAACATGGAACCAGAAGAAGTCAAAACTGCATCAAAAGCTTTCAAGAAAAATATGAACTGGTTACAAGACATGGAGGAGCTCAAAAAGGATTTTGAAAATCAAGCAAGAGAAGTGGAGGAAAAAATGGGAAGAGAAATGAGAATGATGCAAGAAAATCATGAAAAGCAAGTCAACAGCCCACTAAAGGAGACCCCCAAAAATACTGAAGAAAATAACACCTTAAAAATAGAGTAACTCAAATGGAAAAAGAGGCCCAAAAAACCAATGAGAGAAAGAATGCCTTAAAAAGCAGATTTTGCTGGGGTGGCTAGGTGGTGCAGTGAATAGAGCACTGGTCCTGAAGTCAAGAGGACCTGAGTTCAAATGTGATCTCAGACGCTTAACACTTACTAGCCGTGTGACTTTGGGCAAGTTGCTTAACCCCAATTGCCCTACAAAAAAAAGCAAAAAAAAAAAATGGAAGCAAAAAAATCCTTTTAAAAAAAAAGCAGATTTTGCCAGATGGAAAACGGATTTCAAAAACTTACTGAAGAGAATAATTCCTTCATAATGAGATTGGAGTAAATGGAAGCTAATGACTTTATGAGAAATCAAAATAGTATAAAACAGATCCAAACAAATAAAAACGTAGCAGGCAATGTGAAATATCTCATTGGAAAAGCCACTGACCTGGAAAATAGATCCAGGAGAGATAATTTTAAAACTATTGGACTACCTGAAAGCCATGATCAAAAAAAGAGCCTAGACATCATCTTTCAAGAACTTCTCAAGAAAAATTGCCCTGATATTCTGGAACCAGAGGGTAAAATAGAAATTGAAAGAATTTACCAATTGCCTCTTGAAAAAGATCCCAAAAAGAAAACTCCTAAGAATATTATAGCCAAATTCCAGAATTCCCAGGTCAAGGAGAAAATATTACAAGCTGTCAGGAAGAAGCAATTTGAGTGTTGTGGAAACACAATCAGGATAACACAAAATCTCACAGCTTCAACATTAAGGGATTCAAGGGCTTGGAATATGATATTCTGGAGGTCAAAGGAGCTAGGATTAAAACCAAGAATCACCAACCCAGCAAAACTGAGTATAATGCTTTAGGGGAAAATATGGTCCTTCAATGAAATAGAGGACTTTCACACATTCTTGATGAAAAAAACCAGAGCTGAACAGAAAATTTCACTTTCAAATACAAGAATCAAGAGAAGCATGAGAAGGTAAACAGGAAAAAGAAATCATTAGGAACTTATTAAAGTTGAACTATTTACATTCCTACATGGAAAAATGATAATTGTAACTCATGAGACTTTTCTCAGTATGAGGATAGTTCAAGGGATGGTAGAGGGATCTTTATTCATTCACAGCTACTAATTGTGGGTGGACCATAGAGCTCTATCCTGAGTCCTCTTCTCTTTTCTCTATGCTATTTCACTTGGTGGTCTCACCAACTCCCATAGAGGGAAATATCTTTATGCTGATGATTCTCAAATCTGCTTAACTAACCCTAACATCTTTGTTGATCTGCAAACTTGCATCTACCTCTTGTGATGGGGTATAGGCTCTGGGAAACCCCTTGAACTCTGATTGAAGGGGTTTCCCAGAGTCTGTACCCCATCAATAGTAGCATATCAATGCATAGGAGAGGTGTCCTGGGAATTCTAATTCCAAGTAAAGTAAGGCTGATATGTTATTACTTCTCCATTGCTCATTATAGGCTGGCTAATTGCAGCAAGTGCAGCTCTTTGGGATGCCTGGGTGACACAGTTTTAGGTGGAGTTCCAGAGAACCTGTTTTGGAGGTTGGGGCCTAGAGGGGAGCCCTTTATTAAATACCATCTCTCTTGAGCCATAGTAGCAATAATTCTTTGTCAGTTAATCCGATGATGATTGTCTAGGATTCTTAATAGAGCTGAGTAATATCTTTAGACTCCCCTAACTTGTTCAGCTTCTATGGCTAAGGTGCTGTATGATCCTGTGTGAACTCCTGCACACCTCTGGGCTGAATCTGCCTCTTAAGGCTGAGGAGTAAATGATTACAAAGTAGTTTGAAAAATCAAGTAAATAATTAAGCCTGTCTGTTGAAAGAATAAGCTGATCACTCTGAGTAACCTTTTTTAGTTTCTTAGAGAAACTTAGGGTAGCCCAGAGCTTCCCGGTGCCAAAACAAGTTCATAGTAAGGAATCTCCACTTAGTCACAACCTCAAAGTACAGTTTTATTATATTGAAGGCATAAGATGTAAAATAGAAGACAAACCTTCAGTAACAGTGGTTCCTCACACATTTCTCCTTTTGTCTTTTCATTGCCCATTCACCGTGCCTGGAATGCCCTCCCTTCTCACCTCTGCCTCCTGGCTTTCCCGGTTTCTTTCAACACTCAGCTCAATCCTGCCTTATGGTAGAGGTCCTTCCAAATGAACATCCACATCCCCTTTTATTTGCCCTTCTCTCATCCCACTGCTGGGCTAGGGTTGGGGGGAAACTTCTCTCTGACATTACCTCCCATTTATACTGTATATATCTTATATGTACATTTCTGGGCATGTCGTTTCCCCCTTTGGAATGTGAACTTCTTAAGGGTAGCAACTGTGTTTTTGCCTTTCTTTGTATCCCCGGTGCTTGTAGTAGGTGCTTAATAATGCTTGTGAATTGACTTTCAGAAATCAAGTTCCAGAAGATCAAAGGTAAACTTTAGCTGAACTGATAAAATTGAGTAAAGGCAAAGGCCAACTGAAATCTTCTAGTTCTGCTAAAAAACAAAACAAACAAAAAAATCCAGTACATTTTAATCTCAAGGCAAGACCAGGAAGGTTTGTTATTGGATTGTTCTCTAAAGAAACTTTGAGAAAGAATTTCTTATCAGAAATGAGACCAGAGACAGGTTTAGGTACATCCCCCAAACAATCCAGGGAGGAGAGATTTCAGTGGGCAGTGGAAGTTTACTAAAAGAGGAAGCTGACTTTCTGATCATTGTATGTGAAGCCTGAAGTAGTAAGCTGAAGGAAACATTGAGGGGTATCTTTTGGTACAAGAGACAGGGTAATTTCTGAAAACCTGGTGGGGATGAGAGTCAGAGCTCTGTAATCATTGCTCAGCAGTCCTCAAAAGGATGGGTAATATGGCCTTAATTTGCTTTTAGTCACTAACTAGTTACTGAGTAATATATACCTGCTAGTAAAAAGGCTTGTATTACTGTAATTATAAGACTTAGATTTGACTGAATTTATATAAAACTTTGAAATAAATTTTCAAAGTTAGTTCATTTTGGCATTGGATTTCCAGTCCTGATATGGACCTGTGTATAAAGAGGTGGGAATGGGATGATTGTACCTACCCTATCAGTGTTTTGGTTCTTAACTGGAAGGTGATATGTTTAGAGTTTTCTGAATTTGCCAATTTAGCATTAAGAATAGGGTGCATTAAGGGATGTCCATCAATTGGAGAATGGCTAAACAAGTTGCAATATATGAATATAATGGAATACTATTGTGCTATAAGAAATGATTAGTGGGCAGATTTCAGAAAAACCTGGAAAGACTTACATGAACTGATGCTGAGTGAAGTGAGCAGAACCAGGAGAACATTATACATATTAAGGGCAATATAGTGCCATGATCAGCTTTGATAGATTTGGCTCTTCTCAGCAATACAATGATCTAAGACAATTCCAAAAAAGTCATGATGGAACATGCTATCCACATCCAGAGAAAGAACTATAGAGTCTGAATGCAGATCAAAGAATACTATTTTCTCTTTTTTGCTTATTTTTTCTTTTTTGTAGTTTTTCCATTTTTCTGATTCTTCTTTCACAACCTGACCAATGTGGAAATAATTGTGCATGTGTAGCCTATATCAGATTGCTTGATATCTAGGGAAGGGGGGAAAAGAGGGAAGGAGGGGGGGAAAAATTGGAACTCAAACTCTTATAAGTGAATGTTGAAACCTATTTTTGCATGTAATTGGAAAAAAAAGAAAACCACAAATTAACATTAAAAAAAAGAATAGGGTGCATTTCATGCAGAAATGGGACTTCTTTTTTATGATACCTAGATTAAATTTTAGAATTCAGCCCATCTGGGTGGAGCTAAGTAAGAAATGCAGTAATAATGCAGTAAAAGGAAGTGGGATTATGGAAGTGACAGGCAGAGCTTCAGGACCTTTCATCTCTTTAAAGGTAAATGAACTACACCCAGATTTACTTGAAATGGCATCCAGTTTGAGAACAACAATAATAACTAGTTCCAATAAGTATGAAATTTCTTCTGTTAAATATGGGTCTCACAGTTGGGAGATTTCAAAGAAAAGAGACTGCTAGGCCTGTGTTTTAGGAACTTGGAACTCAACTGAAGTGGCATGGTATAGGAAAAAGAACGCTGGGCCTGGGTCTCAGTTCTTCCACTAACTAGACAATTTACTTAACCCTTTGTATCTCAGATTCCTGATAACTAAAATGAGATAGGTAGTACAGATGATAAGTAAGGTCCTTTCACATTGTAAGATTCTTTGAGTCTAAATAATATGAGCAGGCTTAGCCTTCTACATATTAAACTGGCAAAATAGAAATGTTAGGTTAATGAAGGAGGTATTTTTGAAAGCCATGCATTTCAACTATGCTTAAATCAAACCAAGAAGGCAGCTTCCTACTCCATCCACACGTAGGGGCAGCCTAGCAAGCCATAGGAGCATCAGTAGGGACCTTAGAGGTCATCTAGTCCAACCCCTTCATTTTACAGAAGAGGAGACTAAGAAAGGTTAAGTGACTTTCCCAATAAATTGACTTATACAACTAGTAACAGAGCTGTATTTCCCACCCAAATTTTCTGATTACAGATCCAGGCTTTTCTCCAGTATGTGGTGATGTTCCTTCCCACAGAATGACTTATTGCCTGTTAAAGGAGCTTTTTTCATGCTTTCTATAGAAATGAAGATTTTCAAAGTCTTTGAAACAGGTAATGAGAGATTTTTTTTAAGATGCAGTAATAGATAATAATTACACAATTATGAGGATATGAGAAACCCCAGCTTCATGCTCAAGAGATGGCAGGATAATGGTAAGAAAACATAGGGTAAGAAAGACAGTAGTTGGGGACAGGTATGAGAAGAAATATAGTCCAGGATCCATGTAATGGGAAAATGTTATAGGAGTACAATGAGATCACCAACCAATTCAGTCAGAAAAGCAAGAAGATGACCAATTTGATTCCCTACTTGGCTGAAAGAAATGAAAGCCTAACTTTGTGATGAATGTTTATTGAACACATAGTATTTTCAAGTATTTAAGGAATTCAGTCTAGCTGTGGAAACATTTTCATCTATTCTGTTAAGGACTTTTAGAGAAAATTACATGGTTTTCATTAAACTCTCATCCATTAAAAATGTCTGATAGTTGAAACTGTTTGTATGCCCAAATTGGAATAACTGGAAATATCTAACAAAATTAGGGATAAAAATTTAAGTCCTTGTAGAAACAAAAGTAGTTTATGCTGCAAAAATCTGAAGTGGTTCTGATGGGGTGCTAATTGTGGACTCCTAAAAGGCGATGGACTTTCCCACATGGCCCAGGTCTCTGGTATTCGCCAGGTACACCTGGCCCTCCCACTTAATAATCCTTTCAGTTGTCCAGTCCTTGCACTGTGGCTTTGACCCTGCCCCCATCTCCAGTTCTCCTTTACCTCCAGACCTTCATGGTCTGTTACCTCTGGATTGCCCTAGGTCATTTCCCCCCTTAATTCCATCTAGACCCCTTCTCTGGTACCTCCCACTCAACCCAGGCTACTTGGCTACTCCTAGATCATATCCAGATCTTCCCACAGTCTTTCTGTATAAAAGGTCCATCTTGCCTCCATTAAAGGGTTCAGATTCCTTAAGAACATGGCCTGTTTGCATTAGTGATGGAAATGCTCAAATTCTTAAAATCTGGCCAATAAGGGGCGATGAGGCCCACCTCATCCAGTGTTTTAATAAACCCTGTCTCTGACTGAAAGAAGGCTTGGGTTGAATTCTTTTGAGGCAGGACCTGCATCCTTTGCTCCTGAATTTTGGGGTTTCCAGCACGCCTAGACTGTAACAGTTCTGTTAGTTGTAAGAAAAAATGTGGTTGTATTGCAACTGAGTACTAAAGTCAAGGTCAGGACCTAAATTTTGGTTTGCAATTACATATTAAAATTTAATACGCTTTCTTTAAAAAATTTTTTATTGATGTCTTCTGATTTTCATATGATCACAATTATTCTCAATATCTCTGCCTCTTTCTCTCTCAGAATACCATCCAAAATAACAGACAGTATTTTTTAAAGACTTCTCTGAATAATGATAAAAAATGAATTAATGTATAGCATATGATCTAAGGCTATTATCCCAATTCCCACTCCCACTGATAAGTTGGTCCATAGAGCTTGACTACTACATACCCTTGGGATTCTAGGGTTATCTATCTCTGAGAAATTAAGTGTGTGGGTGTGGGTATGTGGGGAGAGAGAGAAAAAGAAAGAATGAGAATACCATATAGCTCATAAGCCTACAAGAGTGTTCATTACCAATTAATCAGCCAGACTTCATAAACTTTTAGAAGGGGGTTTCTACAGTGGTGTATTAAGAAGAGCTGTTATGAAACATCTCCCTGAAAGTCTGTGATACATTCTTCCACTAGTACATATTTAGTCAAGGTGAAAAGTTGTGGTTGTTGTGTGGTTCGTCCTTACTTCTTGAAGAGGACCATGACATCAGGGAGATGATGACATGACTTGCAATTGAATTTGATTTGAGCAAGAGAGGGCTGTGCAAAGTCACCAGCCTCACCCATCTGGGTCCAGTGCCCAGATATCGATCAGGATGGCTAGAGATGGTCCAGGATGCAGTGGGGAAACCTTGACCTTTCTAAAGTGAGGCAATGCCCATTCATTGAATAAGTTTCTTTAGGAAGTGAGTCAAGGGATAGCCCCTATAATTAAAAAAAAAATCTAACTAGGAAGGGAAGACCCTTCAGGGTTGCTGGTCAAAAGAGAAACAGTTACTATTTTCACTTACTTTGAGATGGGAGGGCCCCAAAAAATAACCATTAAGTGGTGCTTGAGTAGGGTATCTAATACATGAGATCCAGAGTGAATTGGCTTTAAGGCTTGGTCTTTGAGAAAGAAATCTAGCCATTAAACCCCAAGTTAGCCAGGTAGATTTTGGCCATCAAAATTTACCTTCCTTTGGCCAGAACACCCTCAGGTAAAGGAAGTGAAGAGGAGAGGAGAGGGGAAGGGAGAGAAGGGAAGAGTAGAGGAGGGAAGGGGAGGACTAGCCAGGTCAGCTGGGTTCCCAAAAGAGGAAAGTGGCCTTAAACTTAAAGAATACAAGGTGTCAAAGCTTCTGGTTGCTAGAAGTCCTTCTGTTCTTTATGGAAAGTTCAAGAAATTCCTCCTCATGCACTGTGTAGCTCAGGGGTGGGGAACCTGTGGCCTGGAGGATCTCTAGGTCTTCAAGTGCGGCCCTTTGTATCCAAACTTCACAGAAGAAATCTCCTTAAAAAAAGGATTTGTTCTATAAAACTTGGAGTCAGTAAAAAGGCAGCACTGAAGGACCTAGAAGACCACATGTGGCCTCAACACTACAGGTTTCCCACCCCTGGTGTAGCTTCTTTACTGTGCTCCTTATGGAATCATGAATCTCTGTCCAGTTTGTCCTTGGTCCTGGTTGCAGACAAGGATTCCAGCTGTCCAGGTATGAGGCTAGATCAATGATGATAAAATGAGAAATCCTCTGATCAACTGAAGTTTGCAAGGTCTGCCTCCTGTCAAGGTGAGAGAGGAGGCTGAAGCTGAAGCCTGAGAAACCTTCCCCCTCCCCACCCTTGCCCAAACCAATTACTTCTCAGAGATCAAGTACTGTGCAAAACACACTACAGTAAATATTAAAACTGGAGAGACACCCCTCTTATTCAATCTGGTACTAGAAATGTTAGCAGTAGCAATTAGAGAAGAAAAAGAAATCAAAGGAATCAAATTAGGCAAAGAAGAGACTAAGCTATCACTCTTTGAGAATGATAGGATGATATACTTGGAGAACCCTAGAGAAACAAGTAAAAAACTTCTTGAGATAATAAATACATTTAGCAAAGTTGCAGGATATAAAATAAACCCATATAAATCCTCAGCATTCCTATATATTTCCAACAAAGTCCAACAGCAAGAGATAGTAAGAGAAACCCCATTTAAAGTTATTGTAGACATTATAAAATATTTGGGAATCTACCTGCCGAAACAAACCCAGTACCTTTATGAACACAACTACAAAACACTTTTCACACAAATAACATCAGATCTAACTAATTGGAAAAACATCAATTGCTCGTGTCTGGGTCGAGCCAATATAATAAAAATGACAATTTTACCTAAATTAAATTACATACTTAGTGCCATACTGCCCAAAATTTTACTTTACTGAGCTAGAAAAAATAGTGACAAAATTCATTTGGAAGAGCAAAAGGTCCAGAATATCAAGGAAATTAATGAAAAGAAATGCTAGGTAAGGTGGCCTAGCTGCACCAGACTTTAATCTCTATTATAAAGCAGAAGTCATCAAAACTACTTGGTACTGGCTGAAGAATAGAGTAGTGTATCAATGGAATAGATTGGGTACAAATGACTCAGTAGTCAATGATTATAGTAATATACTGTTTGATAAGCCCATAGACCCCAGTTTTTGGGATAAGAACTCACTATTTGACAAAAACTGCTAGGAAAACTGGAATATAGTATGGTAGAAACTGGGCATAGATCATCATCTAACACCACACACCAAAATCAAGTCCAAATGGGTACACGACTTAGGTATAAAGGCTGATACTGTAAATAATCTGGGGAAGCAAGGAATAGTTTACCTGTCACATTTACGGAGCAGGGAAGACTTTATGACCAAAGAAGAGTTAGAGAGCATTATAAAATGTAAAATGGATAATCTTGATTATATTAAATTGAAAAGTTTCTGTACAAACAAAGCCAATGTAACCAGGATTAAGAGGGAAGTGGGAAACTGGGAAAGAATTTTTACAACCAGTGTCTCTGATAAAGGCCTCATTTCTAAAATATACAGGGAATTATGTAAAATCTATACAAATACAAGTCATTCCCCAACTGATAAATGGTCAAAGGATATGAACAGACAGTTCTCAGAGGTAGAAATTAAAGATGTCTATAAGCATATGAAAAAATGCTCTAAATCACTATTCATTCAAGAAATGCAAATCAAAACAACTTTGAGGTACCACATCTCACCAGTCAGATTGGCGAAGATGACAAAACAGGAAAATGACAAATGTTGGAGAGGATGTGGAAAAATTGGAACACTAATGCATTGTTGGTGGAGCTGTGAACTGATACAACCATTCTGGAGAGCAATCAGGAACTATGCCCAAAGGGCTATAAATAATTGCATACCTTTTGATCCCATAATACCACTTCTGGGGTTGTATCCCAAAGAGATCATAGAAGTGGGAAAAGGACCCATATGTACAAAAATATTTATTGTAGCTCTCTTTGTGGTGGCAAAAAAATGGAAATTTAGGGGATGTCCATCAACTGGGAATGGCTAAACAAGTTGTGGTATAAGAATGTAATGGAATACTATTGTGCTTTAAGAAATGGGGAGGAGACAGACTTCATATCTACCTAGAGAGGCTTATACAAACTGATGCTAAGTGAGAAGAGCAGAACCAGGAAAAACTTGTACACAATCACAGATACATCGTACATGTGACGACCAGCCTTGATAAACTGGACTCTTCTCAGCAACGCACAGCTATAAGACAACTCCACAAGTCTCAGGATGGAAGGAGATAGCTACATTCAGAGAAAGATCTGGAAAGGACAGAGTTTAAATGGAGACTGAAGCAATCTACATGCTATTGTTCTTTTCCGTGTTTGGTTTTGTTTCCTTTTTCCTATTGTCCACTCCATTGATTACAACCCTTCTATACAACAAGACTAATGTCCAATGTGAAAGTGAAAAAAAAAACAAAAAACTGGAGAAAGAACATAAAGATAAGGAAAGAGTAAAAAGATACCCCTTTCCCACTTAAAAGTAAGTAAAAATAGAATCTGATGAAGTCTTACGGGATGATGAAGCTAGCCCTGGGTCACAGTAGAGAAGTCTTTCAGAGAAGACCCAAAATAATGCAGCCAGGTAAGAAACAAGGATTTACCTGCAAAATCTATAACATTTTATTGGTCTTTTGTTACTGTTTTTTACCCTCCCCTTGCTTTCGTGTTTTTTTTTCCTTCCCTCATTTGAGGGTGGGAACTATCTTTTCTTTTTTTTTTTTTTTTTGCTTTTTGGAGGGCAATTGTGGTTAAATGACTTGCCCAAAGTCACAGGGCTAGTCAGTGTGTCAAGTGTCTGAGGCCACATTTGAACTCAGATCCTCCCAACTTCAGGGCCAGTGCTCTATTCACTGCGCCACCCAGCTTCCCCTGGAACTATCTTTTCTTAACATTTGTATCCCAGCACTTAGCATTGTGCCTGGCATAATAGGTCTTTATTAATGCTTATTGATTCGATATGATCAATTCATTAAGATGCCATATCCTGACGCATTTATCAGGTGAGAACAAGTCTCAATAAACCAAAGATTTAAATATTTTAAGTTAATTAATTTTTAGTTTTCCATAAATTTAAAATTTTCTTCCCCCCTCCTCTCTCCTCAAGATGGCACGCAATCTGATATAGGCTTGTAACGATACTGGGATTTGAAGATCTTCCACGCCCCTTGAGCTTGCTGATGTAGCAGGAAGGGGTGGAGCAAGAGAACGCTGGAACCAAGCTAGTCTCCGTGCAGTGCTGACTGGAAGCGGCGTCAGAGGCAGTAGCTGCGGTTGCGAACTCCTTTTGCTTTGAGCAGGGCAGAATCTCTGCTAAGGACTCCTGCTGAGGACTGCCTGGGGCGGGAACTGCCAGGGGCCAGAGCTGCTAGGACCAAGCTGCCTGGACGCTGAGCAGTTGCCTGGGTGAGGAGAGGAGGATCTTTGCCTGAGATAGCCTGTCCTGTTTGAAGGCTTGAGGATGTGGGTGTTTACTACTTTGACCACATGTGCCAACTTCATCACT
>CM053580.1:251619641-251638462 GCA_028627135.1 Pseudochirops cupreus
CTGGGTTGGCTTTGACTTTCTGGTTTTGGGACTCAGTTTTCTGGTATTTAAATGAATGCACTATCTATATTTCTTATGTAGAGAGCCTGTTCCATTTTGTGATTAATAACTATATCAGCATATTTATAGTTACTGTAGGCATTGTGAATACTGCATTGCTGATACAAGGCTGTACATATACAACCCTATTAAACATTCCTATTTTCACATTTGTCATGTTGTATAGAAGAATTATAACAAATGGGAGAAACCAGGAGAAAGGAAAAAAAAGAAAAGTCTGCTTCACTCTGCATTCAGACTCCATAGTTCTTTCTCTGCATGTGGATGGTATTTTCCATAATGAATCCTTTGAAAGTTAAGTCTATCAAAATCAGTCATTGCACACTGTGACTGTGTACAGTGTTCTCCTGTTCTGATCACCTCACTTAGCATCAGTTCATATAAGTCTTTCCAGGTTTTTCTGAAGTCTGGCCTGTTTGTCATTTCTTATAGCACAATAGTATTCCATTACATAATATCAGACCCAAAGCCTGAACTAATCAATCGGACTGCTTTGCTTCGCTTTAAAAATGCCCTTTCCTGTGTCTGTAACTTGAAAAAACAGATAAGGTCAGCAATGGATATTTTCCCCTTTGTGACAGGATGCTTGGAAATTCAGATTAATGGCATTTCTCTTGTCTTGGGGGCATACTCCAGATGGGGGAAAACAGACATCTTAAGATTGTAAATTGCAGCTGATACTACCTTGTCAATTGTCTTGTGTTTACAACTAAGAAACTCCCTTTCTCACAGCATGGATAGAAAACATATGGAGACCATAAAAATCTGAGAGACACAAACGTCTTGGGATTGTCCAAAAACATGTAAAAACTTTGTCAATCATGTCTGGCAGTCAGAACTTACGTTTTGGCTCCTTGGACCTTCAAGCTCACTAGCTTCATCTACCTTTAAGGGAGTATCACCTAGCCTGTTTGTCTCCTTTCACCAAACTTTCAGGTTGTCAGTTAATATACCACAACTTGTTCAGCCATTCCCCAGTTGATGGAAATCCCCTTAATTTCCAGTTCTTAGTCACCACAAAAAGGGTTGCTATAAGTATTTATATACATGTGGGTCCTTTTCCCATTTGTATGATCTCTTTGGGATATAGTCCTAGAAGTGGTATCTCTGGGTCAAAGGATATGCACATTTTTATAGCCCTTTAGGCATGGTTCTAAATTGCTCTCCAGAATGGTTGGATCTCTGACATCTCCACCAACAATGAATTAATGTTCCCACTTTTCCTCATCTCCCTCAACATTTATCATTTTCCTGTTTTGCCATGTTAGCCAATGTGATAGGTGTGTTGTGGTACTTCAGAGCTGTTTTGATTTGCATTTCTCTAATTAGGAGTATAAATCAGAGACTTTAGATTAAGAGTGTAAAGTCATTGAATAAACTGGAGTGATGCTGACAGGAAGAGCATTTAGATTAACTAAGGAAACTTGGTCATGACCTATGGGTTGTCTATAAATAGAGTCTTTCAGAATCCAGGCTATTTCAACATTTGGAGAAGGAAAGATTTCAAAGGTCTGAAAGCAAAGGGGAAGGAGTAGAGGCAATTAGAGGTGAGTTGGAAAAAACAAGTAGCCGAGAGGCAGCCAGAAAAAGGAAAAAGAAAAATTAATAATAGTAATAATTTTAATATAGCACCTACTATCTGCCAGGTACTTTGCCAAGTGCTTTACAAATATTATCTCATTTGATCCTTACAGCCACCCTGGGAAGTAGGTGCTGTTATTACCACCACTCTATAGATGAGGAAACTGAGACAGAAGTTAAATGACTTGCCCAAAGTCACACAGTTCGTAAATGTCTAAGGCTGGACTGAACTCAGATCTTCCTGATTCAAGGTCCAGTGCTCCATCCACTGTGTCACCTAGCTTCCTATAAAAAGTAAGACTGAGCAGTGGCAAAGATGGGAGACATTCAGAAGAATCATTGGCTTTACAGGCATCTCTGAGTAGAAGATTCATGCTGATACCTGTCAACTCTACTCATTTCCTAAAGGACTAAACAAAGTTTTAAGAAAATCCTAGCTCTTTCCCCAGCCTTCCCTCTCAATGTTTATCAATAGACACTAATATGCTGTACTACTTCTTTATTTGGATCAGGGGTGGGGAACCTGAGGCCTCGAGGTCACACATAGCCTTCTAGGTCCTTGGGTGCTGCCTTTTTACTGAGTCCAAGTTTTACAGAACAAATCCTTTTATTAAGGGGATTTGTTCCGTGAAGTCTGGATTCAGTAAAGGGCCACACTTGAGGATCTAGAGGGCCACGTGTAGCCTTGAGGCGACAGGTTTCCTGCCCCACCCCCTTCTAGATGTTTTCAGTAACCAGAATGTTGCCTCAACCACAAAGAAGTCAATGGTTAACTAGAGATGAATTTTGTTGTTCAGTGGTTTCAGTCATATCCAATTCTTTGTGACCTCATTTGGGGTTTTCTTGGCAAAGACAGTAGAACAGTTTGCCATTTCCTTCTCTAGCTTATTTTACAGATGAGAAAACTGAGGTAAGCAGGGTTCAGTGACTTGCCCAGGATCACACAGCTAGAAAGTGTCTGAGGCCAGGTTTGAACTCAGGAAGATACGTCTTCCTGACTCCATGACCAATGTCCACGGCACCACCTGGCTTCCCAGAAATGGATAAAAATATCAATTAAGGCTAAGGGCCAAACCTTTGCCTGAATATTAGGAATTTTCCTCACTTGTGGTTCAAAGCCATTGTACTCCTTTTCTTTTGACATAAGTTCTCTAAAGCAGCAGAAGAAATCACATGGACCCGATGAGCATTATATTGTTCCAGGCTTGGTTAATAAGCTAATATTTGTGATGGGGTTACTTTTGAGTGAATAAAAAAGCATTTTTCTAGTACTTGCTATGTGCTGGGCTTTCTGCTCAGCACAGGGGGTACAAATACAAGAAAGTGAGATAAATGGTCCCAGGCCTTGAGATGCTTATATTCTAATAGGGTAACAAGACACTCGATAGGAAAAGGAGTGGGTACAAGCATAGTAACGTGACTTGGAGATTGTGGGGAAGTTTCTGGGCATGTCTGGGTCTGTGTCAGAAGAAGTGGAATTTCACCAGTCAGAGCCCAACCCCATGAGGTGGGGCCTTCACTTCCCAGGTGAGATGAGCCATACAGGTAGCGCAGCATGACAGTGAGGGTTGGAAAGTGCTAATCATTGTTTCTTTATGTTGCTCATTTCCCATTTTTGATTGGTAATTACTTGTTTAAATAATTCCTCAGTAAAGTATTTCAACTGTATGAAGTACCTTTTTTGTGTCATTCTTTATTTTTTTTGCCAATTCTGGTCTTAGCTCTGAGTAAATGGTCTGACCATATACAGAGAACTGATTCAGAATAACTTCCACTTGTTTTCAGAAACATTGGATATGGAATCATGATGGCCTGAGTTCAAATGCGACTTTAGACTCTTCTTTGCTGTATGACTCTGGGCAAGTACCCCAGTTTCCCCATCTGTAAAATTGAGAAAACAGCACCTACCTCCATGAAACCACAGGCTTAGCAAAAAAAAAAAATAGTTCTTATCTATTCATTAAACTTGCCTTCTTACCTATTATTTCTACGAAAATAATATTTCAGAAGTTCATAGATTTAGAATTGGAAGGAACCTTAGTTCAACCCCTTTAGACAAAGTAACTGCAGACCAGAAAAGCACAAGAACTTATGCAATTCCGCCCTAAATCCAAAGCCCTTTCTACTGTGCCAAGCTGCTTTCTGAAATTTTACTTCTAAAACACTGAGACTATTTGAAAACATTTTTTCTTAAGTTTGTTAAACCTCCCCTTGTAGCATTTCTATGTTGTTCATATTATTGAACTTCAGAACTAATTCAATACATTTGTTGACAGATGTGGAAACTGAGGCCCAAAGAGTATCTAAGGCCAAAGAGCCAGTTAGTGGCAGAACCCAGGTCTCCTGACATCCACGTTTTTGCACCACCTTTAGACAGTTTATTAAACAATTTAAAATTTTTCCATTAAAGTCCCTGGTTATATTTCACACATTTAAAATTAATGGAGCCCAAACTAAAGAAGTTTTAATTCTCATTTTGAAGCAAATTGAAAGTATTTCACTCACGTGGCCATAGAGATTACTTTTCACTGATCTTTTCAACTTTCTCTTCCCTCTCCGTACTTTTCCTTCCTGCTTTGTCTCCTTTCTCTGCTGGACTTGGATAACCTGAGAAGGAACATCGGAACACTGAGATTTTAAGGCAAAAGTCTCTAGATGGAGACAAAGCTTACTTTGTGAAAGGGGTAACATTTGCAACAGAGATACATTTGATTTTTTTGTGACAAGCACTGTCCTTTACTGTCTCTCTTTTCCCACATATTCATGTGGTTGCAACATTTTCCAAATCTGTGAAATCAGCTAAATGCTAATCAGAGTGCGGCAGTGAATGAAGCCTCCCATTCTTTTCTCAAATTCACTTCCAGTTCAGCCAGCTCAGGTCCCTCCCTCTTGTTTCTATTTGTCCATGATACTTATGCCTTTTTATATAATCAGCAAGTCCTTCCCTCCCAAACACATGTCACGGAATAGTTAGGACGGTACAGCCCACATTCTGCTTTCTGACTCTGCCAGTGCGATTAAAGCGATTCTGCCATTTTTAAGGAAGAAAGTAAAAGCTGGTGATTTCTCCTCTACTCTCCGGAATCCTGCAGAGGAAACAAAGGTATGTATATGTGTGTACACATGTGCAGCAGGGTAACAGACCAGCATAGTTTTGCTGTCATTCACGTGTATATTATAAACAGGGAGATAAGCTCTATTTAAAGTGGTTCTGTAACTATACTAGTTTCCTGTTGGTGGAATGACGCTGCCGGTGGGGCTGCTGTCTGTGTTGATTACTTTTGCTGAATTATTTTCTTTACTACAAGAGAAGGCTCTTTAGGGGTGAGCTGGGGAGGGGTGCATAATAGGAAATGACTGTGATGTAATAAATAAAAGACATTACAACTCTTCCAATTTATTTGTTTATTTTTGGGTTTCAACATTCATTTCCACAAGATTTTGAGTTACAAATTTTCTCCCTGTCTTTCCCCTACCCCACCCCAAGATAGTGAGCCTACTGAATACCCCTTCTGCAAATCTGTTCTATCTTATATCCTCTCCCATACCCCTCCACCCCCCAATAACTTTATAGTAGGGCAGTGCTTATATGTCTTATTTCCCAGTTGCATGTAAAAAAGAACCAAACCATTTTTTAAAAAAACATTTGTTTATAAAACTTTGATTTCCAGATTCTTTCCCTTCTTCCCTCCTCACCCACCCCCAGTGGGAAGACAAGCAATTCAATATAGGTTGTACATGTGTAGTTACACAAAACATTTCCATAGTAGTTATATTGTGAAAGACTAACTATATTTCCCTCCACGCTATCTGCCCCCCACTTATTCTGTTTTCTACTTTGACCCTGTCCCTTTTCAAAAAGTGTTTGCTTCTAACTACCCTCCCCCCCAATCTGCCCTCCCTTCTGTCATCCCCCCTCTTATCCCCTTCCCTCCTACTTTCCTGTAGGATAAGATACCCAATTGAGTGGACATCATAACTCTTAATAATGTAATGGCAAAAACCCCCAAAAACCAACAAACAAAAAAAACAAACCCAAAGCAAAAACAAACCAGGATTATTTCTGCAGAACTAGAGACTGTGTGATATGAAGCAGCTGAATATTTCTGTTTGATAAAATTGTGTAATTATAAATATAGATAAGTAGACTTTATATATCTATGTTTGCACATTCTGTTTTCAGGTCAAAGCTTGCTGGTTATCACTGTGTCAAAGGCAAATGGAAATCATACAGTACAACACATACAATATAACAAGCATTTATTATCCACTCTTACAGCTGTGCAAAGCACTATACCAAGCACTAGATCATGTAACTAATTTATTTCATAATAGTATTCTATTAAGAGGCATACTGTAAACCTCTACCATTGTCAGGGGTATGATCTAGCTATAAAGGCTGAGAATGTAAGCAACTGGGAGAGCAAAGAATAGTTTATCTGTCAGATCTATGGAGAAGGGAGGAATTTATGACCGAACAAGAGATAGAGAGCATTATGAAATGCAAAACAGATAATTTTGGTTACATTAAATTGAAAAGTTTTTGTACAAATAAAGTTAATGTAACCAAGATTAGGAGAGAAGAGGAAAATTGGGAAAGAATTTTTACAACCAGTGTCTCTGATAAAGGCCTCATTTCTAAAATATACAGAGAATTGAATCAAATTTATAATAATACAAGTCATTCCCCAATTAATAAATGGTCAAAGGATATGAGCAGTCAGTTTTCAGAGGAAGGAATTAAAGATATCTATAAACATATGAAAAAATGCTCTAAATCATTGTTGATTAGAGAAATGCCAATCAAAACAACTCTGAGATACTACATCTCACCTGTCAGATTGGCTAAGATGACAAAACAGGAAAATGATAAATGCCAGAGAGGATGTGGAAGAATTGGAACACTAATGCACGGTTGGTGGAGTCGTGAACTGATTCAACCATTCTGGAGAGCTATCTGGAACTATGCCCAAAGGGCTATAAATAAGTGTATACCCTTTGACCCAGCAATATTACATCTAAGGCTGTGTCCCAAAAAGATCATAGAAGTGGGAAAAGGGTCCATTATTACAAAAATATTTATAGCAGCTTTTTTTGGTGGCAAGGAATTGGAAATCAAGGGGATGCCCATCAGTTGGGGAATGGCTGAACAAGTGGTATATGAATGCAATGGAATACTACTGTGTTACAAGAAGTGAGGAGCAGACAGACTTCATAATAACCTCTAGAGCCTTATATAAACTGATGCTGGGTGAGGAGAGCAGAACCAGGAGAACTTTGCATACAATTACAGACACATCTCAGCAATGCAAGGTTATGGGATGACTCCAAAAGACTCATGATGATAAGGGAGATCCACATCCAGAGAAAGAACTACAGAGTCTGAATGCAGATCGAAGCAAACTACTTGCTCCTTTTTTTTTTCTGTTTCATTTTGTCTTGTTTCTTCTTTCTTATTGGTCACTCCCCTGGTTCTAATCCTTCTTTATAACTTGACCAATGTTTAATGTGAAGGTATTTGTAGATCCTATATCTGATTGCACGCCGCCATGGGAGGGGGGGAGGGATGAGAGGAAGGGGGTGAAAATTTGAAACTCGAGGGACTGTGGAACCGACTGTTATAAACCAAAAGTAAATAAATAAATTTTAAAAACCAAAACAAAACAATAAAACTCTACCATTGTCCAAAGTGAACTTTGAAGTCCCACGATGATCTGAAGTTATAAAATTAGGTGGCATTGAGCATAGGTTTGCAAACAAATAGAACATGATTTCTTCCATATGACATATTCTGCTTAAATCCAGGATTATTATGGCAAAAGCACAGCCAGCTTTTCGGGAGAAAAACCTTTTTTCATTCTCAGTGACCTGTAGTATATAATTAAAACACTGTTGCTTTTAAGAAAATTGAAAAGTTAAGTATAGGAATTTATCTTTCAAATATTAGCAGGGCATAGAATGGAGAATGGCTATTAAGATATTTTTCATAGGCAGATACCAGAAAGAACATCACGTCAAGACCTTCTATCTTCCTCCTTCCACATTTATCCTTATCCATCACAGCTGGTACATTACAGATGTGCTTAGAGGAGTAGCCTACTTTTGCATAAAGGAGGAGGTATGTGGTTAGCTTTGCTGTCATACACATGTATAGAAGGATAGCACATATGTGCGGGATCCCAATCCTGCCTGGGAGTATATGCATTAAATGCCAACCAGTTTTAATTTGTAGCTTGCTTAACATCCAGGATCTATGTTGTTATATCTGTTGTAGTTTCACTCAAGTTCCACTTCCATAGCCTGACATAAGCATTCCTAATGGCTAATGAGGCTCGACCTTGCCCATGTGACATTGGGCATAAGATTGAATATGGAGGCCTGGGACATGAAGTGCAAATCGAGCACGTCAAGGCTTACGTTAGCCAACCACCATCTAACACAGACAAAGCTGTGATTGTTGTTCAAGATATTTTCGGCTGGCAGATGCCCAACACTAGATACATGGTTGATATGATTGCAGCCAATGGATATGTGTAAGTATGAAATACAAAATGCTATTCTTCCTTCCTTCCTTCCTTCCTCCTTCCCTCCCTCCCTCCTTCTCTCTTTCCCTCCTTCCCTCCCTCTTTCCTTCCTTCTTCCCTTCTTTCCTTCCTTCCTTCCTTTTTTTCCTTCCTTCTTCCCTTCCTTCCTTCTTTCCTTCTTTCCTTCCTTCCTTTTTTCCTTCCTTCCTTTCTTTCTTTCTCTTTCTTTTTTGTCCATATTTTCTTTTGCAACATGGATAATATAGAAATATATTTTACATAACTGTACATATATAATCTAGATCAAAATGCTTGCCTTCTCAAAGAGAGGGAAGGACAGGGAGGAAAGGCAAGAATGCAGAACTCAAAAATTATTTTTTAAAAATGTAAAAATTTGTTTTTACATGTAATTAAGAAAAAAATGAAATAATAATATTCTTTAGGGATCGCTAGGTGGTACAGTGAATAGAGCACTGGCCCTGGAATCAGGAGGACCTGAGTTCAAATACGACCTCAGACAGTCAACACTTAGTAGCTGTGTGACCTTGGGCAAGTCACTTAACCCCAATTGCCCTGCCTTCCTCCCTCCAAAAAATAAGGCAAAAAAAAAATCTTAATAAAAAACAAACCAACAACACAGTTTAGTTGGCCTTTCACCTTATGAGTTCCACTGTTGTGTAGAAGAATTTTTGAATCAGGAGGAGGTTGAGCTAGATCAGGGCTAAATGCATAAAATAAAACAAACGTAGAGGAAACCAATTATACTGAAATAAATTATACATTTTTTTTTTAGGTTCACAGATCATAGGTTAAGAACCTTTTAGACTAGATGATCTCTGAGGTCCTTCCTGACTCTAAAATGTGAATTTTTTTTTCTATACCAATTTGTTATAAGTTTTAAGCTAAAGAAGTTATATCTTCATAAACATGTAGATAGTAGTTTGTCCACTGTGTTGGAGTGAAATTGCTTCTTTTCCTTCCATCTTTATCGTTTAAAAGAGAAGAAAAAGTGGTCCTTGAGTTAAAGGTTTATTTCCTTGTTCTCTGACATTGAGCAATGAAGAGAAACTGGCTGGTCTGAACTGAATTGGCCTCTTAATAATCTACCTTGGCAAATATCTACTTGGCAGGAAAATACCCACAGTTAGCAAACATTACATAGGGTAAAGCAAACATTACATAGGGTAAAGGCAAAGAAAATTTTGTGGTCTCCCAATTAATATGACTTGTCCGCCCCAGAGAGTTCCTTTAGGTAAATATGCATGCAGAATCAGTGAGTAAGACCAGGAGATGGCCAGATCTACTGGGGTGGACAGTTCCTGAAGGGACCAACTAGAGCCTTCCCACCTTTTTTTTTTTCTCAGACCTGACTTGTGATTTTTTTAGTAGAGGGAATTCTATTGTCACTACCAATGTGGATTGGCACCTTTTCTGTAACTTATCTTAGAGAGTTGCCTGGGTCACTGAGATTTGTCCAGGATCCCCAAATCAGCATGTGTCGAAGGAAGAATTTGAATGGAGGTCTTCCTGACTGCAAGGCCAGCTCTCTATTCACTGAGCCACGCTACTTCATACATTATCTACTAGCATTTTGTATGGTATTTAGAATAATTTCTGAATAGATTTATATAACATTGTCTGCTATAAGCTGTGTGCTTGTTTTTGCAGAATCAAAGGATGTTCTGACCTGGCAACAGTGTGTTATTTTGCTGGGAAAAGAATTTTATCCTCATGCCCACTTAGTTTTCTTTTCTGTATACAAAAAACTCTGCCTAGGAAAGGGCGCCAGTAAGATGTCTTGTATAGCCTATCAACAAACTAAGAATTATGAGTATGTTGGATAACAGGCTGAAATACTGAAGGTGAATTACCTTTTCTATTTCATAGGGCAATCTGCCCAGACTTCTTTGTAGGGAAACAACCTTGGCAGCAAACCGATGACTGGTCTACCTTCCCGGAATGGTTGAAAACAAGAAGTCCTAGAAATACTGATAAGTATGTGATCATTTTATTCCCTAATTAGTATGGTTTTAGCAGGTGGGCCCTTTCATTTTTTTTTTTTTTGCATCTCTAGTGCTTAGCACACAGTAGATCCTTAGTCTTTGAGTTGAATTGAATGGGCTTGTTGAATGAAGGCACTCAAGCTAGAGGGGACACCGACATGGAGCCCCTGATCAGGAGAGGAGAAACAGCCATGAACTCAAGGCTCGCAGGGCTGAGCTGCTCCCCTCCACTTCCTGGGCCTATTTAATAGCCGAAGGAAGTAGTGTTGGGGCTGCTGTGGATAGCTGGAAAGTTGACAGACTAGCCTGGAGTGGTGAGAGAAGAAGCATAGCCAGAGACCTAGCATTTTTTGCTGAGACATGATCAAATTCTGACATGTTCTGACATGACCAAGGAAGCACAGAGAGAGAGGTATGATGCAAGAAGCCTGGAAAGAGTGAGAGAAGGCACTGAGTCCTGAAAAGCCTGACTGAGTTTAAAATAATGATGAATTATGGGGTGTGGAGAGTATGACATATTAATTCACTAAGTGCATATAAGAGAAGGAGGGAATGAGCAGTGAGTGTCAGTGATGAGCTCCAAACCTGTACTGAGCCTTGGTCTGGGAGAGGCCACATACCGGGGGCAAGTGGTGATTTGTTTCCTAGGGCCACCCACCTCTATCTTCTGAGGGTACAATGGCACAGGGATATAAATCAGATTTTGTCTCTTACAACTCATCTGAATTATAAGCTTCTCCTAATTCGGTTTCAAGATGGGATTACTTTCAGGGAAGAGGGAAGTTGCAAATATAAAAAACAGATGTTTATTCCATGACACATCATAGTGTAAAGGTCACTTTGGGTTCTTGAAGGTTAAATCAGCAACAATTAGATTTCTGACAGGAAGTACCATGCTAAAAAGGCTTCAAGCTTAGACTTAGCCAGTCATAAAATGTTTGATATCAGCATCGGAATATGTGGACCAATGAAATCACAGCTTCCGAGAGTTCGATATGCAAACAGAGAAAAAAAAAGATTGTTGGCACAGTTTATTAAATAGAAGAAAGGGCACTCACAATATTCCTGTTGCTCTTGCCACTTGCCACAAATTTCCATAGCTTCTCTTCACGTAAGAGCTGGAAAAAAGAGGCTTTTTGTTAAGTGTCTCCAATATTAGATATTTCTGTCCTCGGATCGTACTGACCATTTTTGTCCCCCTTTGAAGTTCCTGTTACTACTGGTATTACATTCTTACAATGCAGTATTCGATAGCTCACTTAGATCTGATAAACCTAAATTCATTTGGTTCACTTTTTCTTTTTTTTTTTTCCATTAAATTTTTATTAAATTTGTTTGAGTTACATATTTTCTCCCCGTCTTTCCCCCGCCCACCACCCCAAAACAGCCATCCCAGTGTGTCCCCCCTCCCGCAGTCTATTCTCTCCTATATCACTTTTCGGTAGGGCAGGATGGATCTCCCAACTGCAGTGCCTGTGTATCTCAAGTTCCAGTTGGATGTAGTCAATAATAATAATAATAATTGCATATATATATATATATATATATACACATACATACATATATATATACATATATATACATACATATAAAGATAGATAGATAGATACACATTCATAACATTTGATTATGGAACTCCAGATTCCAGATTCTTTCTCCTCCTCCCTCACCACCCATTGGTTCACTTTTTCTAAGGATTGCTGAAAGGCAGTAGACAGTGCGGAAGGAATGCTTTTGTTTTGCTTTCAAATGGACTTTCAAAATGTTTTGCTTTCCTGTCATTAACGCACTTTCGGTTAGTCGGTCAGACAATAAACATTTATTAAACACCTACTACTGTGCTAAGTGCTGGAGAATACAAAGAAAGGCAAAACACTCCCTGTCCTCAAGAAGCTTATAATCTAAGGGGGAAAATAACACAAAAAGAAGCTGAAAATAGGGAAGTAGGAGAAGGAGAAGGAAGGGAGGGGAAGAAGGAAAGGAGGTAGTTGACCCAAGGCATGATAAAGATTAGAGGAGTGCAACTGGGTGGCCCTAATTTGGTTCTCCTTAAATAGAGAACCTGGAAGGAGTTCTCTAATGTTTATTCTCCATCCCATCGTCCAATTAGAGGGAAGGGGTATTGATGAGATGCGAGTTTCAGGGTTGATGTGATCTTATGGGATGATAAATTTCTGGAAACCGTGATGAAGATTAGGAGTATAGCCAGATGGGCCACTACATAGCAATATTGCAATGTAGGCAGAGTGTGATCTACAAACATCTCTTGCATAGGAAAGGCTAACCAGGCGAGGGATATCCCACTCTCTCCTACTAGTATGACCTCAGGGTCTTTCTTCTTAATCTTCTATCTAGCCTATCTTCCATGCTGGTGGTCTGCTAGTTGACTGATTGACCTTCTAGGTGCACTCCTTAACAAAATCACTGACCTTCCCCTGTCCTCAAAGCCCTGCCCCCACACCCCACCGCCCCATTCTCATCAGTGGGTAGGGTAGTGTGCTCCTCAACCCTCCTGAGAGTACAAAAGTGACGCCTCTATCAAAGACTGAGGTTATTTTAACCAGCTTTCCATCACTCCCCATGACTCCTGTCTAAAGGTCAACGTTTTTACATGCCTGCCCTCCAACTCCACTTCTGTTAGTGTGTACTTATATACTTGGAAAATTAAACAGTGATCATGGAAGCATGGAACTGAGGTCTAGGCATTTGTGCATTGCCTCCATATGCTTCACACCTGAGACTTAACCTGATACTTACAGAGACTGAATAGAGAAAACAACATTGTGAGAAACCATGATACTAAGGCAAAGTGAAAGAAAAATTGTTTTGGAATTTTGGAAAGTTTATTGCCTTCTAAATGAAAACAATGCTAATCTGTTCCCTTTGTGGAACCAAATTATGTTCTTCATAATGAGTATAAGGGGCAGTTTTACTGATACACCCATGTCAAAGAAAATGAGATACAAAATTTCAGAAGGAAGTTACACCTAATAAAAGCTAGTGCTGGCAACCTCTGACATTTTTGAAAGGCCTTCGATGTTCCTTTCCTAGTCTCTACAGAAATTTCCATCTACCTCCTCATTCTCCTTTACTTAAACCTGCTTTTCCTTAAAACCATCAGTAGTTTTAGTTTACTAATTTTTTCCACTTTGCTTAACTGCTAATAATTAAGTCTGTCTGTGGTATATTTGTTAACAGTATTTTATGTTACATATATTTAAATATATTTTATATTATTTAAAAGGAAAACAATATAGTTTCCTTCTATTTTTTACCCTTGAAAACATATAGTATCTCAGCTACCTTACTTTGCAGGAACCGTGATATAATCAGGTTGTTTTATACTTTTTTTTTGTTTTACAACCGTTGTTAGCAATTCCTACATCCATTCTCATATGTGATTCTCGCCCATATTCCTCTACAAAATCTCCCCGAAAGTGTTGTGCAACGAGCTGGAAGCCTTCCTCTTGTTCTTTCATTTTCTTGAGAGTATCACTAGACTGCTCTGGCTGTGCAACTGTTGTTTCTCTTGTCCCGCCCATCTCTTTCCTAGCTATATTTGGTTTTGATTATGTCTTTTATGCAATGTCTCACATGAAAGACATTGTTAGTAGCCCCCTACAGCCTGAATATTTCCATCATGAATCTTTCCATTACCCTTTGGGTTATTTGTAATTTTAATTTTTCTATGATTGTGTGTGTGTGTGTGTGTGTGTGTGTGTGTGTGTGTGTGTGTGTATGTTCTTTGATTGAAAATCATGTAGTGGGGTGGCTAGGTGGCGCAGTCAATAGAGCACCAGCCCTGGAGTCAGGAGGATCTGAGTTCAAATCTGTCCTCAGACACTTAACACAAAAAAATAGCCGTGTGACCTTGGGCAAGTCACTTAACCCCAATTGCCCTCCAAAAAGCAAAAAAAAAGAAAATCATGTAGTGTTGCTCAGGAAATATTGATGTGAAAGAGATGGGATCACAGTACAGAGAACTTAATCCCTGAGAAATTTCCCAAATGTAAATAAGCCCGATTGCCTTGCTCTGTTTATTTCCAATTCCAGATTACTATCCAACAGCAAAGCTTAATCAAGAAATCTATTTGTGAACTAATTTTACTGGCTATATATGTATTTTCATGTTTACAATCTAGTCCATTCAAAAATCTCAATGGAAAATGGAAAAACATTTGTTTTTTCAATTTGGATAGATCCATTTCTTTCAAGTTACTGTGGTTTTAATAGGGGAGGTATCAAAGGGATAAGCCAAGATGGCCAAGTGGTAGAAACCAGTATGGCTGAATTTGTCTCCATAAACTCCTATAAAAATATCTAGAAAATGCATCAGACCAGAAATCTAGAAAGCCACCATGAGTCATCTGTCCAATCCAGCTCGACACAGGGAGGCAAATAGTGAGGTCTGTGGACACTGGGGTTGAAATTGGACTAGGAGAACACTCTATGGAGCACTCCAGAGCCCAGGTGGAGACTGGAGTTTGTGGACCCATACCAGGACACCCCAGATGAATACTGGGTCACTGCATTTGGAACACATGCCAGCTGGCAGTTTTGTCCCCTACAGTTACAGATTTCAACATAGGGGTAGAGTTACTGAATAAGGAGGCCCTGGGTGGGCTACAGAGGAAGAAGGAAGCCAGCATGACAAAAAAGTTAGGGAAAATCATCTCACATAGTCAAGGTGCTAATACACACACACACATACACACACATATACATACACAGAGATTTCATATATATATAATATATAATATATTATGTATTATATTATATATATGTTTATATATGTATATATCTATGTGTATATCTATGTGTGTATATATTATATATGTTTATATATGTATATATCTATGTGAATATATACATATGTATATGTATATGTATGTGTGTGTGTATATATATATATATATATATAATCTATCTCAACTGGGAAATAGGGAAAAGGGAGAAAGAAGGAGGGGAATCTAGAGGGAGAGTAGATTAAAAGAGGAATTAATCCTAAGGGGGGAAAAACCCTAAGGATTCACAAAAATATAGCTGTTTGAGGTGGCAAAGAATGGGGATCCTATAAATTAGGGAATGGATGAACAAATTACAGCCTGTAAATAGAAAGAAATATTATTGTGCTGATCTCTTATCAGCTCGGCTCTATTGAACAATGATGAATCCAGAGGACTAATGAGAAAACATGCTATTCACTCCTGACAGAGAGGTGAAGGACACAAGTGTGTAAAATGAGACAAATAATTTCTTAGACATGGCCTATGTAGAAATTTTTTTTATTGACTATAAATGTTTGTAATGGGTTTGGCTTTTCATGTGTTCTCAATTGGGGGTAAGGGGAAGGTAGGGAACAGGAAGGTGAGAAGGTAGATTTTTGTCTGATTAAAACAAAATTTTTAAAAGAAAATTGAGGAGGTATTTTGTACAGTTATGAGGCTTGATAGATAAAGTTAGTGTGATGTCATTTGTAAATAGGAACTTCACCTTGTAGGACTTCATCTTATTTAAGTGGTTATTTTCCGAAAGGCACTGTGCTGGCAAATCTCCATTTTTCAGTTTTCTTAAGCAGGTCCATTTCACTTTAGCTCTTGTGATTTCTAAGGTTCCAACTTAAAATTATTTGATTTTGTAATTCCACTTTTACACAACTTGATTTTTTGTTGTATTTAAGACTCTTTGTAGTGTGAAAACAAGACTTCTTACTCATTTTTGGTCATATTATTTACATTAAGATCACTGTCTGTTTAAAGCATTATGTAAAACACAAGAAAGATTTACTATGGATTGAGACTCCGGCATTTAATATGGGAGATTTTTCTTTTGTTTTTGTCTTATATGGAACATCTTCAACACTGTCAAATACCCTTTGTGACTATATCTCTCCCCATTTAAAACCTCCGGACTGGTTGAAAAGTCTGCTATTTCATTAAAGTCCATTTCTATCCTGCAGCATTATATTCAATTTTGCTAGATAAGTTATTCTCAGTTGTAAGCTCAAATCCTTTGCCATCTGGAATATTATATTTCAAATTCCCTGCTCCTTTACAGCTGTGTGTTCCTGACTGTGCACACATTGGTACTTGGTACTTGAATTGTTTCTTCCTGGCTTCCTGCAATATTTTTTCTTTGACCTGAAAGTTCTAGATTTTGACATTTGTTCTTAAAACTTTGATTTCCATATTCTTTCCCTTCTTCCCTCCTCACCCACTCCCACTGGGAGGACATGCAATTCAATATAGGTTGTACATGTGTAGTTGATGCAAAGAACAAAAAAAGTTATTCAATTACATTTTCATAGTAATTATATTGTGAAAGACTAACTATATTTCCCTCCATCCTATCCTGCCCTCCACTTATTCTCTTTTCTCCTTTGACCCTGTCCCTTTTCCAATGAGATATTTCACATTGTCTTCTATTTTTTTCATTTGCTTGGATCTGTTTTATAGTATCTTGATTTCTCATAAAGTCATTAGCTTCCATTTGCTCCCATCTCATTGTGAAGGAATTATTCTCCAGTGAGTTTTTGAAATTTCTTTTCCATCTGACAAATTTGCTTTTTAAGGCATTCTTCTCTTCATTGGCTTTTTGGGCCTCTTTTGCCATTTGAGTTAATCTATTTTTTAGCGCGTTATTTTCTTCAGTATTTTTTGGGTCTCCTTTAGTAGGCTGTTGACGTGATTTTCATGATTTTCTTGTATCATTCTCATTTCTCTTCCCAATTTTTCCTTTGCTTCTCTTACTTGATTTTCAAAATCCTTTTTGAGCTCCTCCATGGTCTACAATCAGTTTATATTATTCTTGGAAGCTTTTGATGCAGGAGTTTTTTACTTTGTTGTCTTCTTCTGGTTCTATGTTTTGATCCTTTTTGTCCCCCAAAAAAGGATTCTTTGGTCTGATTGGGCTTCCTCTGCTTGCTTATCTTGCCAGCCAATTATTTGACTTTTGAGCTCTTTGCCATGGTAGAACTCTGCTTCCACACTGGAGAGAGCTGTATCCCAAATTGCTGGGATTTTCACAGTTGCCAGAGCTATGAGGAAGGCGTGCTCTCTACAGCCACTATAAGCTCTGGCACACTGGCCACACACCCCAGGACTACCACCCAAGAATGCAATCCAGATCCAAGCAGATCAAAGCAAGAGTGATTACCCTCTGAATGGTTGCTTGGTCCCCCTACATTCTGCAGGGCAGGAGCTCCAGAGTCAGCCACACTGAGACAGCTGCAGCCACTGCACCTCCTTCACCTCTCACCTGGAGGTCAGGGGCTGGGCCGTGCTCTTCTGTCTCCCAATTCCAACAGATTTCCCTACTAACCTTTTACTTTCTCTTTATGGGTTTATGGCATTTATGGGTTGAGAAGTCTGGAAACTGCCATTACTGCTAGTGATTGACTCTCCTGAAGTCTGCTCTGGCTGATCTGGGCTGCTTGTTGGGGCCGCCCCAGATCTGGGCCCATGCAGCTCACACGTGACTGCACTTGGCTCCCAGCTTGGTGCAATAGACCCTTCCTGTCAGCCTGCCAGACTGCCTTCAGCACGAGATTTGTTTTTCTCTGTCACTTTGTAGGTTCTGTAGCTCTAAAATTTGTTTAGAGTCATATTTTACAGGTATTGGAGGTGGTTGGAGTGGGAGCTTAGTCAAGTTCCTGCTTTTACTCTGCCATCTTTGCTCTACCCTGCCCCTTTTCAAAAGAGTTTGCTTCTAATTACCCTCTCTCCCAATCTGCCCTCCCTTCTGTCATCCCCCCTCTTATCCCCTTCCCCCCTACTTTCCTATAGGGTAAAATACCCAATTGAGTGTGTATGTTATTCCTTCCTTAAGCCAAATCCAATGACAGTAAGGTTGACTCATTCCCTTTCACCTCCCTGATCTTTCCCTCCATTGTTAGTTTTCTCTTGCCTCTTTTATATGAGATAATTTACCTTATTCTATCTCTCCCTTTCTCCTTCTCCCAATATATTCCTCTCTTACCTCTTAATTTTATTTTTTAGATATCATCCCTTCACATTCAACTTATCCTGTGCCTTCTGTGTATGTATACATGTATACACATTTACATATACACCCACATACCCTCCTATACATACATACATATATACATATATATATTCCCTTCAATTATCTTCATACTAAGAAAAGTCTCATGAGTTACAATTAATGTTTTTCCACATAGGAATGTAAATAGTTCAACTTTAATAAGTTCTTTATGATTTCTTTTTCCTGTTTACCTTCTCATGCTTCTCTTGATTCTTGTATTTGAAAGTCAAATTTTCTGTTCAGCTCTGGTCTTATCATCAAGAATGCTTGAAAGACCTCTATTTCATTGAATGTCCATATTTTCCCCTGAAGTATTATACTCCATTTTGCTGGGTAGGTGATTCTTGATTTTAATCCTAGCTCCTTTGACCTCTAGAATATCATATTCCAAGCTGTTTAATCCCTTAATGTAGAAGCTGCTAGGTCTTGTGTTATCTTGATTGTGTTTCCACAATACTCAAATTGTTTCTTCCTGATTGCTTGCAGTATTTTCTCCTTGACCTGGGAACTCTGGAATTTGGCCATAATATTCCTAGGAGTTTTCTTTTTGGGATCTTTTTCAAGAGGTGATTGGTGAATTCTTTCAATTTCTATTTTGCCTTCTGGTTTT
>CM053580.1:251638962-251697090 GCA_028627135.1 Pseudochirops cupreus
TTGCCTTCTATTTTTTTTCATTTGTTTGGATCTGTTTTATAGTATCTTGATTTCTCACAGTCATTAGCTTTCATTTGCTCCAATCTAATTTTGAAGGAATTATTCTCTTCAGTGAGTTTTTGAAATTCCTTTTCCATCTGACAAATTTGGCTTTTTAAGGCATTCTTCTCCTCATTGGCTTTTGGGACTTCTTTTGCCGTTTGAGTTAGTCTATTTTCTAAGGTGTTATTTTCTTCAGTCAGGCTGTTGACTCATTTTTCATGATTTACTTGCATTGTTCTCATTTCTCTTCCCAATTTTTCCTCTACTTCTCTTACTTGATTTTCAAAATCCTTCTTGAGCTCCTCCATGGTCTTCAATCACTTTATATTTTTCTTGGAGGCTTTTGATGCAGGAATTTTAACTTTGTTGCCTTCTTCTGGTTCTATGTTTTGATCCTCTTTGTCCCCAGACAAGAATTCTATAGTCTTGTTGTGCTTCCTCTGTTTGCTTATCTTGCTAGCCAGTTACTTGACTTCTGCGGTCTTTGCCATGGTAGAACTCTGCTTCCAGAGTGGAGAGTGCTGTGCCCCAAATGTTTGGGGTTTTGTGTAGCTGTTGTCAGAGTTTTTTTCTAGGCCCCTGCCTCAGAGCTTTGAGGAGGACTTTCTCTCCACAGCCTCAATAAGCTCTACCACACCAGCGCTCCTCACCCTAGGACCACCACCCACGACTGCGACCCAGATCCAAGCAAGGCAAAGCAGGAGAATCCTGCCTCAGCGCCAGCAGAGAGATTCCTTAAAATGCCCTCTGGACAGTCACTTGGTCCCCCTATGATCTGTAGGCCTGGAGCCAGAAGCAGCAGCAGCGCCTGCAGTTGCAGCTGCAGTCACCTGCACCACCCTAGGGGCAGGAGCTGGGCCATGATGCTCTGGATTTTGGCTATAACATTTCTAGTAGTTTTCATCTGGGGGCTTCTTTCAGGAGATGAACACTGTATTTTCTCTATTTTCATTTTACCCTCTACTTCTAAGAGAGTTGGGCAGTTTTCTTTCAGGATTTCTTGAAGTAGAATTCTAGGCCTATTCTTGGTCATGGTGTTCAGATAGTCCAATGATTCTTAAATTTGTTCACTTTGATCTGTTTTCCATGTTAGTTGTTTTTGCTATGAGATACCTTACATTTTCTTCCATTTTTTCAGCCTTTTAATGTTTATTTTAATAATTCTTATTGTTCCATGAAAACATTAGGTTCTAATTTGGTATTTGGTCCATTCTAATTTATAGGGAATTTATTGTCTGGGCAAGGTTTTGTACCTCTTGTGCTGTGCTATTAATCCTTTTCTAATTTTTCCATAGCTTTCATTTCTTTTCCAACTTTTTCTTTAAGCACTCTCATTTCATTCTTAAAACTTAAAAAAAAACTCTTGCTTTCTCTCATGTCCAACCTATGTTTTTTTCTGAGGCATTAGATTTATTCTCTTCTTCTGAGTTTATGTCCTGAGTGACCCTGACACCACAGTGTCATTACGATGGGACTCTTTTTTGCTTGCCCATTCTTCCAGCCTGCTTCCTGACTTTAGACTTGATGTTAGGCCTGTACTATGTCACACTTCTGAAGGGAAGATCTGGGTAGGTCCTATTGCTACTTTTTTGACGTATGGAGTGTTGTATTATTCCATGATTTCAGGGTTAAGCTGGGGACCTGTAGCAAGTTTTTAGTGCTCTAAAAGTGGTCCGATTCTGGACAAAGTCTGATTGCTGTCACCCTGGTCTGAGTTCTTCAAGTTCCAGACTTGGGTTGGAATTTGAGCAAGAATACACTACTGCTGGATTCTGCTCCTATTAGCCAACTAGGCAGTTCTGCTGGTTCAGTGAGAGAACCACATACTCCATTTTGGTTTGGGGTACCTATCCTGGTTATCCTTCTATATGCTGGACTATATGCTGGAGCTGAGATCCCTCTCTGCTCTCTAGGGGACTGAGCCAAACTTCTACTGCTTGCTTCTGAACTTCTTCATTTCTTGGTTACAGCCCAGGGTCTCTAACTTGGAAATGCCCTTGTCTCCCTTTTCCTTTCCCCCCCTTCCTTTCCAGGTCTCCTTCTCAGTCCATCCTGAACCTATGGCCCAGAACTAGGTAGTAGGCGATAAAGTTGTCAATTGGTACCTGTCTCTCTGTTGCAATGTTCCCATGTGCCCATCCTAGTATAGGCCTGTCTGTCTTCTATGCCAACCTGGGCTGGTCAAAGAACTCACTGACTTTTTCTGTATTTCCTCTTCAAGATTTGGTCTGATACATTTTCTGTTACTCTGCCATGTTGGCTCCGCCTCTGAATGCTTTCTTAAAATCAGTGAGTACAACAGGATTTTATATTCTTTATACTCTTCTATCAATTGTGTGATGGTAAAGATATGACCTTTTGTAGAAAGACTTACATTGGTTGGCATGGTGTCACATGTCTGTGATCTGTTTCTGGAAAAGCTGGTAGATCTCCTGAGGTCAGGAGTTCTGAGCTAAAGTGTCTTCAATTATTTGGCCCCAATATGGTAAGGTCCCCTGGTGTGTATGTTTGTGGGGGGCACAAGACTACCTAAGAAGGGACAAACCTATCCAGGTTGGAAATGGAATAGGTCTAAGATTGCATGCCAATCTATAGTGGGATTGGGTTTGTGACTGGCTGCTGTAGTTCCAGCCTGGGTGAGACAGGGCAACCCAATTTTTAAAAAAGATCACCTATGAAAGCCTACCCCTTTCCTTCTTATGTTTTCATCAAGAATGTATTCAGTACTGGTATAGAGGTCTCATGATGAGCTTTTAAGTAAATAGGCCACTGCTGCAGCTTGTGCACCAAAATCGACTGTTGAGGCAAGAAAGCAAGACATTATATAAAGAACTAGATGGGAGGGGGTCTTCTAAATTATCAACTTACATTTTCATATTTGATAATTCCAGTGGGAAAGTAGGCAATGGTCTGGACAGTGATCTATTGAGAAATACAATTCCTGCCTGATTAGAGAATGAAAAAGACTTGTAGACTACCAGAGAGGCCTTCTGTATATTAATAACAGTTTCTTCAAAAATAATTGAAAGGTAGTGGAAGGGGTAAACATTGAATGACAATAAAAAGTTAAGTAGATTTTACCTTAATTTTACCTTAATCAAGTAGAATAGACCAGAAATTGACATAGACATAAATAACATAGGTTATTGACATAGATATCATTTCAAAGTATGTTGTCTTTGTACAGTTAGATCAGCTATTAAGAATCAAGGTTGAATAAACCCTAAATTAGAACAAAGAGGAGAGGCCACCACATGTAGTTACATGATCTTCAGACTAATCGGTTTGAACAAGCTATTGATTCTAGAAAAAACAGAAAATGCGTAAAAGTGGACACATTGACTCTGACAGAGTGGGAAGGTTACCGTACTTACATCGTGGTTGAGTGTTCCGGCGATTTGTATGTTGAGGCCTGATTGAGCGCTGGGATGTGTGAAGAAGATGGTTGTTGTTAAACAGAGGCAGAGGCACTGCTGAGTCGCTGATAAGCAAGGAAAGTGAATGAGGCTCAGCCAAAGCCAGTGACACAAGAAAGAAAACTCAGAAACAACTTTTCCCTACAGAAGCCACGTAAACAACCTTTGTAGGCTCTACAAAGACTTAGGGAAATTAGCCTTACCAACGAGACACTTCCGCAAAAACGCACGCCCACGTTTATAATTCGTTGTTCAGCTTACTTTCCAAATGACCTTCTTTTAATACATTCATAGTGAACGACTAACGATTACGGGTTAAGGACATCGTTATGAAAGTAACACATGCCGATACCCATGTAAATGTAAAGATCAAAAACCCACAGACTTAATGCTGTATAACTTTTGTCCCTGAAGAAGAGATGAGAAAATGCACTCCTGAGTTTCTTTGTCAAGGTGGGTGGATGGGTGGGGTTGGGAGTGTACATATGTGGGATGTTACATATATTGTCTGACTCAGTTGATAGTGTCATTGAACTGCCTTTTTTATACTTTGTTATAAGGAATGGCTTGCTGGGTATAGTGAGGGAGGGAGGAATATATTTAGAAGTGAAGGCAAAATAAAAAAAAAAGCTGTAAGTTAAAAATTAAAAGCTTTAAAAAGTGGCATTACAAACAGAACGGGTATGACCTAAGGCTGAATACATTGAGGCATGAGTGAGTGTCTTGTCTTGTCTGTATGCACTTATATATGTGTGCTTGTGTATGTCAGAACTAATCGTTTCACGGTTCATAATTCTTTACTAGTAATAGATCTGTGAAAACAAGAATTTCCTGTCTCATGATGATTTGTTCTAATTTCTCGTGCTTTCACGTATCTTGTAGCATGGCTCGATTTTGGCTTTGCCTAATTCAACAGTAGGGTTTAAGCAGTAGGAAAATCTGGCTCAATATAAGAATACCTTTTAACCTGGTCAAATAAAATTTGCTATAGGTAAAATTTATTGTTATTGGTGATAGGATTAATGGCTCAATTTTCTTTCTAGGTATCTACGAGTTTTATTTTATTTCTTAATACCTTTCACTTATTTGTTACAGACAGGCTGATGCTGTTCTTAAGTATCTGAAAGAGAAGTGTCATGCCCAGAGAATTGGTATTGTTGGATTCTGCTGGGGTGGAGTTGTTGTACATGATTTAATGATGAAATATCCAGAATTAAAAGCAGGAGTTTCAGTCTATGGTAAGCTTTTCTTATATTTTACATAATGCCTTAAATAGTGATCTTAATATGTGCTTGTGGCAAGCTTGAAAAATAACCTTTTTTCATCCCAATTTGCCAAGTCTTTAAACACATTACAAAATCAAGAGGTGCAAATATGGAGTCACAAAACTGAAGAATTTTAGAGCTGGAAACTTAGAGATTACAAGGTCCAATGTGGACTTAAGAAAACAAAAAGAAGCCTTGCTAGCATAGCCTTTCAGAGAATAACCATTTGATAAATATATGTTGAGTGTATGAACAAACAGGGTATTTAATACTTTTCAGAGTGGAAACAATAGAAAATATTAATTACTGTGGAAACAGGAAACCTAGGTCCTAGGTGGGGCTTTGCTACCAATTCCATGTGACATTAGAAAAATGACATTTCTTTTGGCTTCAGATTTTCTTGTCTGCAAAATGAGAGGCTCAGATTAAATTTCTAAGATGTCTTCCTTTTAAAAATTATATGAAATAAACTTATTTGTATATGACATTTCAGTTAACAATTAAAAGTGCTAAAACTTAAAAAAGAACTAGCTTATTCCAGTGCCTAAGACACATATAAGTTACTTGTTAGGTTCCAGAGGAGTGACATTATTCATTCTTAAAGGCTGCTAGGTTATCATAGGTATACATGGTGACTAACAAATTCCATATATAAAAGCTCTTATTCCTAAGATGCATTGTGTACACTGAGGACCCAGCTTTTACATTTATGTAATCTATAACGTGCATATGCAGCCTATAAATCTATTATCTTTTGGTCTACTATCCAGTCTTCCTTTGAGACTGACAAAACTATTTTCCTGTTTGTTGTAACAAAACAAATGTTGGTATTTTACTTATCAACACAATGTATTAAAATTCTTTTCAACATTTTCTAGGCATTATCAGAGATTCTGAAGATGTATATAGTTTGAAGAATCCTACACTCTTTATTTTTGCAGAGAATGATGCTGTAATCCCTTCTGAGCAAGTAAGTGGTCATCTCCAAGCGGGGTGTTTGTATCTTTATCTTTACCACCTGCATACTGTGATATTCTCTGAGAAGCATTAGACTGAGCTTCAATTTTTTGGTAGTTTAAAATCCCATCCTTTCCATCAGGCCATCTGAAAGGAATTGTACGTATGTTTGTATGTATGTACGTGTACCTGCAAGAAATTCTCAGTGAGAATATAAACAGGGGAAGGGAATGTATGCTTCTTGATGTCAGGGACACTGCTTTTGTATGCTTTGGTTTGTTACATGGCAGATTATGGTATTCAAATGTGTTAAAAAGAATATGAATTCAGTTTTATAAGTTTTCCAAGTGAAGACCCACAGCACCCCGTCTTAACCTATGTGCAATTTCAAAATATGGGAGAATAAAGCTGGCATAGAAAGTAAGAACAGCTCTAGCAAAGTACTAACCCAAAGGTGGGAAACCTGCAGCCCTAAGGCCACATGTGGCCCTTTAGGTACTCAAGTGTGGTCCTTTGACTGAATCCAGACTTGTTCTGTGAAGTTAACATTTTGATAGGCCATTTACTTAATGCATTAATATCTACCAAAATTGATTATGTAATTGCCATCCTAACAGCAAATGGTCTTAATTTTTCCCTTTGCCACAGGTAAACTTGAATGTAACAAATTCATTCTAACTGTAGGGCAAGTTTTGAACAATGGGCAATTTGGAAACTGGCAACAAGCAAACTTTTAAAATAACATTATTATAAAAATGTTTTGCATGACAGGTCACTTTGCTGACGCAGAAGCTGAAAGAACACTGCAAAGTTGATTATCATGTTAAAGTATTTCCTGGGCAAACTCATGGGTTTGTGCATCGCCAGAGAGAAGACTGGAACCCTGAAGATAAACCATATATTGAAGAAGCAAGGAAGGATCTAATTGGCTGGCTGAACAAGTATATTTAGCCAGTAACAAGACATAGCCCTTCAAATTAACCAAAACTGAATTATATTAATTTTCAAAATTCACAAAACTTAAAATGAATTTTACCTAGAAATTGTAATTTCTATTTTGAAAATTATTATATGCCTTTATTCATTTAAATAATTATTCTCAGAAAGCTTATAATCTAGATAAGCTCCATGAAGAGAATAAGATCTACACAAGCAACTGCAACATAGAAAAAAAAGGAATACTATTGGAATTTAGTATCAGGAAAGAATACTTTTGGCTGGAGGGATCAGTAAAAAAGGTAGCATCTGATATGGGCCACGAAGGGAATGAACTAGATGAACATAGCAGTGGAGTACTTCAGGTGGAGGGGAAAATCAGGAGAAAAATTCCTCTCCCCTCCCACACAAGGATACCATTTCTTCTTTGCAAAGGATTTAAACTACATAGTAGGATGAAATTAATCTAAGCATTATGTAGGTATTGTTACCCAAAAGCAATTATAAAAGAGGATGCTTGATTTAATTTGTAGATGTTTGGGTAATGTGAAATTTAAAACTGGAAGATTTTTGTGTCAGGAGCCCCTGCAGAGGTCAGCCTTTACCATGACCCTTCCAACTGTTGTTGCTTTTGCATATAGCATTTTATTCCTTACATAATTTTTTGAAAAGCTCCATTTTTTCCCCCGCCACAGATCTCATAGTTACAGGAGGGCTGTGATGGCAGTAGTTGTAAATTTTTAAAAATTACCCCTAAATTTCCAGGTAATCAGCGGCTGATGAATATACCAATATACTGCCGTGTACTTTAGGCCTAGTGTCAGAGAAATGAATGTAATGCTAGGACAACACATTAATTTAACCACAAGAAATTTAGCAGATCCTTGAGGGAAAAGCTGCCGTTGAGTCCACTTTATGGAGTGATCTTCATTTACAAGCAATCCAACTACAGTCTTGATGAAAATTATGTTTATTATGGCAATCATCCAGGACCATGCCTTCTGATTGTTAGATACAAAACAAAAAAATCCCAAACATATCCATAACATGAGGCTGAAATAAATATAACTTTAAAACCAAATTTTATTATCTTTTGTCTATTTAAGGAAAGGCTGAAACTTTGGGGGCTAGTCATTTTTGATACAGGGCTTGGTACACAACGTCATCTATTTCTTTGTGTTTATTGTATACACTTGTGTGTAATACGAAAACCATCTTTATTCTCAAAACACCTTCATATCCACCATGTGATTTCCTTTTAACATACACATGAATCAGGCAGGGTCTGTGAAAGCGTTCACATTTTACAGATAAATTTATATACATATTTCAGTTGAGTGTGTGTGATCGGTTGGAGATCATCACCTTTGCGAATCCCCTGCCCAAAATGGTCTTTTGCCTATGCTACTGGTTCCCGAACGGAGCACTCTAAGGTTTGCTAGATATGCCCCCAAATCTGAAGCTATTTCCTGAGCTTTGGTTTGCTGCTTGCCCTTCACACGGTTTATTTGCAAGGTCCTAACAGCAATCCTTATTCTACAGACGTACCTCCTCCACTGTGAGTCTTGGGGAAGTAAAGGAAGGAGGGGAGGAGAAATAAAGGTAGAGGATTCCCAAGTCTGGAGTCTAGAGGTCTGACTGGAAAGGCTTCTTTGTTAGCAAATACTGTGCTTTAAGCAAAAACTGTTTGAAAACCACCAAATGAATATCGTTTTAAAGTTTTTTTCAAATAGCACGGTGGAACTAGAACAATCTTACAAACTACGCCCATTTATTTAATAGCCTCATGAACAGTAGCCCCACTTTTCTCTGCACAATGCTAGGTCCACAGTATTCTCTAACACCATGAGAATGACAAGTAAACGTAGGACCAGAACTCTTAGGATCTTCACAATTCAATGACTAGTAAAATACATTTCACTTTTCACTTTCACAAAGTCTCATTTAAATGCTGCCATACATCCTGAACTATTCTTAAACCTTGAGAAACAGATAAAGATCTAATTTAGAGACCACTTTAATATAACAAATAGAAAAACTTGTGTTAATTTCTCAACAAATACAGTTTTTGAAATAAGCTATGGTTATTAAACAGCTAATTTATTATTATTTTCCTTAACATATAGCAATTACAGTGTCAAAAAGGGGAAAAAATAATAAATAGCTGTGGTTGCAACACATGGCTTTATTTAGTCACAGTAGTAGCATTACTACATTTTATTCAAACTTAAGTTTTCATTCTTCAGATTCTCCTGGTTTTCGGATATCATCAATCTTCAGAATCATTCTGACCATTTGTGTTGCAAGTGAAATCTGTTGTTTTTTGCCAATCAAAGTTTCTATGACATGTTGTTGTCTCATATCTGGGGAAACAAATGATTTGGATGTCACAATACAACCATCTACAGTTTAATATTAAAAATTTAGTGCAACTATTATATCATTACAACTAAACCTCAATTCTGATAAAAGGAGCATATACTGAAAAAGATAAAGTTAATATTCCAAATTACCAAAAAAGGACATTCAGAGGCCTTCAAAAGGGCCAACCTATAATTAGCCCTTGTTCACACTTCTAGAAGGTTAATTCTTTTAAGTATATTATGCATATTTCTTGAAGTCTGTTTTTTCCTCAAGGAGTAGAAATGGTAAAATCAGCAGCAGCTCATCTCCTACTAAGTCTCAAATTCGCAGAACTTATTAATCAGATTTTGCCATAGTCAAAATGCACAATACTCCACATGTGGTCTGAGGAGCAGAGTAGGAGGACACCAGCATTTTATATCACCTGGGCACAATTTCTATTGTTTTGAGATTAAACTAGTTTTTTTTAAAAAAGGGAATCAAAATTTGTTCATGTTAAATGGTTAGCTAAAACTGAACATACTTCTCATCTGTTTTCCTTCATTTCAAAACTTCTTAAAAAAGCTGTCTATATGAGATGTCCTGTTCCCTCTTCTTCACCAAGTATCCTTAACATCTTATAATCTGCCTTTCCCCCACACCAATTATGAGTTGCTCTCTCAAAGGTCACAAATGATTCAACTGCCAAATCTAATGGCTTGTTTTTTTTCCCCCAGTCCTCATTCTCCTCTACATCTCTGTAGCAGTTAACAATGTTAACTAGCCTTGATTCTAGAGACACCACACTCCTGGTTTCCCTTATTTCTCATTCACTAATTCCTTAATCAGTGTTTAAAGGTGGGTGTTCTTTAATGTTCTGCTCTGAACCCTTGACCTTTTTCTCTTCCTACATGCTTTTACCTGCCAATCTCATTCACTCCTAGACAAGTCAGATTACGCCTAAGCTACTGAGTCATCCTCCAAGCCCACTTCTTTTGAGCTCCAGACTTCCATCTGTTACTACTCATGTGGCCTTTCAACCTACATGGCATTTTAAACTCATCAATCACATCCCAAACCAGAATCTTTCTTTCACTTTAAACTTGCTCTTCTTTTTTAACCTCTTTATTTATAGTGGAACTACCACTCATCTGATCTCCAATGTTGATAACCTTGCTATCAACTGTGACTCTTCTTCACTGTCTAGACACCAAGTCCTGCTAATGCTTGTTTCCTATTTCATATCTCTCCCCTCTCTTCTATTTCCCCCAACACACTTCAATCATCCTCCCCATTCACCCCAAATTAGCCTTGTCAAGCAGGTGAGGCATAGTGAAAAAAAACACTAGACTTAGAAGCAGAGGGCTTGGGTTTAAATCCCAATTGGGCTTTTAAGCTCTTCATTTGTAAAATGAAATTAAACCTGATGATTTCTATGGTTCTTTCCAGATCTAAATCCTATGGTTCCAATACTTCTTCAACATACACATGCTCAATCATGCCCTCTTTACAACTGTAAATGGCTATCTTTTACACTCTCAAGTACAGTTTAAAATTCTTTTCCTGACCTATTTAAAATCCAGCAACATCCTACTTTTCCAGTCTCATTGCATATCACCCCATCATCACACATTCTGTGCTCCCGCTACACTGGACCAAGATCTTGTGCTTCTAGGCTCTGGTTCAAGCCATTCCTTAGGTCTGGAAAATCTACTCTCTGCTCCATTCACCTTCAAAAGCTCAAAACAAATGACTGTTCTCCAATCATAATGTCTCCTCCAAAATCCCCTCTATCCTCAGATTCAAGAAAGCTGTTTTCTATATTTATGCACTTACAAGACAAGAGTCATACTCTTGTGTATACTAGTTAGTTATCAGTGTCTAGGTTCTAAGTGGCTCCTTGAAGTCAGAAATTGTGTTTTATTCTAAACTGTGCATGCTCCGTCCACAACCTCACAAAGTATTATACATATGTTTACTACACATTTATACATGTTAATGAATGAAAACCTTTCTTCTATATGTGAACTAACTTCCAAGTATAGTTCCATTCTGAAAAAAATATTTGAATACAACAAAATACTACAAAGAGAATAACTAAGAATTATGTATAAAAAACCTAAAACTGAAAAGAGTATAATATAGTCATAATATAGTAACTCAACTTTCAATTTACTGATAGTTCCACAGGCATAAATTTTTATTCTGCTAACAAGACCAGTTGTTCAGATGAGTAAATGTGGATCAGTCCCTCTACAAAATGCCAAATTTAATCTCCATCAGTGGGTTTAGTCATTTAAAGACAGACTAATAAAGATAAAAAATATATCCTAACTGTTAAATTAAAACCAAATTAAAATATCAGAAACATAAAATCCCTTACCATTTGTACCCTTATGCAAGCAGTCAATTCCAAGAGCAGGATTCATTTCTTTCACTTGTCTGGCTCGTACATCGGTCATAGTTTGGATGGGATTCATCCCACTATTTTCAGAAAGGGCCATGGGAATGACTTCTAATGCATCTGCAAAAGCTCTCATAGCATATTGCTCCAAGGATGGACACTGAAAGTTAATTTAAAAGATTTCATTACAATTGATAGCAGGAAAAAAGAACTGAATATAAAGCAAATCATGTTGACTTAAGGAGAAAGGAAATAGCATTTAAGAGCCTATTATATGCCAGGCACTGTATTAAGCACTTTACAGATATTAACTCATTCAATCTTCACAACATTCCAGTGAAGTAGGTGCTATTATTACCTTCCTTTTATAGTTGAGGATAAAGAGGCAGACACAGAGGTTAAATAACTTGCCCAGGTCACAAAGCTATCAAGTGTCAGAGACAGAATTTGAACTCAGGTCTTCTTGAATCAATTATCTACTGTGCCACCTTAAGGAGATATGTCACATCCTGACAGAATATAAGCTCCTTGACAATAGGGACTTTCATTTTTTATGTTTGTATCTCCCGTGACTAGTAGGTGCTTAACAAATGCTTGTTGATTTTGCTTCATGTTAAACAGCTCAGTGAAAACACATTAAGCAAGCAATGTTACAAGAGCAATGAGTTTCACAAGAATAATGTTCATGTATCCATATGGTAATGGATGCAGGCTGAAGCTCAAGGAATTAAAAGTCATCAGAGCTCAATCTCTAGCTCAGAATGTGGCTAACTCTTCAAAATGTGACTTGAGAAGGGAAGTCCATAATGTACAAATGACTGATGTTTATTAATAAATACATGGACCCACTCAATTCTACTAATGGACTAAAGATTCTCACTCAACACAGCTGAGTAAGAAATTAATGGCATTTTCTGTTTAACCCAATAACTAATAATGGAGTTTTAGTGTGTGTTTTAAAAATTACTGTATAATTAGTATGGCACCTGCTCTATTTCAAAGCAGCTTCAAGTTATGCAAGACATCACAAAAGTGTCAAATTTTTAAATATAAAGGTCTGACATAAAACACATCGCCAAGTACTCTCATTTACCTTATCAGCTTCTTCACTAACTGCCAAAGCACAAGATATTTCGGCTGCACCACCTCCATACACCACACGATTATCACGCACTAGGTTTCTGATCACACACAGAGCATCATGAAGAGATCGTTTTGCTTCTTCAATTATCTACACATAAAAATAATAATTTAAGCATAAGTTAATTTTAATCAATGTCTACACAATTAAAATAGATTAAAATGAAGATATCATTGCCTAAATATCACAGACACTTCTAATATTATGAAGATATTTCACTTGAAAAACTGCATTTTGCTTGTCATTAGGGCTTTTTTAAAAACACTGTTCACTACTTATTAAGTTCCATCATAAACATGTAAATAGTTATCCCTTCTACACTGTAAAAGTTAGGGGTGAGTACCCCTGTAATCTGATAAATCCACACTAAATTTTTTTGGTCTTTTCTTCATACCAGAGTAAAAGTCTGAATTATTATGGTATTATAAGATAAAATGTTGATACTATATATGCATTCATGAATTTCTAAGCTTTTTCTGTTTCACTTGCAGATTTCACAAAACTCCCCCCCAAATTCCCTTTTAATTTCTTATGCTGACCTGAAATGGGGATAATTGTGGTGGAGAACATCCTATACTTTTGTTTGAAAATTACTTTTCTAAGAAAGTAGTAGGAGTAGCTCCTAAGCCCACTCTAATCTCAACTGTCTACCATTTTCAAACCAGCAAGCTTGTTGGGAGTACAATCTATAATGAGTGAATAGAACAAAGCTGTCCCACATAGGAATTAAATCATAACTTCATCATCTTCCATTTTCGAAAATCAATTAAAAAGCCTTGGTGGTTGGTTGCAGTACTCTGGAAGACAATGTTTCTGCATATCCAGTTATGTTTTTATCAGTGATTAGACGCTAACAGTATTATGTGGGTGTTTGAATAATTTTTTAATATTACAAATGAAAAAAACTGGAGTACTTAACAAATTACTTTAATTACTACTTTAAGTCAGAAAAAATGATAAATTGCAAAATCTTGTGATAGAAATCTTAAAAGGCTTTTGCTGGAAGAAATAAGTTTGTTGTAACATACAACTTTATGACCCTAGATTTGACATATCAAGATGATATATTTTAACACAGCAATGCAGGTTAAAAAAAAGAAAGAGCCATACCAAAAAACTATTTAATAGCTCAAACACATATACCTTGAATACCAGTTAAGTAAACAGATGAGAAAACAGTAGAAGGAAGGAGACTGAAGTGTAAAATTCCCTTTAGTTTTCCTGCCTCTATGGCTTAAGTATAAAGATTTAAAGTCAGTATTTGGGATTAGTGAGCAGGAGAACTGAAAAAAGTACCATATCAAGGATAAATAGGCATCTCAATTTAAGGGATATCAGGTGAACTGCAGACATGTTAATTTAAGTGGCAAAGTAACATGGTCTCTCAGGTAATACTCTATAGTCCTCTTGAAGTTTAAACCTCATACCTATTAAACTGGCAAAGATGGAAAAAGATGGGGAGGGGCTGTGGAAAGACAAGCAAACTAATATAGTGTTGATGGAAAGCAATGGAATTATGCTAAAACAGTGACTGAGATGGCCATAACTTTTGCCCTTTAGATCCCACCAAACAGCAATAAGGACAAAGATAAAGTAAGTTTCTATATCTACATGAAATATCCATAGAAGCACTTTTAGGAGTAGTAGCAAAGAACAGGAAATAAAGTAGATTGATAAGGGAATGGCTAAGCAAACTGTGGCACAGAAATGTAATGGAATACTATTACTCTGTAAGAAATGAAGAATATTGAGAAGCATGGAAAACCTTGTATGAACTGATGCAAAGTGAACCAACCAGAACCGAGAAAATAATATATATAATGATAAGGTAAATGAATAGAACACACAGAGAAAGAACAAAACTGAATACTGTCATTAAGAAAATGTACACTCTAGGAGCAGCTAGGTGGCACAGTGGATAGAGCACTGGGCCTATAGTCAGGAGAACCAGAGTTCAAATCTGGCCTCAGACACTTAGTAGCTGTGTAACCCTGGGCAAGTCACTTCACTCCAATTGCCTTTAAGGGGGAGAAAAAAGTACGTCTTTTTCGTCTGTACATAAGTTTCAATTGTGGGTGTCAACACAATTAAACGTTAGAGTTGATGTATGTAATCTTTTAGTTTTGCATAACTTTCTTTTTTCTTCATTACAAGGGATGGTGCTCGGGGGGAAGGGAGTAGAGAGATTTTTTGCAAATGAAGGTGATATAAAACCAAAAGCTATCAATGAAAGAAGAATGAGAGCTATCTTTCTATGTTGCCAAGCAGTAGCTATGACTGTCAAATTTACTGCCAACTTGTATGCCAAATTCAGATGTAACCTGACAATTCCTTACCATTTTATTTCCTCCTCTAATGAATATGGTCACAGCCCGGGAGTTCTTACATTTCTCTATAACAAGCATTTTGTCTTTGGTTGTTCCAAATGAGATCTCTTTTACCAGACCAGCAAAACCAAGTTTCTCAGGTGTGAGTTCAGAGAACCGTGGAACAATGCGCCCTCCTGTGGCAATAGCAATAAGCTAAAAAAGAAACGGAAAGAATGAAAATTTTATTAAGTACAACATCAAAACGTGATCCATAGCACCCATTTGAGAGTCCCTTCCATTCCCTCATTTTACTACTGACACTTTGGAAGGTAGCCATACAGTACTGAATGTGTTGCAAATGCCCCTTTTATGTCCCCCTTCTCCATCCCTCCCTCGCTGTCATCACTTGACTGGCCTTCTGATGAACTTCTCTTGCACTCCTTTGGTAACTCCAGTGTATTGCTGGGCCCATACTTTAGGATCTCATAGCCTGCTAGTGCTTGCATGCTACTGGCATGCCTTTCAAGAATGCAGCATCATCTTTACTGGAGTATGAGCTGAGAGAATCATGGAATGTGATGGCCTCAGGAGATAAAGCTACTGTTGAGATCCCCTCAAAGATAATAGAAACACACAAGGTAGGTATAAAGAGGCTAAAGACTTTATTAATCATGATATATGACAGAAGTAACTAAAAAGAATGATAGGAATCACAGAATTTCAGAGTTGGAAGAGACTGTGGGGCCAATTACTCCAATGCCCTTTCCCCAGAAGCTCTAACTACATTTCTGACAAACGGGCATCTAGCTTTTACTTGAAGTCTTTAAGGATTTGTGACTATGACTAAAAAATTGCTGAGACAGAAGAACTTCTCAGAGAACATTCTAATACTGCTTCCAAGTTCATTACAATATCCTTTATATAATGATTGAAAATTCTGAGCTCTCAACTAGTTAACTTAATAAAAAAAATCTCCATACCTTTTATAACTTCAATATAAAAGGCTGATTTGGGAGAAGAGATCTTCTTTTCACTCTTTTCTCTTCTCAGGCTGCTTAATCAGTATTCATCCCTGTGATCCCTATAGCTACAGCTAATAAGTTGGATAAATTTAAACCTCAAAATGATGGTGGGTAAAGATCAGATAGATGACAATTAAAACACAGAATATATTTAGTTTACCACGCTTACCTTTAACACTACCAGCATGGATGGTTGTCACATTAGCAAAGTTCACAGGGATGGATGGATGGATGGATGGACAGAAGGACAGACAGACACACACACACACAGACACACACACTGCTATGCAGGATTTGTGGGAAAATGGGAAGAACCGCAGAAATTCACAGGAAGAGAGAAAAGCATTTATACACTGGTGGAGGGAATAACCATACTCATGAAATCATGGATCTGAAGTATCAATCTTCAAAATCTGAATACAAAGGAAAAAATCTTTTGTGACTTCTCCCGTTAAACTATGAAGATCCAAGAAAAATTGGAGCTTCAAAAAAAAAAAAACCAACCTAGAATATGACAAGTATTATTCACTGTGCCAGTGTATTTTATCACAGATACAGATATTTTATCACCAACTACATACATTAAGCAACTGAAAAGGAAGTAAAAAGGAATAAGATAATTAGGTCTAAAAAGTCTCTAGAATAAGAAATTATATAAAAAGATAGACTTTCTTACTTCAATTTCAGGTCCCCCTACCCAACGGACAGCAGGCAACTTATTCTGAAGAAGTAAATGATTTGCTTCATCATCAAAACCCCATTGGCAAATGGCTAGGTTTGCACCAGTGAGTTTAATCTGAAAAAGAAAAACAAGATCTAATGTACCACAAAGACAATATACAACTTTTAATTTCACATACTTCAAGGTTAAGTACTGCTGTAATGCCTAACTAAAAATTACTCTTCAAAGAGAAAAAATCACCCAAATGATTTCCTAAAAAGCTTGTTTGATTTCTAATACAAGTTAAGTGCTTATCAACCTTCTTTTATCAACAAATACCACACTTAGAAGTCTTAAATTATACAGTATGCCATATCAAAATGAATTAATCCTTAAAGAGATTAAGATAGAACAATACTTACTACAATATATATTCTTTTATTCACTATATCTACATAGTCTGAACCACAGTAAGACTCACCTGTTCAATCATCTCTTCAAACTTCTCCTTTTCATACTTCTGCAGGGCTTTGTAATCTTCCACAGATGTAACATCAAGCTTATGTTTAGTTTTTGGCTTGGGAGGCTCAAATGGACATGTAAGAATTGCAATCTTAGCATTTTTCACTTCCTACAGAAAAAAAATGAAAACATTTTGTTTAGATGATTTAAAGGGCTAAAAAGCATTAAGTTACATAAGGAAAAAGAGGAAATTACTTACTTTAGGCATTTGTGGATGACTAAAATCCTTATCCACAATTACTCCCTTAATAAGCTGAGTGTCTTCAAGTCTTCCTCCTACTTTGCCTTCTACTTTGATTAGCTCAAAGTCAACATCTCTCCGCTCCAAATCAGCTACAGTCAGGACAGCATTTACAGCAATTTCAGCCATTTGTTGGTGGCAGCTGTTAACTCTAATGGGGAAAAAAACCAACATACTTCAGGTGTATCTTTACAAAATTATCAATATATGCAGAAAAGGTCTTATAAAAATACATTTATGCTAAAACTACAGAGAGCAGAGGCAATTTCCTCATCTGAGAGTTCCCCATATCAATGAAACCACACTTCTATTTGTCACAGTGTTGGAAACAGTAATTATGGTGAGAAGACAAGAAAAAGAATTTAAAGGAGTAAGCACTGACAAAGGATGATAAAATCTGGATACATATTATCATTTGCATTTCTATGCTACATTGCCAACAAAACTTAGAGAAACAGAGAAAAGATAAATACCTTTTGTGAATAATGTCAAATGTAACAAATGATTGCATATTAATTTGCTAAGGCTCACAAGAGAACTTAAAAAAAGATTTTTGGTGGAAATAAAGGATCCTATGATCCTACTTAGATGGATATTGCCTGTTCAGGGTTATTTTAAAGAGAGTAAAAATGTCATTATATCCCCTAAATTAATTTTTAAGTTTAATATAGTATTAATCCAACACATTTATAAAAATGGGCTGTTTTACAGAATTAGAGAAAACTAACACACTTCATATGAAAAAAAGTCAGCAAGAATAACAAGAAATGTCACTGGAAAGACCTGAAGAAATACTTATCCAGAGATCCCTAAACACTCTACAACAGTGGTTCTCAACCTTCCTAACGCCGTGACCCTTTAATACTCATATGTGGATGTATCTGGGCATATCTGCATGTCGGCGGACCTGCCTGGAGAGGTGGTGTCTCAGTTCCTAAGACCATGGGAAATCTGTGTTTTCCAATGGCTTTGGGCGACCCCTGTGAAGGGGTCGCGGCCCACAGGTTGAGAACCACTGCTCTACAAAGTTTGGCTAAGGTACAAAGGCTTATTAAGGATTTTCGAAAAAGTTAGGCTGGTGTTGGATTTGTTGTTTAGTCATTTTTCAGTTGTGTCAGACTCTTTGTGATCCCATTTGGGTTTTCCTTGACAAAGATACAGGGGTGGTTTGCCAGTTTCTTTCTCCAGATCATTTTACAGATGAGGAACTGAGGCAAGCAGGATTAAGTGAGTTGCCCACGGTCACATAGCCAGTAAGTGTCTGAAGCTGGATTTGAACTCAGGTCTTCCTGACTCTGGGCCTAACACTCAACCCACTGCACCACTTAGCTAGCCTGGTGTCAGATTAGAAAAGGTTTAAAAATCAAAATGGAGGAGTTTATAGACCTGATTCTAGAGAAAAGAGGTAATTTCAATAAAGTAGAGTTTAATGAATAAGAGTGAAAAGGAAGGTGTTTCAATCAACCCTTTGCCAAACTATAAATTTCAAGAGGGCAAGGTCTTTACCACTTTGTTACCTTGCACTAGAACAGCGATTCACAACCTGGGGGTCGCGACCCCTTTGGGGGTCCAACAACCCTTTCATAGGGGTCACCTAAGACCATTGGAAAACACATATTTCCAATGGTCTTAGGAACTGAGACACTGCTTCTCTATCCGTCTCCAGGTGGGTCCGCCCACATACGAGTAGTAAAGGGTGGCGGCATTAGGAAGGTTGAGAACCACTACACTAGAACCTAGTAGCATGCTTAACAAATGACTGTTGAATGAAATGCATTAAAAGGATTCTAAAGGCCATGTTTGCAAACCCAAAGAACAGTCACTTAAGGTTTGCAGAAAGGTCCAGTCTTCATTGTTACCAGACTTTGTCTGGTCAGGCTAATTCTGGGGCTTATATGGAAAGAACAGAAGTCATGGTGGCTAATAAATTTTAAGTTATGCAAAATGGAATTTTTATTACATGAATCACCTATGAGAAATGATTCAAAATTTTATATTGAACTTAAATTTTACTAATCACCACTCATAACGTATGGGCTACTAGACATGACTAAATCTAAACAAAATATGAAACACAAATATGGTTTCAACAGTTTAGGACAAAAAGTTTCTATACAAAGAAATGAGAAATTATCAGTCATGGAAATCTACTTATGTCTCCAAAAAGACTTTTTTATTAGCTATATTTATAAATTATTTGTCAGCCTAGTTTTTCCAACAAAAATGCTTGTTTTATAAGTGGCACACAACAAAAACATATACTGGTAATATTAACTTACACTTTAGAACCAAGAGTTGTTTTTGCAGTCTGGATGAGAGGTACAGTGTTGTGAATATCAACTGGAAAACTATCACTGATTTTGTCCAAATGTTCAATGGCAATTCGAGCAGCCTGCTCATAACCATCTGCTATTCTGATTGGATGAATACCACGATCCAGCAGTTGTTCAGCTTCTTCTAACAACGCACCAGCCAGAACTGTGAAATGGGGAAAAAAAATACAGAAAAACTCAGCAGAAAGCTATTTAGGTAAATCTTAATGAGCATTTTGTTTCTGAATTTACTGTATGTAATTTTTGCAGGAAGGCAATTTGGTGTAATAGGAAGTGTTTTAGAATCGGCTATATTCTGCCACTTACTTTGTGACCTTAGACAAGTCACTTAAGTTTGTAACCTCAGTTATCTAAGTATAGAGATATTCCACTAATGACTGGTAATAAGACTAAATGTATAGAATTGGGTGTAATATGCATCTACATGAACCCAAGGGAGTAGATGAAATCACCAACACAGAGAAAAGAAAGCAAAGGATAATGCACACTTCGAAAATTAAGTATTGTCCCAAACCTCATTGAGCTTATAATTTAGCAAAGGCCCAGGCCAGTTATAACTCATTCCTCTCCCCACTCCAGTCTGATTTTCTGGACTTTGCTAACATGGTGATGGCATGGGTTCCTTTTCTTTAGGTGTTGTTTCTCTCATTAGAACAAAAACTCCTTGAGGGCCAGAACTGTTCCCCCTCTCCCCCCATTTGAATGCTTAACATTTAGCACAGAGTCTACTATATAGTTAAATGCTTAATAAATGCTGATGGACTTAACAAAGGTCACAAGTTGAAAGCAATACTTTTAACAACTCCATTGATAAACTGTAGTCTAGCTTTAATGGTTAGAAAAAATGTCTTTTTAAGAAACTGAAATACGCTTCCCTAGAATTCCTTTCACTGGTTCTGGCTCCACCCCTTAGAACAGGGGTTTTTATACTTTTTCTGTCTTACGGACTCCTCTGCTAATCTGGTGAAAGCTATGGACCCCTTCTTAGAATGTTTTTGAATGCATAAAAGCTATAAGGTTACAAAGGAATCCATTAAAAAAAATCATCAAAATAAAAGAAAAAAAACAATGTGTAGACCCCAGGTTAAGAATCCCCTTGCTCTTGAAGGATAAAGAGTAAGTTTATTATCTCTTGTATATGATAGTCCCTCAAGTATTTTGAGACAACTATTTTGTCTCCTTTTAATCTTCTCTTCCAATTATGTATCTGTAGTTCTTCCAACCTTCCCCATAATACAACTTCCAGATTGTCACCATCCTGGGCACATCAGTACTGGTCAACACTAAGTCCTTAATCAACTGATGAAGTGAAAAAAGTGCTGGACCTGAACTAAAAATATGGCCATGCTATTTATTATCTGTGTCACACGGGTAATCATACACCTGCCTTTGAGCATGAACATTATGCACAGTATTTAAAGGCAACATGGCACACAAACACTGAAGTCAAGAAGATTGACTAGTTTTGTGGCCACATGTAAGTCATTTAACCTTTAGGTTTTTTTCTCTGCAAATGGATCAGATAAATTATTGGGGATAATAATATTATTCTGTAGTCTATCTCAAGGGGCTATTCGTTCAAATAAAAACCTAGGTAAAGCAAACTTCAAAGTTCTAAAAAAAAATTCAGCAACTGTTAATAATAAGACTACACCTTTTGTTAGGAAAAAAAGTCAGATCACCTGACTAGTGATTTAAAATTGACTCTTGGTGAATATGGTATTCATTTGACTGTAAAATTACTCATTGTGGTCAACAATAAAACACTCCACTGTCTCATTCTGCTTATTTCCAGCTTTTTCTTACCGACTACTCCTGTAGTCCCATCTCCAATCTCATCATCCTGTGATTTGGAAAGTTCAACCATCAGTTTGGCAATCTGATGATCTACATCCATCATGCTTAAAATGGTGGCACCATCATTGGTTACAGTCACATCACCATCCTTATCTACCATCATTTTATCAAGCCCTAAAGAAAAGACATTAAAATAGTTTAGAGATTTGAAATTCAGCAAATAAAAATGATCAAGAATAGAACTGGTATCTTACCATTAGGTCCAAGTGATGTTCTCATTGTATTTGATACAGCCTTTGCTGCCATTATGTGAGACTAAAAGAAACAAACACAAGAAGTGAGAATGAAACTGGCCAACATAGATGGCAAGGGAAACCCTCAACATAACAAAAGGAGGGAACTCATTTACAAAATACTTAGTCACAGTCATATGTTGTGTAATTTAACATTGATATTCACACTAGCTTGTAAGAGTTCTACTATCTTGAACTGTTATGCCCAGTCCTATGCCTCCTTGAATCTCTAATAGTACCTAAAAAAATACCCCACTCACAACAGACACTTCATACATCAAAATTATGTCCATTTTAACTGTAGTTAGTTTATACTTTAGTTGTACTGTTTACAGAATTAAACACCCACATAACCACTGTGCTATCAAATAGGTCCTGCAAGTCCTAGAGGAACCTTATGATCTATATTGACAGTAACTAGTGGTTTAATGTCTGGTTATTTTATCAGTTTGAAGAGCAGGAGCTCTACAAAGCCTACCTGGCCTTTAAAAAAAAATTTCACTTTTTGGTCAGAAGTACTACAATCACTAACCACTTAAGTTTGAAAACTTCCAAAGCAAACCCTGACTTCCTAACTTTCTCACTGTATCTACCGACCAAATTCTGAGCGCAATTCTTTCATGTTTTTTTATATCTGTTTCTTCTTTTCCATCTCCATTTAAGACTTTAGTTCAAGCTCTTATTATATAATATTGTACTACTGCAAATAATTTCCTTGCTTCTCCCCTTCAAATTTTCCTAAAATGAGGTTATCTTCCTGAAATTAAGTTTTGATCTTGAAGATCTTTGACCTGAGAAATAACATAATTTTCCAGGATAAAAGCCGAACTCCTTAACTTTGCATTCAAGACTCTTCACAATGTGGTTCCTATCTTCCTTTCCTGTACTCTCTCCTGTTGTTCTAAGAAATCCATCCCTTCTACTTTTCTTTCCTGCCTCTGTTAGTGATACACATTCTACCTAGAAAAACTTCACTGCCCTATCTCTTCATGGAAACTCTACAGCCATTTTTCAAAGTTAAGCTAAAAAAATAACTACCTCTAGGCAGTTTTTGGACTCCAGGTCAGAAATAATCATTACCATTTCTGAACTCATTTCTTCACTTACACTGTTACTCAAGGCACTGTTGCCTTACGATGTATTTATTTTTGTACATATTGCATCTCCTTCATTGCATTTTAAGATCTTGGAGGGCAAGGACTATGTATATACTTCCTTTATATCAGGTATAGAAAGCAATCACTAAATATTTGAGCAAGTGAATGAAATGAAACCAGTATAACCATGTCCCCCAACAGCAAATCAATTAAATCTGCACTAAGGATATGCAATTTTATTTTTCACTACAACCTTTGTGTACTTTCAAATATAACTGCTTTAAAAAAAAATCCTCACAAATTAATACTCCAATGCAACAGTCATCTTCCCTGTCCTTCTTTCCCAATCATCTTATAACCCTTTTATGGGTCACACTCTTGGTTTTCCTCTTTACCTCACAACGGTAAGGGAAATTGGGTTCTAGGAGGGCAAATGCATTAGACAAACACAGGAAAGACAATCAATCACTTCTCTACATCACAGGCTCTTAAATGTGTGCGCGCGCGCCCGCGCGTGTGTATGTAACCAATGGACTCCTCTGGTTGTCTGGCCAATGCTATAAAATCCTTTCTCAGAAGTGAAGAAAACAGTATATTTCAGTTAGAGGTTAAAAAAATACCATCCCCTCCCCCACCAGATATTTATAAAGCAACTACCTTCCTCCACCCCTCTCAAAATAAGATGGAAAAATTTTTTAAAAAAAGGGGAAGGGGAAAATACAAAGGACAAAAAAAAATCACTCAAATAGAAAACAAAATCAGCTACCATCCCTGATCTCAAGGGAACTCAAATGCAGTCAAATGGAGGAGACAACATACAAACAAGTATGTACAAACAAGATACAGACATGAAAAATTGAAGATCATCTCAGACTCGAGGTCCCAAGACTACAGAGGACGGGGAAAGGGTTCTTGTGGAAGGTAGGGCTTTCATGGAAACTTGAAAGGAGCCAATGAAGTTAAAAGACAGGCAAGAAGGCAAAGAAGAGTTCCAGGAACAGGGAAGTCAGTAAAAATGCCAGGATTTGGGAAATGGATTGTCTTATCTGAGCAAGAGCAAGGAGGACAGTTTCACTGCACTGATGATAAAAATTATTCCTCCATTCAAGTTCTTGGACCCAAAGAAATATCTATAGATCTCTAGTTAAGAATTCTTGCTCTAAATCTCATTTGATTTCAGGAGCCCCTCATGCTCTTAAAAAATAAAGAGCTCTCAGCCTCCCTCCTCCCCCAGCTTCTGCTTATGAGAATTATCATCTATCTAAACTTACTCATTAGAAATTTAAACATATTAATATTATAATGAAAAGTTTTGACTCTGTGGACCCTGTTTAAGGTATTTTGAGGATGTGTAGGGGACCCTGGACCTCACAGAGATCTCTGATCTATGTCTCTATACTTTGTAAAAATAACCGGGCAGTGGCCACTAAACACCCAGGAATACAACTCCTTCAAAAGAGAAGCCAGTGATAAATTAAGCTATTTTTATTTGTTACTTATTCCAGTCTTTTTGGGAAGAAGGTAAATTGCTAAATTTTTACCTAGGGACAGGTGTTTTATGAGGAGCAGAGAGAGGGGTTAACTAAGGTTATTAGAAATTATAAGGACTTGGATTATATTATCCCTCTTTTCTCAGTCACTATTGCTTCCCTGGAATATCTATCCAGAATACATTTGAAAGGTTTGTCTACATCTTGTTATTCAGTTGTTTCCAACTCTTTTTGACCCCATTTGGGGTTGTCTTGGCAAAGTTGCTGGTGTGCTCTGCCATTTACTTCTCCAATTCATTTTAAAGATGAGAAACTGAGGTAGTTAACTTGCCCAGGGTCATACAGCTATTAAGTACCTGAGGCCAGATTTCAACTTTGGTATTCCTCACTCCAGGTCTGGCACTCTATTTACTGTGCCACCTAGTCTAGTTGCCCTATTAATTTATGTAAGATGAAATGTAAAATTATGCTATAATAAGGTTTCAACATTTATTCATTTAATCAATGGCTTATTCCAATATCAAAATAACATGAGGTCAATACCCTGAAGTTTATCTTACCATTTTATGCACCTATTTCACTACTTTGCATCTGCTTCCCTGCCTGGTGCTCAGGAAAACGAGTCCTCCTGACTTCAGGCCTGGCACTCCTATCTACTTTGCCACCTAGCCTACATTATGTACAGCCTTATGGTTTGGGCCTTAGCCTGCAGATTAGCTGAAATGGGTTCTGTGCCTGGAGTATCAAACATAATTAAAGGTCAACAGGATCCAAAAGTATTGTTAGAACTGAAGGTAAAGATGTCAGGGGTATACAGGTTGAAAGAAAGTAAGAGCTATGAAAATATACATACATTATATACATATATATATATATATATACACACACACATAATATACATTAAAATATATCTTAATACTGCGTCTAATACTAAAGATGCAAGAAACTATTTTTTTTAAACATGAACATTTTCTCAAGCTCCTACTCCACAATGTAATTTGCCTAAGTTAAACTTCTTTCACTCAAAGAATTTCATAATTTCTTTTTATCAAAACCTATCTCCAAAGGAAAATTATAACAAAACAGAAATACTCATAAGTCCAGAATTATCCAACAAGGGTATTTTAAATGAAGGTCATGTTATGCCACAAAACTTGAACTCTGCCCACCTCTTCTGCTTCTCAAGATTCAACTTTTTAAAAGCTCCTGATAAATCTAACAATTATCTTCTATCTACGATGACATTAGGTAACATAGTACAAAGTAAATTAAATCTTTCATCTAACTGCACTTATCTAGATAAGGGAGCAGAGCCCTTATCTTTTCCTTTTAAAGCTGTAATTACAGCTAATATAAAGCCAACAGCTTGTCTGGAACCTCTCCTTTTTCTATCCCTACTCCCAATACTTTAATCCAGGTCCTTATTTCTCACAGGGAGAAAAGAATTAGATTCCTGGGAGGTTTTTCCTGCCTCCAGTGTACAATACTAAAAACATCCATAATACGCTTCCTGAAAACCTAGCAAGTTAAGTCCTAACTCCTCACCTCGACATTCAAAGATTCTCCATCATTTGGTCTTAACCTAGCTTTCCAGACTTACATCCCTCACTCTCCTTATGGCCCATCCCTTCAAACTAGTTTGCTCCTTCTTCTTTTCAGATGCTCTTTGTTGCCCCCTTAGTTTATTTTCTCCCTACACCTGACTAAAATCTTATCCATTCTTTAAATGCCCCAAGTAAAATTTTACTTCATCCATAAGATCTCCCTTTATTACACCAGACAAAAAGGGGTTATTAAATTCCTATAGCCAGGAAACGTGCAGAATGTATCACATCCTGCTTATTACAGAGTCTCACACACGTTTTCCCCGCTCCATTACAATAGATCAACTCCCCAAGTCCAAGGAGCTTGTTTTATTTACCATATCTCTAAAGTACCGAATAAATAAATAATGAATTAACGACCCCGGTACATAGTGGGATCCAGGGGAGGATACCCAGAAGCTATCGTTTCGGCTAAATTATTTGACTTACCTGTAGAATAAGTAGCCAAGTCTACAATAAATCTTTAAATACGTCTTACTGCAGTTTTAAGCTGTTAGATACACCTTGCAGAGGACATAACAATACAAAAACTGGGTCAGTGGAAGGCCTAAGTCCCCTGGACGGAAGTGCTGTTTTCTTTTAGACACAATCTAATGAAACATCGGCTTCCGAATTGCCCCACCCCCAATAAACCCAGGGTAACAACTATGGTCTCGCTGTTTAGAAGGCCCAGAGAGAGTCTTCTTTCTGGAGTTCGGGGTGGGGGGGGGGTGGAGGGAAGGTCTCGCGTGTCCCTTGAGTGGGATAGGGAGCTCAATGGGAACCAGGGATAAGAAGAATTTCTCGGTCTTTCCCCCGAGCACATGGCGGAACCCTTCCCCAACCCTCGCGCACGCGCAGAGACACCGGTTCCCGGGGCCTCCAGTTCTTCGGCGGCCGACGACTCCGGGATCCGTTACCTTGAGAGCCTCCAGTCCCATAAGGCGAGACTTGCGCTCTTGGTCCTTGATGATGAGAAAAGGACGGCCATATTCGTCGAATGCCAGAGTCCCCATGGAAGACATGGTCCAAGTAGAAGGGATCCCTCCCAACAACCAGCGGAGACGAACTAAGTGGGAGGGAAACTACAGCTCGCTCTCGCGACTGACGGCGTTTCGGCACTTCGCGCAGGCGCAGTTGACTCTTGGTGATTTATTTTTCGATGGCGACTAATTTCACGCCAGGCAGCACTTTCTGGAATCAGCAGCCCTGGGAGACAACCATTATGCAGAAAATGGCGGGGGGGAGAAGTATGAGGATGCTGCCAAAGACTGATTGGAATTTCTTCCCCTTCACGCAAATTTTTCCAAGACAGAAAGTGTTTTATTTCGTCCTAAAACTGAATACCTCCCCAAATTTCTGGATACTGAGGCAGAACAGATAGGTTTTCTCTCGAAAGAGTCTTCTTCTTATTCCTTCTCCCCTACTTATCCCGTGGAGATAGTCGTGCCCCCTCCGGCGGCTGCCGGAGTTCTCGCGATGGGGATGGCGGAAGGAGGAGGAGATCAGGCCAGTAACGAGAGAATGCAGGGTATCCCGGCGTGTTCTGTCCTTTCCGCCGGAGGGAGGGAGCCAAGGGGGGCGGGGTGACTCCGTGCAACGGGCGCGCTCAGCCCCTTTGCTTTGGCTGCGAGTGTGGCGGCGCCTCTTTGTATGTGGGGGGGTGGGTGGGGAGCCTCGACTCTTCTGCCCTCTTGGGCGCGCGTGGCCAGCGGCCCAGGCTGTTGGGAGCGCGCTCGGCCGTTAACGTTCCTGGACTGGGTTGGGCTCGAGTCTCGGGATTGGCGGGGGAGCTTAAGCCCTTAACGTGTAAACTCCCGGCATCCCTTGAGCCAGTGGATCTTGACCCACTAGTCACCTGTCCGCAGTCCCGCGCTATCCGCTGAAATCCTCTCACTGCACAAGTCTTAAGTGCATCCATTGATTATTAACGTGATTCCTCTGTTGGAGTGTGAGACTCCCACGAGGGCAGAGACCTTCACTCGGTCCAAAGATATCAAGTGTCTGTTACGTCCAGGACGCTGTGCTTGTGTCCTTTTAATTCTAGTGTCTTCTCTTATTTAATTATTTCTTACGTATTCCGCGTAGAGCTTGTTCATGTGTATTTGTGTTGTCTCCACCGTTAGATTGGGAGCTCCTTGTGGACAGGGGCTGTCTTTTGCCCTTTTTGCCTCCTCAGCGATCATTGTCGCGCCTGCTACGGTTTCGGTACTTAATGTTGATTGATGATTGATTTTTGTCTTCCTTTGTATCCTCAGAGCCTATCCCAGTGACTGGTATATTGAAAGCGCTTAATAAATGCTTGTTAACCTAAAACTCGTAGTGATTGGCCTCTCGAAATTTTACGTTGGTGAAATGAAATAAAATAAATGGAGAGGCCCGGGCGCCCCGTGCCCTCTCTGCCCGTGCCCCTGACCCCGGAGCCTCCGACAGGTCCCTTGGGTTTTCAGAAGCAGGCCTGAGGCCTCATTCCCCAGGCTACTGGCCAGGCAGCTGTTATTTTCTCCCCCCCTTTTTTTGGAGGGGGGAAGGCAGGGCAGTTGGGGTTAAGTGACTTGCCCAAGGTCACACGACTAGTAAGAGTTAAGTATCTGAGATCGGATTTGAAGTTAGGTTTTCCTGACTCCAGGGCTGGTGCTCTATTCACTGTGTTGCCTAGCCGCCCCAAGGACGCCTGTTCTTTAAAGTGATACACTTTGAAAAGTTTTAGGGTCAGTGATGATTGTTTCATGTTTGTGACTTTAGGGTGACTTAATAGTCTCAGTAGTGGCATATTGCTTTGAATTTACATTTTCTATGAATTCACAAGTAAGTAATGAAATAGAAACCAAGTATCCTAAAGTCTAAAGTGACTTTTAGTTTGGTACTTTTGAGTGATTTTTTGTTTGTTTTAACGATACACATTTGAAAAGAGGTTTGGACTGGAAATCAGGAGAATATTTGGGTCTTAATCCTAACATCCTCAGTGTGCTCACTTTTCCTCTTGGAGTGTCAGAAGTCCTTCAGTGTTTTAAAAAACATTTTTATGTATTTTATGTTCTTGAGAAGGCATCCATGGGCATTATGGACTTACCAAGGGGATTCCTAACAAAAAAAGGTTAAGAATTGTTGAAGTCAGTCAACTATCCTAAGTGCCTCCTGTGTGGCAGGCACTTTGCTAAAGTGGTAAAATGATGATCCCAGGATCGATGCTGTGGCAAGAGGACCTCCAATTCAGAAGCACAGCTTCCTGGAGTGGGTCAGATTGGAGCATAAGACAGAAGACTATGAGAGTAGACAGTTAATGTTTATTGAATTGAAATGAAGTACACTTGGAAGCTTTCTATGTCTCTTAATAAACACAGAGTTCCCACAGGCTCAGAACAGGTTTGAATTCTGTGTAAGTAGTATCCCTAAAAGGTTAGTCACAGAGTCAGCCTAGGAGAGAGTATTCACCAAGATGTCTTGATTATGTAGGACATGTTTGATCCTTTTTGTGAGTCTTAAGTTTGCATCCCTACTGACATGGCCCCAGTGGCCCTTAATTCTTACCTTCTGCTCTGCTCATTATAATTCAGTTCAATTCAGCAAACTTTTTTAAAAATTAAAATTTCATTGATATCTTCTTTTTTTTTATAGCATATATTTTCCACTGAATTCCTTCATACTGCTCCCAGAGAGCCATTCCAAAAATAATAAATAAGGAATAAGGGGAAAAACAGTGTAGAACCAGTATGTTGAAAAAGGATAGCTGGCATTATATGCAGTATATCAGAATCATAGCCCCTCACCGCTACCAAGAAGCTCTGGGGAAGTACCTTCTCATTTCTCTTCTTTTGGGGGCTGAACTTGGTCTTTATGATTTCACAGCGTTCAGAACCAATTGTTCTATTGTTCTCTGTTTCCTTGTCTGTAGTCATTGTGTGTGTGTTTTTTTCTACCTCTACCTTAGTACTCCTTTACTTAGTAAACATTAACCTTCTACTATGTGACAAGTACTGGGCTATGCTCTGGAGACACAAGGGAAGGCAAAGGATAACTCTTACCCAGAAGGAGCTCACAGTCTAATGGGGGAGATAACTTGCAAACAACTATGAACAAGCAAGTTGTAGATGGGAAAAATTGGAAATAATCAACAGACGGAAGGTACTAGAATTAAAAGGGATTGGGAAAGGCTTCCTTTAGAAGGCAAGCTTTTAGCAGGGACTTGAAGGAAACCAGGAGGCAGAGATGAGTTCATGTAAATCTTTTCTTGATTCTCTCTATTCATCATTCTTCATTATGGCACAGTCATAAATAGTAACAGGTTATTAGGGTTATGTAATATCTCTAGAGTGTTCCAAAAATTGGTTCAATTTTAAGAAACCTGCATTAAGACTTAGAAACTTTAAGTTAAGCTTTTTTTAAAAAAGCTTTTGTTTTAAGCCCTAATAGCTTAAAACTGCCCTTAAGACTTTTGTAACACCACATAAAAATAACTATAATAATATGTGTGAGAGACTTGTGTATTAAAATGTTATATGTGAGGTAACAAGGATAGGGAGAGAAGATTATTAAATCATTTGGCAAGTATTTTGTCTGGGAGATCAACAGTAAGCATTATCCTCGTATATATGAAAACACTTATTCTGGGATGTAGTACTCTTTTGAAAATTTTCTATATTTGGTTCCTCCACTAATTTGTTAAGGTATACATCCCCTATGAGCACTAGTCAAAGGGCTAAGCTTCTGGCATACTTATTCTCCCCCCAGCCAACTGCTATAGGCATAATCATCAAATCATGAACAGGCACATCTACTTCTATAGACAAATATTCTTTGTTTAAGTGTTAATAGCTGACTGACTTGGGGAATATTTTCATTTCTCTTTAGATGACAAGATCTCATTCTCAAAACTATTAGAATATACTTCTAAGGATAGCATCTTTATTCCTTGGATTAATCTTAAAAAATAGCTAACATTAAATTTGGTGGATTGGTATATTCAGCAAATTCTTAAGAATTGTCTTATATTGGGGATTCAAAGACGAAAAACAACACAGTACCTGCCATCAAGGAACTTAACAGGCAAGACGTACACGAATGTGTACTCTAAACAGTAAGCTTGATGTGTATGAAGGGTATTTTATCTAAACTTATTTCCCCTATCACCTAGCACATTGCTTTCTTTTTTTTGTCTTTTTGTTTGGAGGGGGGAAGGCAGAGTAAGTGGGGTTAAGTGACTTGTCCAAGGTCACACAGGTAGTAAGTGTTAAGTGCCTGAGTTTGGATTTAAACTCAGGTCCGGTCCAGGGCTGGTCGTCGCTCTATTCACTTTGCTCCTTAGCTGCTCCTTAGCACGTTACCTTCTAAACAGTAAGCACCGTACTGACCATTTCTGAATGAACAGTGTCACAAGGTAGAATGTAATGAATGCAAAGAAGTGGTTCAGATAAAGTGGTAGAGCACTATTGAAATCTAAAGGAACGTATATATTTCTGGACAGTCAGTATAGGAATTTATTTTTGCTTGGCTTACGTCTATCTATTACAAAAGTTTTGTTTTTCATTGGGGTAGGGATGGGGAGTGGTGGGAGGGAGAAAAGATGAATTTTTGACCATTGAAAAAAATACACAGGGAGCGCTCACTCATAAGAAACCTTGAAAACTTCTCCTCCCACGTGCCAGGCACTGTGCTGTGCCGCAAGGCTCTAAATACTGAGATAGATAAGACACAGACTCCAATTGCCAGTTTACAATTGAAGAAAGACGATGTAAGGGAGACGAGAAAAGTGTAAAAGAGAGGTGGAAGCGTTAGGGAGAAATTTGAGAGAATGTTGCAAGCTTTGGTGTCTTTTAACTTGACCCTCCGTGTTGTTTGTCTCAGCATCAACAACTCAAGTTCCCTACCAATCAGATAAGATACTGCAAAGTGAAAGCACTTTGCCTCTGTATTTTTTGTGAACTTTATTCACAGGGTGAAAAACAGAATCAGTGACTCTAGACTCTAGAATTTTCTTAGACAAAGTAGTAGCTTAAGGTTAGGTATGATTACCTTGAGGGATAACTCTTCAGTCAGTAGATAATGGCAGAACATTCACAAAATTTCAGAATCTGAATTGAAAGAAATTTCAGTGGGCATCTAATCTAGAATAGAAGTTCCTACTATAATAGATATTCTGAAAAGTGGTCATTCAGCTTCTACTTGAAGATTTTTATTTATGGGGATATGACTGCTTCTTCAGGCAGACCATTCTGCTTTTGGACAACTCCAGTTGGGGAGAAATTTTTTCTTATACAAATGCTAAATCTGCCTCTTTGCTAAGTCTTCCACCTCATTGCTCCTATTTCTGCTGTCTGTGACCAGCCCGGACGGACAAGGGTGATTCCTTTTCTATATCCCTTAAGATACTTGAAAAATTACGTTTACCTGCTTGTGCTCCATGTTGCCAATATTCTTTATACTTATTGATTGATTTTGTGTTATTTAAATTTGAGATTCATTCAGCATCATTTGCCAATATTTAATAAACATTAAGTACCTGCTGTGTGTAGTTATGTGTTAAGTTCTGGGAGAAATGCAAGGTTTAAATAAACCATGCCTCTGTCCTCGTGGAGCTTAAAGTTTAGTAGAAGAATAAGACAAAAAAATGTATAGCTTTGATAGAAAGTTTTATATGATATGTTTTAGGTATGAAATAGAGTACTATGTGAAGTTTTGAAGAGAAAGATCATTATCTCTCATTTGGCATTGCTGTTCACCTTCTAATTGGTCTTTCTGATTTAAGTTTCTCTTCCTTTCAATTCGGTCTGTTTTTTCCAGGGACAAAGAAAGGAGGGCAGCTTGAATACTCTTTGTGTCTCTTCTTGAATGCCAATGATTTAGTAGATAGTCAGCAAATAACTTGCTTAACTGAATCTCAGGAGATGGGACATAAATCTAAGAATCGAATCAACCAATCCTTATTTGTCAATATATGTTCACATCAATGTCCAAATGCAATAATTTATGTGAAAGAATTTTAAAAGTATTAAGTGCTGTCTGTGTATGATAAAGATATTAGTGTCCGCTTGCTGGTAGCTGACAGTGATCATCAAATCGTCCGATTGTGGTTGGGTACCCTTCCTATCTAGTGATTTACTTATTTGTCTGATAGCTGGGATCTTTATCAGGCTTTGTTAGCGCATCAAAGCATTGTTTGTTGAGCATACATATTATTGTTGGACATTGATGCTATCTACCTATTTAAAGGGTGCAGGGATAGGGGAAATGGAGTATCATAGGTAGTGACAGCAGCAGAGAAAAAGACAGTTGTGGTGGCAACACAGACCTACTAAAGTATGTAAGTTTGGGATGCTGTTATTTAAAGTGAATTTATGATTCTATTAATGCTATAGATAGTTTAAAGAATCAATACCAAAGAAATTAAACCTCTGTACCAGGTCTTCAAGGTTCTATGTTGTCCAACCTACCCCGTTCTCCTCCAGTATAATTTCCATTCATTAACTTTGATTATCAGGATAATCTTCTATCAAGACACAATACTTATTCCATCTCTGTTCCTTAAAATGTGATTCCCAACATCTGGAATGCCCTTATTCCTTGAAATAAATTTCATCCATTTTTAGTATGAAGGTTTTACCTCTTTCCCTTTTTTGAGAAAATGGACAGGTGTGTTGTACTGACCTTCTCCTTTGCTCCCTTATTCCCTGCCTTCCACACATTTCCAGTTCTCAACCCTATCATTTGCCTTCTCTGTATCAATTCCTGTATTGCTGATTGCATGTAATCCTATTAGCTGAATCCACAATAAATTTGTTATTTTATTACCTTAGACTTCACTGTTGCACAACAGTTTTTATTCCTTTTTGAGCTTCTCTTTTACTCTCTACAGTTAACGTTCCAAACCTGCTCTCTTTATGTCCCCAAGACCCATTGAGAAAATGAGGTGTCTTGTTGCTAGCTACTTATTTTCCCTACTCTATAACACATCTGTGATATATATTCACCTATCTTTCTTCCTTTGCTTCATTCTTAGAGTAACTGGCACTTCTCTCTTTTTATTTTGTGAAAGAATTGGATTGGCTCATAGGTGTATCAGGTGGCTCTTCTTCCTAAAACTAAGCCTTCTTGTCTCATTGATAAAATGATGATGTCTGAGGTCCCTTCAACTTTAGATTTATATTTATATGTCTGAAATCATCTAGCTTTACCTTAAGCCTGACTAAATTTTCTTATTTCTATTTTAAAAAATATTTTATTGGTGTTTTCTTTTTATGACGTAGTCATCTTTTGATATAGCTCCTTTTCATCCAGCTTTGAACCTTTCCTAGAAACAAAACCCTTAAGTAAAACCAACCAATATGATTGTCTGAAAGGGCAAACACTTTTTTACACTAGTAGTCCTACACCTCTCTGCTGTGAGAAGGGGGAGGCGTATATTATTTTATTATCTTATCTCTGGAACTGAGATTAATCATTATAATTAATAATTACCCAAAGTTCAGTTTCCTTTTACTGTTCAATTAATTTGCATTGTTGTAGTTGTGTATATTGTTATCCTGATTGTCTTTGTTTTGTTCAGTTCCTCATATTTATAACTTCTTACCACACAGTGATATTCTGATATTCATTCATATGACATAGCCATCCCCCAGTCTATAGGCACTCACTACTTAATCAGCTCTTTGCTATCGTAGATATATTGCATAAAGAGTGATTTATGTATATTTACATCTATTATGTACACTTACACTGTTTCTTTTTATCATTCGGTAAACATTTAGTGTTTAATACATGTTGGGTACTGTGTTAAGTTCTGAAGATACAAAACCAAAAGCAAACCAGTCCCTTACCTCGACTAGCTTACATTGTAATGGACTTTCTCACATGTAAGTTTATACATAAACTGAAGGTACATACAAAGCAAATGCAAGGTTACCTTGGATGAGTATCATCTCTTCAGGTTACCCAGGTTTGTAACTCTCAATTATTCTTTCGTCTCCCTTACCTCCCCCATATCTCATTAGTCATAAAGTTTTGTCATTTCTACCTCCACACCTTTTAGCAGTCACTCTTTTTTACTCATACATGGCACTGTCACTTTAGTTAAGTTCTCATCACCTTTTCCATGTACTTGCTTCTTAATTAGTCTTTGTGCCTTCTCTCCATCCATTGCATAGCTGTCAAAATAATCTTCCTGAGATATAGGCCTGCTCATGCCTTTCTCTTTTCAGAAATCTTCAGTGGTTCCCCCTTGCTTCTGGGATTAAATATAAAGTCTTTAACTTGTCATTTAAAACCTACAATTTGGCTGCAACCAACTTTTTTAGTTTTAACTCATACTGCTCTCCTTCATGAACTCTGCATTTCAGCCATACTGGACTATGAGCTGTTTTCTCTACTGAGCATCTTTGGTATATCTATACAAGCTCTCTCTAAGACCTGGAGTGTATATTCTGCCCTTAGCTTGTGAGAATCCTTAGCTTCCTTCACGGTCCAGCTTTGGTGCTATTTCCTCCATGATTCCCAGATATCTTTGCAATCTGCATTTTCTCTCCTCTGATTTTCCTAGAGTATTTTGTATGAATTCTCCCATGCTCCCATCTTTCCCTACATTTGATTTATTGAGCTGTGAATTAGCATGTAAACACCTTGAGGTCCTGGATGGCTTTATTTTTGCCTTTGTATCCCTATTACAACACCTTTTATGTATTAGCTCTTAACAAATATATGATGAATTGAATTGAAACTGAATGGCATGCAAGATATCCATGTAAGTTATTTTGAAAAGATGTTGCTATATTAATTTATAGGACTTGAACTACTCTTTTATTTCCTTGAAAATAATGAATTAATATATTGTGCTTGCTGTCCTATATAAGCATTCAGAGTTGAGAACATTTACCTTACATTATTTGTTTCTTACCGGATTAGCTATAAAATTTCACATACTGATTTGAGACTTTTTGTGGGTTATCCAGTATTCTTTTAAGACCTTGATTTGTATGTCCTGTATTTTCTTTTGTTTTCCTTGAGCAAATCATGATCAAATGAGCTCTATTTTGATGAGTCCATCCCACACACTTTACATGAAGCTGAGATGATATTATGTTTATAAGAACACTTTGATAATTATTCACATCCGAAGATTTTGTTTTGAGCTCTAAATGTATGACATTAATGTTGTAAACCTGTATTTGTGTTTGTGAATATTGAACTCATAAATTACCTTCAAGGTGTGAATAAATTGTCAGCTAAAGATACCTTTGGTGACAAAACAACCTTATGCTAGAAGAAACAGATTTTTGTATTCAATTAGTATTGAATGTTTTTTTCCAAGAGAATCTAATATTTTCTTAGTGAAATATATGACCTTTGTTTGAAATCCTACATCTGAAATAAGACTACACAGCTGAATTGTACTTTTAAAATGATCAAATGAAGAAATGAAAGAGAAAGGATTTTTACGTGTTTACTGTATGCCACGCACTTTGTTAAGCACTTGGGATAAAAGTGCAAGATAGCAAAATACTCTTTTACCTCAAGAAGCCCACATTGTAATAAGGAAGGACAACCTATACAAGGAAGCTAGAGCGGAAGAAGGGAGGGAGGAATGGGACCAAGGGTGCGTTGAGGCAGGATGGTTTAGAGCTGGCCAAAGTGGCCAAATATCATTAGCATACGATTAAAACTCACTGATTAGAGTCCATGACTCCAGGGGAGGGGGACTGAGTTTCGGGTGGACCGGGATGGTAGTGATAAATGTGGAATACAACAAATACTGTTTTCATTACAGATTTGGTAATAATTTTTTTGAGGGGGTGTTCTTTCTAGGTATATCTATAATCTCAGAAGTACCTCAGGAAGAAAGACGGCCAGAACGCGGTTTGCCTACAAATGCTGATACTCGTAATTTGAAAAAAAGAAGTTGGGGGTTATTAGTCCCTGGCGTAGTCGGTGGGACACTAGTAGCAGTGTATGCAGTTGCTACTCCTTTTTTGACTCCAGCCCTCCGGAAGATTTGCTTGCCTTTTGTACCTGCAACTTCAAATCAGATTGAAAATGTTCTGAAGATGTTACGATGTCGAAGCGGATCCCTCGTAGACATTGGTAGCGGTGACGGACGTATCGTAAGTTACCCGGCATTACTGGGGTTTGTGAGTTCTGTTATTGTCAGCATCTCCGGTGCATTTTTTTAAGTTTTATTTTTATTTATTTTTTTAGTTTTTGCTTTTTGGAGAGCAGTTGGTGTTAAGTGATTTGCCCAAGGTCACACAGCTTGTTTTTATGTGTGTGTGTTAAGTGTCTGAGCCTGGATTTGAACTCAGGTACTCCTGACTCCAGGACTGGTGGTCTATTCACTGCACCACCTAGCTGCCCCTAAGTTTTATTTTTTAAAAATCAATAACAATCCATCTTCTTTCCCTTGCACCTAGTGTCCCCCCTACAAATTAGAAAGAAAAGCAAAACCCTGCTATAAACATGTAAGATCAAACAAAACAAATTGCTGCATTGGCCACGTCTAAAACGTGTCTTAGTTTGCACTCCGAGTTCAACACCTCTTTATTAGGAGATAGGTAGCATGTTTTATGAGCCCTTTGGAATTGTGGTTGGTCATTTCACTAATCAGAGTTTTTAAGTCTTTTAAAGTTGTTTTTCTTTATAATATTGTTACTATAAAAGTTGTTCTCTTGCTTCTGTTCACTTTATTCTGCATCGGTTCATGCAAGGCTTGTCAGCTTTTTCTGAAACCATTCCTTTTATCAGCTTGTTTAGCAAAATAGTATTTCATCATATTTTTATATCATAGCTTATTCAGCCATCCCCCCGTGGCTTCCCTTATAAACTGAGGCAATCCCTCAATTTCTAGTTCTTTACGAGTACAAAAAAGAGCTGCTATACATTTTTTGTACAAGTTTGTTTTACTTAAGACTAATTCTTCCCTTAATCTTCCCACCCTCTTATTCTGTCCTTTTCCTTCTCCTCTTTCCATCCTGTTTCCCTGTTTAGTGAAATGTATAACTGTCCCTGTGTTCATATGAGAGTGAGATTCAAAGACTGTCTACTACGCCTCCCCTGTCCCCAAGCCCTTCCTTCTTGTTTGTATGGATTTCTACTTGTATACCCCAATTATGTGAAACAAATTTTCCTGTTCTCCTCTTTTCTCCTATAGGATATCCCTCTTCCCTTCCCTTTCCATTCATATTTTAAGGTCACCAAAACATAAGAGAACCACTCTGAGGCCTTCTGTTTAATTAAACTCCCCCATACAACCCCTAATGATGATAGGTTTGAGAAGGGACACCTGCATATCTCTCCTCATGTTAGAATATAAAAGCAATTTATCCCTTTTTTTTAAGGCCCTTATGGTCATTCACTTATATTTACCTTTTTTATGTTTCTTTTGACTCTTATGTTTGCATTTCCAAGTATTTCTGCAGCTCTGGGCTTTTCATTGGGCCTTGGAAGTCTCTTTGATTAAAGGTTCATTTCCATTTTTTCCCCAATAGGCTTTTACAGTTTTGTTGGGTAAGTTATTCTTGGTTATTAGCCTATATCCTTTGCTTTCTCAGATATCCAGGTTCTTTGCTTCTTTATATTAGGTGGCTGCTAATTTGTGTGTGATGCTGACTGTGGCTCTTCAGGACTTGAATTCTTTCTTTCTGGCTCCTTGCAATATTTTTGACCTGGAAGCTCTAAATTTTGGTTATAATGTTCTTGGGTATTTTCATTTTAGGTTTTCTTTCAGGATGTGACTAGTAGAGACTTAACGCTTTCAGTTTGCTTCCTGGCTTTAAAAGAGTTTAGAATTTCTTTTTTGATTTGATTTGATTTTTAAAAATATGATGTCAAGGCTCTTTTTTTTTGGTCATGACTTTCAAGTAGTCCAAGAATTCTTAAATTATTTTTCCTTGATCTGTTCTCCAGGTGAGTTGTTTTTCAATAAGATACCTTAACTTTTCTTCTATTTTTCAGTCTTTTGACTTTGTTTTAATATTTCTTGTTGTCTCATGGAGAAATTATTTTCTGTTTGGTTCATTCTAATTTTAGGGGAATTTGTCACTTGAGCAAAGTTATGTATCTCTTGTGCCACGCTGTTAATTCCTTTCCAAGTCTTCTAAGCTCACCTTTCTTTTCCTAAACTGGTGCGTTTATTTCTTTATAAAAACACTTATGAATTCTCTCTTAATCCTCCCAGCTCTTGCTTCATGTCTTCTAAGAATTCAAGTTGAATTTATACCCAAATAGTGTTTTTCTTTGAGATTTTGCCTCCATCTTCCGTCTCTATAAAGGTAAAGAAAGTAGATTGTCCAATAGACTGATTCTTCACCTGGAAGATGGTCATCTACCTGAGATCCAGTGTGGCTTCAGAAAGGACCAAGTAATGGTCTATAAGATGTTTGCTGCCTACCATCTCCAGGAGAAATGCCAAGGAACAGAACAGAGGTCTATACACAACATTTGTAGATTTGACCAAGGCCTTTGCTATTGTTAGATGTGAGGGTTTATGGAAAATTATGTCAAAATTTGGTTGCCTGGAGAAGTTCATCAGCATTGTATATCAATTTCATGGTGGCATGTTTGCCTGGGTTCTGGATGAGTGCTTTCTCTGTCATCAGTGGAGTGAAACAAGGCTGTGTGTTTGCTCCTGTGCTTTTTAGCATGACATTTTCAGCCATGCTGTCAAATGCCTTCAGTGAGGGTGAACCAGGCATCAAGGTAAGCAAGGGAAAGAAGATGGATTGTTATTGATTTTTAAAAAATAAAACTTAGGGGCAGCTAGGTGGTGCAGTGAATAGACCACCAGTCCTGGAGTCAGGAGTACCTGAGTTCAAGATAAATTTTTCAACTTGAAAAGGCTACAAGCCAAGACTAAAATAGAGGGAGTGTTGGTGCATGATTTTCTGTTTGCAGATGATTATGCACTCAGTGCAGTCACTGGGGCTGAGATGCAACAAAATATGGATGAATTCTCTGTTGCTTGTGCTAATTTTGGCCTAATAGTTAACGCCAAGAAAACACAGGTGCTCCATCAGCCACCACCATACTTGGAACCATCAGTTACAGCAAATGGAGAAGTTTTGAGTGCTGTGGATAAGTTCACATACCTGGGTAATATACTTTCCAGGGATGTTCACATTGATAATGAGATTGATGCACGCATTGCCAGAGCTAGGTCAGTGTTTGGGAGGCCCTGAAGTAAAGTGTGGGAGAGAAGAGATATTAGACTGACTACCAAACTGAAGTTCTACAGAGCCATTGTGCTGACCTCATTTTTGTATGCCTGTGAAACCTGGACAGTCTACCAGCACCATGCTAGGAAACTGAATCACTTCCGTTTAAATTGTCTTAGGAAGATTCTGAAGATCACTTGGCAAGATGAGATACCAGGACACTGAGGCGCTTTTTTGAACTAAACTGCCATGCATTCAAACTCTGCTGCAGAGAGCAAGCAACTCTCATGGGCTGGACGTGTTGTTTGAATGCCAAACATACGCTTGCCAAAAAGACTATTTGATGGAGAACTCACACAGGGCGTGGTGGTTAGAAGAAGCAATACGAGTGATACAAGGACACTCGAGGTTTCTCATAAGTTCTTTGGAATTGATTGTGGGACATGGGAGACACTGGCACAGGACCACCCAGCATGGTATGGCCTCATCAGAGAAGGTGCTGTGCTCTGTGAGCAAAGCAGAATTGAAATAGCTCAAAAGAAATCCACTCCAAATGTTCACATGGACTATTCGTACCCGACCAGTGCTAGAGCATTCCAAGCTTGCGTTGGTCTGATCAGCTATAGTTGGACATGCTGTAACTTGACTCTGACATAGTGATGTCATTTTGGTCCTCTTCAAGACTGAAGGGCACCAACTAGTGTATGTTTTGGGGTAATTATCTTCTTTTGAGTTTGTGTCTTAAGCACCCTGTTTCCATAATAATCTTTTATGGCAATTTTCTTTTTTGTTTGCTTATTATTCTAGCCTGTTTCTTAATTTCTCATTTTATGTAAAGACTATCTGTATAGTCTGTACAGTTCTAGAAGGAATGTTGAAGCTGGTCACTTTGCTCCTTTCTTGAATGTTGTGTTATTTTAGGATCTCTGGGCAAGCTCAGACTGGAGACCTATTAGCATTCAGTGCTCCCAAAGTGGTCTGATCTGGGGCAAAGTCTGATTGATGCCATCCTGGGCTGAACTTTGCAAATTCGTGGTCTGGATTTGGATTTGAATAACATACCTGTGAGCTTGCCCCAGTTAGGGTTCTAGGAGATTGCTGTTGGACTTAGCTTCTAACAGCCAGATAGAAAGCTCTGCTGGTTCAGAGTGATAGGAATCAAGGCTCCCTTCTGGTTATTTCCGTGAAGATTTTAAACCCAGCTGGAAGCTATAACTGAGACTCTACTCTGCATCTGGTGTGAGAGCTATTTAGTCGTCACTTACTTCTGAACTTGCTCCTTGCTACATACATAGCCAAGGGCCTGTGATGGCACTCAGCCTGGAATGCTACCTCAAGGCACAGGATACCTCCTAGATCTGCTTAGTATCTCTGACCTAGGTTTGAGTAATAAGTAACAAAGCTGCCATTTGTTAGCTATTCCTGTGCCCTGCACAAGCTTAGGCTTTTCTGTGCTAGATCTGGGACCTCCTATTTCCCTAGTGCACAGCTTTTCCCTGCACTGGAATGTTCCATGCTGGCATTTCTGGCTAGATCTCTGACCCTAGTGTCTGCAGACCTCTCTTTATGTCTTCCCTTTACTGACCAGGGCTGGAAAAAGGACTCAATGAGATTATTTTTTTTACTTGGATTTTCTGATCAGTACTTAGTCTGGTACATTTTCTAGATCTGTTAGGAGGATCTATGGTTTAGAGTTCAGCTATGCTTCTTCCTGCTAGTCTTCCAGCTTGGCTCTGCCCTCATTTGCATTTTTCTTACAAAATCTGGGGAAGATTCACTGAATCAAAATGTTTAAAATTAAAGCATCGATTTAGCTATTGTGTATTATCTTTTACCAGACTCCAAAAACCTGTGACTTGAGTAAATATTTTATTTCTATAAATTCTTAATATTTGTTGTAGGAGAAAATGTTTTGTACGTCATTGTCACATGGAAACAACTCAATGCAAAATTAGTATTTGATTTTTAGAAGGGCATTTAGGCATATATAATCAAAGCAAAGTTTTAAAATTTGCCAATTTAGGTAGTTTACAATCATATAATACATATATCCATATTTCTATGGAATAATTTCCACAGGGTTTTGGGGGTGAAGTAGGAGGAAGCAAACAACAATGGGCCATTTGATTTTCTTCTAGTTTTTAATACTCTCCCTCATCTGGAATACAGATAACAACAGAAAAGTCATCAAATGTGCTTCTGTATGGCAAATTGACCATCACTAAATTATGCTTTTTGTCTAATACAGAGGTGTCAAACACGTGGTCTATGCAACACTCTGCAGTGCTGCTGAACAAGATTAAAATGTAATTGGGAAATATTTAACTAAATAAAAGCACAGTGGAACATAGATTATGTTAATATATGGTTTTCTAAGTCAATGTATGAATTACATAGATCCTTATTATGCTTTAGTGACTGCTATTTCTATTTGGGTTTGATATCACTGGCTTAGTTCCTTTAAAACTGGTACCATTTCCAGGCTATAATCCAAACCATAGTGTATAAATTCGAAACAAACAGTATACATTGATTGTAGGTAGTAATAGCTTACAATAGAAGGGGAAGACAGAATTACAAAAAGGCAGAAAGCATGAAGGACAATTTAGAAGCATTTAGGAAGTGGGCAAATTTATTTTTTTCATATTTCAATTACTGTGGGTATTACGATGTACTAGATATTGTGATTACTGAGATTTATAATGAAGAACATGAGTAATTAAGAAAAGATAAAGTTATATTCAGCATACTTTTAAAGTGTGGGAACAGTAACTGTGTTATAATGGGGAGAAAGTTAAATGAGCAAGTTACCTATTCAAAATATTCCCATATATTTTTATGTAATTCCATAAGAAGTAGATTTTCACTGAAATGATTAAAGTTTAAAAGTTTTAGACTTGTATAGGTTTAAAACTTCAAAAAAATTTCCTCCTGGAAAATTCTTTTATGTCAAAAATCTCGTTCCCTAACAATGATGGACAAATTGAGTTAAACATGAAAAAAGCCATTATCTGTTGGTATTTGAAAATTATAATATTTATGTAGCACTTTAATTTTATAAAGGCTTCTAAAATTATTAATTATTTATAATATTAGAAAATTATTCTTTTTGTCAAAATAGGTAAATAAATTCAAAAGTGAAATAAATTTTTCAGGATTAAATCATAGCCACTAGACCAGAAGCCATTTATGCTAAATCCCTTTTTCTATTTCTTGCATTTCAGAATATTTAAAAATATGTTAATCATTTATTTTGATCTCTTTATCTTTAATCTCTTAATTAAGAAGTATTGTTATTTCTGCATGAAAACCATATTATTCATTGACATCAAGGAATTGTCAAGATAAGGATTTTTTCCCCTACAATTTGTGAAATCCTGTCTTTTGCTATCTAGAGCAAACTATTATCTTTTTTGCTGTGTAGCATGTGGGGCCTGAGTTAATATGACTTCAGACACTTATACTAGCTGTGTGACCCTGGACAAGTCATTTAACCTCAGTCTGCCCTAGTTTTTTTTTTCCCATCTGTAAAATGAAGATAATAAGCAGTTACCTCTCAGTATTGTGAGAATCGGCAAGATACTCCTGTTCTGTGTTGACAAAATGCTACCTTGTCTATACTTAGTTTTATAACTTTAAAGTTATCTTTTCTATTTAAGAGATTCTTAACCTTTTCTTGTGCTTTTGGTAGTCTGGTGAAGTCCAAGAACCCTTCTTAAAACAATGCTTTTCATTCCATAAAATATATGGGATTAAATGGAAACAGTTATTTTTAAATAAAGATATAAATATTTTCCCAACCAATTTCATGGATCTCCTGAAATCTATCAACAGGCTATGTAGGAGATCCATGGACCCAGTCTAAGAAACCCTAATCTAGTCTACTCAGCATTCCTGACAAGTTTCATCTAGCTGCTGTTTGAAGATTTCTTTCTGGTGGAAGAGAACTCACTACTTCTTGAGGTAGCCCATTCCATTTGAAGAAACTCTAATTTTTAGGAAGTTTTTCTTACATGAAACTTAAAACCACCTTTCTACAATGTACTCTGTTGTTGTTGTTAGTCATTTTCAGTCATGTCTTACTCTTCATGACCCCATTTGGGGTTTTCTTGCCAAACAAACTGGAGTGGTTTGCCATACCTTCTTCAATACATTTAACAGATGAGGAAACTGAGGCAAACAGGGTTAAATAACTTGCCTAGGAGTCACACAGCTAGTAAGTGTCTGAGGCCAGACTTGAACTTAGGAAGATGAGTCTTCCTGACTCCAGGCCTGGCTCTCTATCCACTGGGCTACCTATGTGCCCCACCAAATGGTGGGTAGTGTGTTTCATCATCAGTCATCTAGAATTTCAGAGGATAGAGGACTGTTCCTGGAGTCAGGAAGACTCGAGCTCAAATCCCTGTGAATTTTAGATTATACTGGAAGTTGAAGCTTGTCCTTGGAGTCCTAGCCACACCGTGGCTGTTTACTTCTGAACTTGCTTCTTACTAAATACTCGTAGGTCCTGTGCCTACGCTTTAACACTCTGGAGTACCTCATCGTGGTGTGGGAGTGATCTCAGGTTTTTCTAGGCTAGCCTAACACGTTCTTGGTTGGAATATTCTCGAAAAACCAGTGATGGATAACTTATCTTTTGTCAGCAGAGTGGTCTTAGTTCAAGGAAGTTGATCATCAGGTCTGCTATATTTTAATGAGGCAGCTATTTGGCGCAGTGGATAGGGCATGGTGCCTGGAAGACCGGAGTTCAGAGATGGCTTCAAACACTTGTACTCGCTGTGTGACTCTGGGCAAGTTACTTAACCTCTTTTTGCCCCAGTTTTTTCCCATCTGTAAAATGGGAATAATAATAGCAACCTCACGGGGTTGTAGCACAGTGCCTGGCACACAGTAGGCACTATATTAGCTGTTAATATTGTTATGCCACTCCAGCTCTTGGTTATCTCCTATTTTGTAGGGGGTCTGGAATCTGCAGTAGAGGAGGGGGATACTCAACTTAGGAAATGTCACCTGCTTGAATTATTAAAATATATTATCTGTTTGTTTATCTGTTTCCTTTCCTCTTGAAGAGTCAGTATGTGACTTTTAGCTGCTAGTCAGGATACGCCTGCTATTTTTAAAGTATTTTTAAATGAAATCAAAGCCGTGTTGCATAGGTGTCCTTATGGCAATTCCAGTGGAGGAGTTTTCTATTGTAGTAAATCTTTTGCTCTTCTGATAACTGTCTTCTCAAATCTCTCTTTCTAGGCTTTAAGACAGTTGTTGATGGATAAAAACTACCTTTTGTTTTGCTAATCCTATGTAACACTTATATTGAACCCTTATTTAATACACAAAGTTTTAAAGCTTCTGCAGACTTTATCTTTGATGAAGTAGAAATAAGCTCCTTACTTTGGATTCATTTTTGTCTGTGTTCTCATTGTTCAAGCCCAGGGCTTTCCATGACATGGTTGTAAAATAAGGGGATTGGGCTGGATGGCCTCTGAAATTCCTTCCAGTTCTAAATCTGTGATCCTGTGATCCCAGGTTCTGATGTTAATGTGTATTAAATTGTTTCAAATTGCATTGAAGCTAACAGTTGATTTGAGTATTCTGGTCAGGCCTTGTTTCCTTTACCTTTTAAAGATTTTATTTTCTTATTTATTTGTTTATGAAAGGCCATAGCAAGGACTTCATCCTGTAGAAATTGTTGAGAGCTCTGTTGTTTGTAATATGCTTTTCCTTCAAGTATGCTTTTTAGCTGGGTAATAGCCACCTCATTTTAAGATAAAGCTTTATTTTGTCTTATTTTCTGTGTGTCATATTTCAATTCTTCCTATTGTTTCTCATCTTGAGTGAATTATCTTCATTGTTTAACTTGGTGTTCCTTTATATATCTCCTAATTGGGGGAGATGAATACCGTGCCTTGTGTGAGAGACGGTGATAGAGTGGTTGAGAAGCAGAAAACCTCCATCCTTTCTGAGTCCTTCTTTGTGACTCCTCAGGGTCTGTCCCCTTTTGAACTCCTGGAGTGCAAGTCTTCAAGTGGTGAATCTTTTTAGGCTTCTGGTTTTTATCTTTGAGAGGGAAGATGGAAGAGGCTGAAGTAAAAGACTCTGGGAAGATATAAGAGGAGTGGGCAGTGTCCTTCACGTCCCTATTCTCATCTTGTTACTCTAGAAACTTTGGGGAATCAACTCTTGGGTGAAACATAGGACCCTCTGTCTGGATTGAACCGAGTTATGGAACTGAGCATTCCCAGCGGGAGTGCTCTTTCACTTTGTATTGTCTGATATGTGTGTGTGTGTGTGTGTGTGTGTGTGTGTGTGTGTGTGTGTGTGTGTATGTATATGTACAGATATACACACATATATACATATACAAACACATACACACATCAGGGATATATATTATACACACATGTATATGTATATATACATGTATATATGTGTAAATATACATATCCATGCATGCATATACATCCTCATATGTATACCTTCTCTGATTTCTGTTTTGCTATAATTTTGATAAATGGAGTTCTTTTGCTATTCTCTCTGTGTGCTCATTATGGTAGTGGTATTAGGTGGGAAAGGAGTTATGCCTTGGCTATAGAGCTTGGGATCCTCTTCCCCACCAAAAATGACAAGAAGTTAGCTTAAAGTCAATCACGTCCCCTAGTGATGAATAACAGTATTTAAAAGAGCAGATAGGTATAATTCTAGCCTAGCACCTACCTCCTGTCTCTGAGGAGGGTAGAATGGCCTCTGGCCCCGACTTCCTGTTTCCCTTCCTGGCAGGAATGAAAACGTTCCTTGGAGAAGAGTGGAAGGAGAAGCTAGAGATGTCTACTCTGCCTCCTTTGAAGTTACACATGACACACAAGGACAGGGGCCCACTATTGCTACATTTATAAATGAAGTTTTACTTTTTTATTTATAAAATCATCCCTTTGTGTGGCGTATTTCTGGAGTATGATGACCACGTCCTTGGTTGAGTGGAAGAGAGTCAGTCTGGAATCAGTTCAAATCCATTTCTGATGCTTTGGGCCTACATGTCATGGGAAAGTCACTTACCCCACCTGGGTCTTCGAATTTCCTCATATGTACAGTGAGGAGCTTAGCCCAGAGAGTCTCTACACCTTGATGGCATGAGGTGAAAATTGTTTTTGCTTTGGGAATTTTTCTTTCTTCATATTTTTTTGAGTGGCTCAAATGATCTCTCTGCTCTTTCCTCTAGTTCTGTTATCTTTGCATTTAAAATGTTCTTCTAGGTGAGTTGACCATCGATTTTGTTTTATTTCTTGTCCAGCCACTATTTTGTCTTCTTGTAAAACGTTTTTGTTTACCATTGGTTCTGTATTCTCGTTTAAATTTTCCACAGATCTATCCGCTTTAATTTATACCATTTTGTTGTATTCCTTTTTAACTAATGGCATATTTTTTTTTACTGACATAAAATCCATATATATATATATATATTTTTTTTTTTTTTTACTGTCACCAGATCCTCTTTTATTTCCCTGAGTGTTTATGACTCTCTTTAGCATGTAAAGGTCCACATTTGTTTCTAATGCTGTTGCTGTTTGTTTAGGGATCATGGCTTTTGTTCATTGTTTTTCCCTTTTGGAATCTATATTTTGATTCTTTTAATGCATAATATTTATTCATTGCATTGGAGGGTTTTTTTCCCTTTTTTGCTTAATTCTTTGACTATTCTTTTCTCTTTCGTAAAAAGCTATTTTGGAGGCTTTTTGATTCCCTCTCTATTTTCAATTCATTACTTCCTTATTTTTATTTTGAGCTTTTCTGTATTTGTTCTTGTGAAAAGTATTGGGGAGCAGGATTCCTTGTAATCTCTCACTCTTCCATCTTGCTAGAAGTCAGTAGTTGACTTAACTTTCTTTTACATTCCTTTTACCTTCATTTTAAAGTTTGAGTACTATTGTCAAGAGCCAAGGAAATTATGTAGTATCAACAGTTAATTTATCCAAATTTATCCATATCCATATTGTCAAAGATAGTAAATTCTAGGAGTTATTTCCCTTTGTTGCAGAATTTTGACAGACTGTGTGCAGTTCCCTATTAGCCATATCAATGGCTGGGTTCTGCTATGGCTTCGGATGGTCGAGAATCAAGTATATGAATGTGGGAAACACTTGTACTTCAGTCTCACTGATAACTGAGATGAGGTGGCTGTAACCCATGGAAAGTGTAGGATCCTAAGGAGCCTGGTTATGATTTTGCTTGTGATTATCATCATACTTTTAAAAATACATCTTCTAGCAGTGCCTTATGCTTAGCTGATGTTCAGTTAATCATGACTGATTTGTGATCATCATTCCATTGAGATGGATTAGGAAATACTCTGGTCTTTAGGCTTAAAAATAATTTGTTGCTTTTCTTCCTGTGTTTTAGTAAGTGCTGCCTTGTTTTCTGTAGGTCATTGCTGCTGCAAAAGAAGGATTCAGAGCTGTGGGTTATGAGTTAAATCCTTGGCTAGTTTGGTATTCCAGGTATCGTGCTTGGAAAGAAGGTGTCCACAGTGCTGCAAAATTTTATGTTTCAGATTTGTGGAAGGTAGGTATATAGAAGACAGAGCTCATGGAGAACCCAATCAATATTTTAATTGATATAATAATTTAATCTAATAATTTTAGTTTGTAAAATAGTATAGTTGGTGTGAAGGCAAGGGGAAAATCTGTGAAAAGTAGCAAATTCTTTTTAAATAAGACAAAAATAAAATAGTATTATAGTTCATTTTGTCTTCTGAATCTTTTAGCAAATGGAATTTAGCTAATATTTATATTTTAGTTTTTAAATTAAGTTGTCTTAAAGTATGAACTGAAGTTTAGAAATTATGTGAATCTTAAGTATTGATTTACTAAATCATAAATTAATTACTTATTAATCTCTACTATACAATGGAAGTAGAGTCTGATCTCATATAGGATTCTTAAAGATTATAACTAAAATTTTTAACTTTGTCAGACATTTTTGTTAAATATTTGACTTTTTATTAAAAAGAAACCCTGTCTATATTTTATTTTAAAAGATTTTCATTTAGTTATTGTTGCACTTCAAAAAGCAACTTACTTACCTGAGGCAAACAATTACACAAATGAATTTTCTTGAGTACATATGCGCTACAGAAAACATTTTTCCTAAACAAAGTTTTCCAGTCATAACTTCTGAAGATTCACTGGTTACATTAATAATGACTTTCAGTGAAATAATACAATTTTGCTTATATTTTAGTTCTACTGTATGACTGTGCGCCAGTCTTTTAATAGAATTTAGTAAAGATTTTCCTGAACTTCTTTTCTGTTAAACCATTTTTTTTCTATTTGAAGATCATTTCAATGTTGTGTAAAAGTCTAATATTGTAAGAGAGAAGATGCTAGAATTTTAGGAAGAGTTCAGTAGTTTCAAAAAATATAGAGTCCTAATTGTCCGGTGGCTTATTTGCATAGATCACTTTGGTGAAACAGTCAAATTAATTTGCTACAATTTTCATTCCTCCTTATTTCCTGTGTTATTTAGCCAGTTAACAAGTGTTTATTGACTGCTGATTAAGTTTCTGGCATGGCGTGAAGCACTGGGAATACAAGGAGAAGCCTAAGTACCTGCCTTCTAGGGGCTTACATTCTAACGGGGGGAGATAGTACGTAAAAAGCAGCCAAGAAGGGATTGCTGAAAGAGGGTGGAGGGAGGAAAGAAGGTACCTTGGGCATGGTTGAAAAAAACCTGTGGAGTTTCTGAGAGGAATCAAATCAGAAAGTGAGACCTCTGAGGCAGAGAGAGTATTTCCAGTGTGAGAAGTAGTCCATGGGTAGAGTGCACATCCAGGGTGAAGAGGGCATCATAGAGAAAGTCTCGTGGAGATGAGTCAGTAGTTCAGCTTGAATAGGGAAGAGCTTTATTGTCATCACCACCATCACCATCACTACCATCCTCATCATCATTTCTAATAGTGAATGGAAAGGCAAGTTTTTCTGCCGTTTTTCTATATGCTCTCTTCAATTGATGGATTTTTAGCTGTTGTCTTAGAGAATCACAGATTTAGAACTAGAAGGGACGTTGGAGTCTATCTGGCCTAAATCCTGCATCTGTAAAAGTTTATATTATTTTCTTTTAAAAATGACTTTTACTTTCTATAGACTCTTCTCTCCCTCTATATGCTTCCACTGTAACAAATAAATATAGCCAAGCAAAACTGTGTGAGATGAAAGAGTTCAGAGTCTGAACCTGAGGTCAGAAAAGGTCTTTATTCTTTCTCATGAGAAAGGACTCTGCCCCCACTGCCCAACATGGCATCTGCAGGGAGAGAGCAACAGGTAGAAGCCATCCCGTGGTTATATAATCTTCTAATGCAGAAACCCAACCCCCCCAGCTGGCCTTCACTCTCATTGGTAGAGGGGCTGACCCACAACCTAAGCTCGGGAATCTCTCTCTGAGACAAAGGATGGGGAAACGTGGGTGTCCAGTGAAAGCAGTCTTAATCTTATTTGGCTTATCTTCTGCTGAGGTGGCTCTGGGAGAGGGTTTCCGTTGCTCTAAGTCCCAGACTGCTGGAAGGTCAGCTGACTTATGAACCTAAGCCTAGTGAACACTAAAGCCATTCTAGATTTGATTTTTCAGAATGGGGAAACTTCACTATAAATTATCCCTCACAAAACAAATTAATACATTGAAAAATCAAGATTCCCTCCTGTCCCCCCATTTCTTTTTAAAGGTAAGGAAATTGAGGCCTAGTGAGATTAAGTGACTTGCCTAAGGTCATTATGGTAGTAAGTGTCAAAGTCTGGATTAATTTCCTTTGACTTAAAGTCAGGATTCATGTTTTTTGACTTAAAATTAATGACTTCTCCCACCACACTATGCTTCTTGTTCTGTTTCTGGCTCTTTTCAGTGTTATTTGGCAATGTTAGAATTCACTAAGATGTATTAAAGAAAATGTCGGGTGTATAGTTGCCGTATCTGGCTCTAGGCCATCCTCAGACAGGGCTATGCTTTCAGGAAGATATACGAGAGAATAGTGGTCATTTTTATTCTGTTGAATAAAGGTTGGAGAGGGTTGAGGACAGTGTATAATATTCTCTTTTCTTGTTTAATTTTATAGCAAACTGGCTTCATAAACTGGAATAAACCCATTCTTTCCTCTTGGCTACCAAAAATGTCACTACTAAGCAGGCACTATGGTAGTATGGACAGAGCACTGTATTAGGGACCAGGAGATTTAGTTCTCTGCCCCTTTCTAGCTATGGGACTTTTGACACCCTCTTTGAGTCTTGGTTTCCTTATATTCCTTGTACATGAATAATAATACTTATGCTACCTTACAGGGTTGTTGTGAAGGTCAAATGAGATAATATATATGAAAATATTTTGTAACCATAAAGTAATGTATGTGTAAACTGTAACTCTTGTTTCTATAAACATTTATCTAGTATATTAAAATTTCTAGATTAATCTATAAAACTTTTTTCTTCTCTTTTTTTTAGGTTAGTTTTTCGCAGTATACAAATGTAGTTATTTTTGGAGTACCTCAGATGGTAAGTGTAGTTATTTTTTTTTCCTGTGTGACAGCTTTGAAAAGATGGCCTTTCCTAGTTAATTCCTGTACCTAATAAAGTTATTAATCTGTGAAATGATCTCCCACATATTTTTAGTATCCATTGATGTTCAACAATTCATTGGTTTGGTAAAACAATAAATTTTCCCTCAAGGCCTCAAAAATTTAAACATAAAAGATGATGTTATAACTTAAAAACTTACTATGGAATAAAATTTTCAGTTATAAAATTTTCTGTTATTTAAGCCTCGGAGTTTCCAGTTTGAGTATTGCTTCATGAAATACCAGAGTGTAATATAGTTCACATTTGCCATGAACACTTTTGTACCACTTAAATTACTTGGAAAAGTTAATGAAATGTTCACTTGTGATTGATCATTCTTCAGATTTTTCAGTAATATAGTTTTTGGGGCAGATAAGCATTGACTAGTTTCAATTTGCTTCTATAGCCTGATTTGCTAAAGAACAGAGTATTGAACTTTGATTTTGTACTGTCAAAAATGAAAGTGCTGCAGCATTGTGTGGGTGGTCAGTGTTATAAAAATTATCTTAGTGTGTTTTCTGTTAGTTATGACTTTTGATCACTCTAAAAAGAACGGATTATTTCAGTGAGATAAATAATTTTAGTTTTGTGAGTTTTAAGACATCCAAAAACATTTATATTCTTGTATTTGATTTTTAAATTTATTTTTTTAAGTCTATATTATGTAAGAATTGCTATGTGCTCTCTATACTGGTGGAATGATAATTTGTAATGGTAGATTTATTACAATTATCAACCATTTTCCAGGAGAGGGCAGTAGAGGTCTTTGCCTTGTGGGTCTGTCCTCACTTCAAATTGAGAGTGCAGTTATTGGATGTTTGATGAAACCTGTTAAGTGGTGGGTTTTGGGGAGCTAGTCACTCAGAGAAATTCGAGCACCTTTGATTTGCTTGGGATTCTAAGTCATCGTTGGTTTCATTCATCTGTACACACATCTGTAGCTGAAAATTTTGTGTCATTGTCACATTTATAAAAAAGTACAAAGGCATAAATAATTGAAGGGCCAAATGACATTTAAGAACAGACACTCAGGTAACTTTTGATGATCCATGCTAGTGAATTAAAAACAATACAAGTAATCCTTAGACATTAAATAATCTAAAACATTGTTTCTATTTGATTTGGGGGAAGATTTTAAATGATATTTCTGAGAAGTACCAGATTAATATTCATAGTTATATTTTGCTTAACTGGAGGCAGTGTGTTACAGTGCAAAAAAATTAAAGATCTAGGTCTTAGGCTGCCACAATCTAGCTGTCCAACTTTGAGCAAGTCACATAGGTTTTTCTGGACCTTATTTTTTTTAATTAATTAAGAATTTATTAAGCATCTACTGTGTGTCAGTCGGGGCAGATAGGTGGCATAGTGGATGGAGTGCCAGACTTGGAGTTAGGAAGACTCATCTTCCTGAGTTCGAATTTAACCTTAGACACTTAGTGTCTGTGTGACCCTGGGCAAGTCATCCAATCTTCTTTGCCTCAGTTTCTTCATCTGTAAAATGAATTGGAAAAGGAAATGACAAACCACTTCATTATCTTTGCCAAGAAAACTCCAAAAGGAGTCACAAAGAGTCAGAAATGACCGAAAAACAGCTGAACAGATGCGCTGTGGTAGGCATGTGCATACAAAGACAAAGGTAAAAACAGTATCTGTCCTCAATCAACAAGGCTTTATTAATCTTTTAGTACGTGGTAGTCACTGTGCTAAGTGCTAGTAATTGAAATAAAAAGAAAAAATAGTCCCTGTTCTCAAGGACTTTACATTCTAGTGGGAGGACAACTTGTACATAGATGACACACACAAAAAAATAATGATTGGAAGGTGCCTTAAAGGAAAAGGCACCAGTAGCTGGACAGACTGGGAAAAACCTTCTACAGAAGGTGGTGCCTTATGCTGATTCTTAAAGTAAGCCAGTGATTCTCCAAGGTTAGAATGGAGAGCCTTCTAAGCATGGGGGACAACCCCTGCAAAGGTACTGAGGGGACAGGAAATGGTTGCTATATATGCGAAATAGTAATTAGGTCAGTATGGCTGGTGGGAGGGTACTTATAATATGGAAAGGTAGGAAGGGGACCAGCTTGGAAGAACTTTAAATACCAAGTAGAAGGCTTTATATTTTATCCTAAAGGTAATGGGGAAATCACTGGAACTTATTGAGTAAGAGGATGGCTAGTGCATTAGGAAAATATTTTGAGAGCTGTGTAGAGAATGAATTGCAGTGGGAGGCACTTGAGACAGGGAATCCAGTTAGAAGATTACTGAAGATAGTGTAGGGGAGAGGTGATGAGGGCCTGAACTAGGCTGTTGTCTCTGTGAGTGGAGAGGAGTAGGTATATTTGAGAAATCTGGCACATGATTGGATAGGAGGGGTAAGAGAGAGAAATTAAGGATAATATGTGTGGTTGTGAACCTGAGTGACAAGGATAGTGACGCCCTTGATTTTTAGCAGAATATTTTGGAAGAGAGGTGGGTTTGGGAGGGAAGATAGTGAGTTATACTTTGGATATGTTAAGTTTGAGTTGCCTTCAGGATATCCAGTCTAAAATGTGCAGTAGGCTTAAGTAATAACTAGAGAGATAATACATATATATTTAGTTATATTTAAAACACAAATATTGGTATATAAAAACACATGAAAAAGACTTAAGGTAACCTTGGAAAGTAAAGCAGTAGTAGTAAAAGATTTTTAAAATTTTAATTTTCCATAATTCTAATATTAAAAATTTTGTACATACTCTGACTGATTGCCAGGGAGGCTGACCCACTCGTGTGCTAGGTAGGTGGCAAAGGAAAATCAGATATTAGCATGTGGGTCATTTACATATGGATGATTAGCACTTGTTAATACTTCATATTTTTTCATGAACAGGTATAAAGCACCTTAGAGAGCACCAGAATGAGGAAACATGACCAACAGGGTTAAATGACCTACCCAAAGTCAAACAGCTAGTTAGTATAGACCTAGGGCTCCAGCCCAGAGCTTCCAAAACTTTTTTATCATTTGTACAAAGATCATATTTTCTGAACCTCAAATCAAGAGACATGACCTGTCTGTGGATGTTCCTTTATACAAAGCTTAATGAAAAACACCCTTTTCTTGAAATAGAGACTTTTCTAGAAATGCCAGGATGTATGTTCTCTCTGACTGTACTACTCCACGTTTAGTAACTTATTTCTAGGCAGTGCTCTGTAGTAGAGGTAGCCTAACATTTAAATAGAAATAACTCCAACATAATAGACTCTTAGGAGTCAATGTCTGGGTGTGTTACAACGTGCTATAATTATTGCTTTAACAGGAAAATAAATAATCTCACAAAAGATTTAGTTTATGGAAAACAAACTAGCAGTCAGAGTCATAGTGTCTTACAGTAAGCCAATGACTTTTTCTTCTTTTTTTAGGTTGTTAAGTTTCATTATTTAGAACAGTGGTTCTCAACCTTCCTAATGCCTTGACCCTTTAATACTCATATGTGGGCGTATCTGCATGTGGGCAGACCCGCCTGGAGACAATAGAGGAGCGGTGTCTCTGTTCCTAATACCATCAGAAATATGTGTTTTCTGATGGTCTTAGGCGACCCCTGTGAAAGGGTTGTTCGACTCTCAAAGGGGTCGTGACCCACAGGTTGAGAGCTGCTGATTTAGAAGAATGGCCAGTTAGAACATTGATCAAATTTTAGCTAAGCAATATAATAATTTTTTTCTGTTTAATATCCAAACTCCATAAAAATAAGAACTAGCATGAAATGATTGAAAAAATGTACAGCTTTCAGCATGTTTTGATATAAAAACATATCTGGACATTCAGTATTTATTCTTATTAACAACTTCCTGGTGAGGCCAGTTAATCTTGAGATTTCTTTGAGCTATTCAGTTTGTGTTACTTGAAATTTTAAAGGTATAATTGGACCATATGACTTTGTGTCACTTTCAGATCTGTAATTGGGTGAATAACTTTTGAATTCCATTAAGCAGATATGACACATCACTGCTTCTCTTTGTGTATGATATCAAGAATTAGATTTGTTGAATATTTATGTGTAAGTTAGTTAATTTCTTATAATTGAAATAGCTCCTTTCATTTTCAGGTTTATCTTGACTCAGCACAAGTCACAAAGTCATTTTGAAATAAAAGAAAGTGTGAAAATTAAAAGAATAATAAGATGAATAACTTTATAATTATCCTTTTTATGAACAAAATTACCATATAAAATCCTTGAGGTTTTGCATCTCTCTGAATTTTTTTTCAAACTTATTTCAGACCTGCACAACTTGGCAGTAGGGAGGGACCAAAATTAAAATAGGCTAAACTTCTTCCAGCTGCAGATAGGTTAGACTAGAGACAGACTGATGATTGCTGGTTGCTGTGGGTCACATGTCATACAAGAGAGTGTGCAGTGGCAACCCTATATTTTTTGCAGGCTGCCCAAAAATCCTTTGGCAGGCCTCAAGTGACCTGTGGGCTGTATGTTGTGCAGGCCTAATTTTTTTTAAGGGTGGGGCAGGCAATCTTTTTTTGCAGGTAGATTATTTTATTGGTAAAAAAAAAATCTTGAAACATATTCTCTAGCTACTATATAGTTTTTTTTTAAAAAACAAGTTCCTATCATTTAACTCAACATCTTTTGTTTATTGCATTCTTAATTCTAACGAATAATTAGCCATTAGATCTGGCTAATGCAGTCTTTACCAAACTAATTGAGAATAGATTGTATGTAGGTAATTTTGGGTTCTATAGAAAATCTGTAGAGGTGAATTGTAGATTATGCTTATATTTACATACTCTTATAGGGATATACTTTTAAGATGTAATGATAGAAGAAGTCAAATTATAGAAACAAACATTTTATGGACAAAAAATAAATATTTGTTCAGCATGTTATTAATACATGGGAATAATTTTGTCTACTCTTATAATAAACCTTTTTTTAAACTTGTAGTTCATAGAAGAATGAGAAAAACATCACCTTTTGCAGTCTTTGCATGTTTAAAAAAAATCTATAAATTTCTTCACTATGGATATCCCTTCCACTGATGATCACAGGCCATCTATATCTAGATAAATAATTTTCATGAGTTTTTGTGGCCAACAAAATTCATTATCTAGTGACTACAGTTCTGGTAATTATCCCTTATTTACATTAATAATGATAAATTACATGAGATAATTCTTTTAATAGATCAGTTGATACCTGACTAGAATTCTGAAGGCATTCTTTCTTGATAATTGTACCCTCTCATTTCCTGGGTGGGTTATAGATGTTTGTTTTTTTTAAATGAGCAGACTATGAAGACTGAGGTTTATGCCACCGTCAAAGACAGGATAACTGAAATGGACATACTATTAGTCTATATGGAATTTTGAGGGCTTCTTAATTTTCATTGATAGGCTTTATATTTATATCATTTCATTTCTGGATATACCTTTTCTTCCCCTTTTAGAGAGCAATCTCTATGATGAAGAATAACAAGTAAACAGGGGAAAAAACAGTTCAATACCAATCATCAAAATTCCATGGTGTATGGAATATTGTATGCCCACAGGCTTGCACCTCTAGGAAGAAGGGAAGGAGATGCATTTTCTCATCTTTTCTAATCAAAATTTGGTCATTATAATTATACATCTTTCAATTTGTGTTTTTTCATTCCATTTACACAGTTGTACTTATCATGTATATTGTTTTCCTAATATTTCACTTTGATTCAATGAATTTTCCCTTCTGATTTTTTTATATTCATTATTTCTTATGGTATAGTAATATTTCATTATATTAGTGTACTATGGTTTAATTATTTCCCAATCAATAAGCACCTTGAATAAAATATTTTGGTAATTAATAGCATTTGTAAATATTAAAATAGGTAAATAATTTAAACCTACTTGCATTATAAACATAGTCATCAAATTAGAGCCCAGTGTAATAAATATATGTCTTATTAAATTGGCATTTTATATTTGATATTTTAAAACAGATTAGTAACTGCAGGTACTTTGTTTTATGTATTTTATTTATTTTTTAAAACTTTTATTTATTTTAGTTTACATCATTCATTTTGACGAGATTTTGAGTTACAAATTTTCTCCCCATCTTTCCCCTACCCACCACCCCAAAACAGCCATCTCATGGTATAACCCCTCCCCCAATCTATTCTCTCCTATGTCCTCCCCCATCACCCCTCTGACTTTCTGGTAGGGCAGGATGGATCTCCCTACCACAGTGTCACCCACCCCCACTGGAAGGACAAGCAATTAAATACAGGCTGTACATGTGTAATTACGCAGAACCTCTCCACAGTGGGCACATTGTGAGAGACTGGTTATATGTCCCTCCTTCCTATCCCGCCCCCCCCCCCATTCTATTCTCTACCCTGTCCCTGTCCATTTACAGAAGTGTGTACTTCCATCAACCCTCCCCCCCACTCTGTCTTCCCCTCCATCATCCCACCTCTCATCTCCGTCTCCCCTACTCTCCTGTGTGGCAAGATACCCAGTTTAGAGTTTATGTCATTCCTTCCCTAAGCCAAGTTCAGTGAGAGTAAGGTTGACTCT
>CM053580.1:251697590-251711611 GCA_028627135.1 Pseudochirops cupreus
GGGTGGGGGAAAGACGGGGAGAAAATATGTAACTCAAAATCTTGTGGAAATGAATGATGCAAACTATAATAAAATTTTAAAAAAAAAAAGAAACTCAAATGTAACCCAAATAAATAAAGTATATGAATTTTTTTAAATATAAAGCTGTTTATTATGACCTTTCCCTCCACCCTCACTCAATGACATTTACATTTTAACAGAAATTCTCTTTTTTTTCTTTGCTTTTTTTTGGAGGGGGAAGGCAGGGCAATTGGAGTTAAGTGACTTGCCCAAGGTCACACAACTAATAAGTGTCAAGTGTCTGGGGCCGAATTTGAACTCAGGTCTTCCTGATTCCAGGGCTGGTGCTCTATTCACTGCACAACCTAGCTGCTCCCTTAACAGAAATTTTCAGAGGACTATGAAACACAAGAATTTCAGACATTAGTGGTAAAACTAGTGGTAAAAGAGATGCGTGGCGTGTCCATTCATCAGATCATTGTATGTAGGCAATTACTAGTCTCTAGTCTTGCATCTCCAACTGCCCATTAGAAATCTCAAAAGAGATATATTACAGAAGTCTCAACATGTCTAAAACTGAACACATTATCTTTCCCCCCAAACCTCCCACCTTTCAAACTTCCCTGTCACTGTTGAGGACATCGCAACCCTTCCAGTCCCCAAGGCTAACAACCTAGGATTCATCCTGGACCTCACTCTCTCTCACTCCCCATATCCCATCTGTTGCTAAGACTGTCAATTTCACTTTTGTAACATCTCTCAAATACGCTCCTTTCTCTTCTTTTTTTTTTGCCACCGCCATGCCTGAACTATTTCACCTTATGGACTGATGGTTGGTCAACCTATCACAAGTATCTCCCTACTCCAGTCTGTCCTCCACTTAGCTGCCAAAGTTATTTTTCTAAAGCACAGGTCCAACCACAATCCCCCATCAATAAATTCCAGTGGCTTCTCTCACCTCCAAGAATCAAATATAAAATCTAATTTGGCATTCAAAGTCCTTTATAACCTACCACACTACCTTTCCAGTCTTCTTACACCTTACAACCCACCTCTCCTTCCCCCTGCTCCCCAATTTTCAATCCAATCACACTGGCTTTCAGACAAGACATTCCATCTCCTAACTCCGGGCATTTTCTCCAACTGGTCCTCACGCATAAAATGCCCTCCTTTCTCATCTCTACCTCCTGGAATTCTTGGAATTCTTTAAGACCGAATTAAAATTCTACTTTCTACGACAAGCTTTTTTCCAGTGCCTTTCAATTCTAGTGCCTTCCCACTGTTGATTTTTCCTATTTTTCTAGTATATAGCTTGTTTGTATGTAGCTATTCATATGTTTCCACCCACCCATTAAATTTGTGAGCTCCTTGAGGAGAGGATTATCTTTTGCTTTTTTAAAAAATATATCCCCAGGGGTGGCTAGGTGGTGCAATGAATAGAGCACCGGCCCTGGAGTCAGGAGGACCTGAGTTCAAATCCGACCCCAGACACTTAACACTTATTACTTGTATGACCTTGGGCAAGTCATTTAACCCCAATTGCCCTACCTTCCCCCCTCCAAAAAAAAAAGCAAAAAATATATCCCCAGTTCTTAGCGCAGTGCCTAACACATAGTAGGTACTTAATAAATGTTTATTAACTGGCTATATAAGACTTTATTGACTAAGAGACTTAATGGAAGCAGAAAATCCCCTAAAGATGAATCCAATAATTATGGTACAGTAGAAATGACATGGGATTTGGAATTAAAGGACTTCACATCCTTGCTTTGCCACTCAGTGTCCGTCATCTTGGGCTAGTCACTTAACCTCAGTTTCTTCATTGGTAAAAGGAGGGGTTGGGGCAGGCCTGATGATTTCTAAGGTCTCTTCAGATATCTAAGATTTGGCAGACCAGGCCTAGTTTTAGAATCTCTCATACAGACAGAATATTAGCTTCTCCTGCCCTATCCACCATATGGCAGAATCTCGGATACCTGAATTTTTGCCATCTTGGCCCCCTGACTGCTATTATTCCCTCTTCTTGGTGATGGATGGTCATACTAGAAATCCCAAAGTGCACCAATCAAATTGTAGCAGTTGGTTAGGATAATAAGAAGACATCCAGAAAAGATGTTGCTAGAATTCTAAAAACCCCAAATGGCTGTTTTTCCTCTAGTAATGGTGGTACTCAAACCATAGAATCAACCCCACAGATGACTTTGTAAGAGTCCCCACTGACTTACTAAGAATCTGACTCCCTGAGCTTGGGGGGGGGTGGGATCTAATTATCCCTAACAAGTAAGGTAGGAGCAGGTGTTGATGAAGATTAAGAAAATAGCAAAAAGCAGCAATTTTCCAAATGTGGTCTGGATCAGTGGTGTCAAACTTAAATAGAAATGAGCCACTAACCCTTATATAAGGATCCCTACAGGTCACATATTGCCTTAGAAAACCACATACCAATATTAATCTGTGTCTTATTGTATTTTTAATTATTTTATTAAATTTTTTCAATTACATTTTAATCAGATTTGGGATGTACTTGAGAGTATTCTATGCTATATTGTAGCTCTTGGGCCACCTGCTTGACACCTGCTCTAGACTCTTTGAGAAGGTCTACAAGGTCAAAATTATTTTCATACTAATACTAAGATGCTTTATTTTCTAATAATATAGTAGATGTCAAGAGACATAGTTCACATAATCACAGTTCTTTGGGGAAGGGTGTCTTCAATAAATTTTAAAAGTATAAAAGTGTCCTGAGATCAAAAAGTCTAAGAACCACTGGAATGAAAGCATTAACTCAGCACATAGGCTGTGGCTTAGTAACATGAAGGTCTCAGCTGGAAAAGCCAGAGACACTGACCAAAGAAGGAAGCCACAAGGGTCAGTAGCAGCTAAAAAGTCCACAACATAATCCGGAGTCCAGGAAAAAACTTGGAGTTCAGTAAATAATGGGCCTACTCAGTTGTCTCATCACACTCTGAGTTTTAGAAGTCTATGCTGGTAGAGGAGAAGCTCTAGCAGGTTCCACCATGCTCAAAGGTTCTGGATCTAGTCCTGTTAATAGACTGAATCTGATATCCCAAGTAGTTTGACACCACTGTTCCCAACTTGCCTCAGAGTGGTTCCACACCAGTAGTTTGATCTCTAGGTGATCAATTCTTTGGCCATAATAACCAGTTAATACTAATAAATGCCTTGGAAGGAAGAGGGAGAATTTATTTCCAAAGCATTTCATGTACACTGATGTAAAGGGGTACTAGAAGTCTCTGAACTTCATCTCCCAGAAGCCCATGAATGAGGAAGGAAGGAAGGAAGGAAGGAAGGAAGGAAGGAAGGAAGGAAAGAAGGGAGGAAGGAAGGGAGGGAGGGAGGAAGGGAGGGAGGAAGGAAGGAAGGAAGGAAGGAAGGAAGGAAGGAGGGAGGGAGGAAGGAAGGAAAAGTATTCTCCTTCCCATAGAAGGATTAATAGGGAGGTGGCAGAACTTCTTGTGTCTTAACCTCTGGAGAGAGAGTGAGAAAGTAGAAAGAATAAACTGAAGCCAGGAGACTTGAGAGGTAGCAACCTTGGGAAATGATTCCCATCATTTTTTTCTTTTTATTCATTAACTTATTTTTAGTTTTCAACATTCACTTCCACAAGATCTAGAGTTCCAAATTTTCTCCTCTTCTCTCCCCTCCCCCACCCTTCATTTTTGCTACTCAATTTCATCATTTGTTGTTGTTGTTTATGTAATGAGAGTCTGGAACAAGTCCATATTCCCTAAGATGGCATCTCTATATGTGGAAGATGCCAGGGAGCTACTTCTGGGAGAATAGTAATGGTGTGTAAGGGAAGTACTTTGGAGAAAGAGACTATGGATTAGAGAGATATCCTGAAACTGGTTCTACTTGGCTAACCATGTGTTAGAGGAGGGACTCTGGCTGCAGAGGCATTCAAAGGGTACTGGCAGCCTTGTTTATGAATGGTCCAGCTCTCATGGAGGCGCTCAATGGCCACTGCAAGGAGTGGCGCCTATAATCTTGTGAATTAGAAAACTCCAGAAGGCACTTCATCCCTTCACTCCAGAATCTGGGTTTCACAATCAGAGGAGCATTGATGTCCTGAGAAGCAAGAAGTAAGTCTGAGGAGTGACCCTAAGAAATCCAGTCCAGAGTAAACTGAGATATAGACTCATAAGGATATCATTCCTGTCTGGATGTGAATTTGGTAGAACCAACACTACTTAGGAACGGAGCTCAATTTTGAGCCTAATCCCCTCCTACTCTCCCACTTTATAGACCAAGGTGGTATGGGGAAGATTATGCCTGAGGGATACTGGGGAAAATATTTATGCATTTGCTCTGTGAAGAAATACATTTGTACCCGTGAAGTAAATATCCTTTTGAAAAAGCCAATTGATGATAAATGGTTTAATAGAACTTGGACAGTCATCACTGACCCCTTACTAAATGGAAAGTAAGAGAGCTGATTGGTTGACAGCAGCAGAGAATAGAGACATCCATAAATTGCCCAGGATCCCATAGAATCCTGAGGCAAGATGTTGCTGCCAGTCCAATCTCCCGATTGGAATGCAGAGAATCTCCAGTATGGAGAATAACAAATTTCCCTTTGACTTCAGGCCTTCCTTCTCCTGCCGTGCCTGTCCAGTGAAAGGAAAGGTAAAGGCAGTTGTTGGAGAGGGGCACTTGCTTCTGCTGGACAGTTTCGACTTCCCTCTCCAGCCACACTTTTTTCCTTGACTGCAGGATCAAATTCAAAATGCTCTGTTTGTCATTCATAACCTCCTCCAATCCTACCTTTCAACCTCCTGACTGTACCAGGAGCCAGACACCCCATCTCCCGATTCCCAGCCTTGGCTCTGGCCATCCTCGGCCTGAAACCCTCCGCCTACTAAGCCCCCCACCCCGGCTTCTTTTAAGGCCCAGCTAAAAGCACACCTTGTGCAGGAAGCCTTCCCTAAGCTGTCTTAATCGCGGAGCTTTGCCTGGGTTACCTACGTCCTATTTATCCTGTATATACCTGTGTTGCATACGTCGGTTTGTGTGTCGTTCCCCTGTTAGACTGTAAGCTCCTCGTGGGCCAGACCTCTGTCTTCTGGCTCCTCTTGGATCACCAGCACTTGGCCCAGGTTCTGGCAGGTAGTAGGCTCTTAATAAATCTTTATTGATTGATTAGTTGATTGATTGAGATGGATCAGACCTGGCCCAGAGAGGGGGGCACTTGCTATGTTAGTGCTAAACAAGTGCCTGGTCCTCTACAGAGGGAAGGAGCCGATGCTGTGATTAACATCCTCTCCCCAGCTGTTAAGTACTTACTTGATACCAAACGCACTCTGGGACAAAGGCCAAGCTCGCTCAGGCTTCGGGAAGGAGACTCCTCCTGGCGTTGCCCCTTGTCTGCGTGGAAATGCTCATTTCCTTACTCTAAGGATTTCAATGTTTATGGATTATTTGATAATCCTTACCCCCCTTTTTAAAAAAACTATACTCCCCCTCCCTGCTGTCTTCAATAGATTGTAATCCCCCATCATAGTATAATAGTATGTAGCTCTTTAATGATGGCAATAGAAAAAGGAATAAAACTAAATACATTAACTTCTCCACATAAACTGAACACTCATACCAAGCAGCCTGAACCCTTAGCGGGGAGGGAGGAGGAGAGGGGGATGTCTCCAAACTAGTCAGAACCCCAGAAGTTTGAGGGAAAATAGTCAAGGTTCTCAGACTCACTGTGACCACCACCACCTCCCCATCAACAGGAAAGTCAAACCCAGAGCTCAAAGAAACACAGATCAGGCGCTCAGATTCTGATGGCTCAAGGTCTAGACTCCACTAACAACCTGGATCAGAAGTTAATTCTTCCTCTGGCTGTCCTATTTCTGCCAGCAACTATTGTTGTGTTCTCCCTACCCCTTCAGTATCAAAGCACCACAGAAGTCCACTACTCACCTTGGAGCCTTCCCTGAGGGCCCAGAACTACCATCAAAATTCCATCACAAGAAAATAGCTGCAAGGCCAGAAGCAATGGGCCTCCCTACTGATGGCCAATGGGTTTGGGGGGATTCCTCCCCCCATCTTTCCCGTTGAAAAGGTAGCATGCTGGCTTGCTTCTCCAGCAGCATCAAGCCTCACATTAAGCATGCTCTTTCTTCACCCCTTTGTTCAGTTTTCTCCTCCTCCTGCTTGCAAAGATGGGAATGGGCAGAATGAAGAAGAGAGACATACTCTCATTCTGCTTCAAGTAAATGTCCTTTGTCAATGTAGTAATGATTTATTCCCTCTGGTTGGGGAGAAATTCAGTGGAAATGGGGTCTCCTGTGCTTTGGATTGAGCTAAAGTCATATGAGGAGCCAAGGGTACTCCATTATCTTATTCATTCTTCACAACTGCTCTCTGAGGTTTGACAAATATTATCCTTGTTTTGCACGTATAGATAGGGCTCAGAGAGGTTAAATCATTCATCCAAGGTCATACAAGTTGGAAAGTAGAGTTAAGCTTGTGACAGATAATTTATAGTGAAGTTTCCCCATTCTGAAAAATCAAATCTAGAATGGCTTCGTATTCACTAGGCCTAGAGTCAGGTCACCTGACCTTCAAGCAATCTGGGCCTTAGAGCAATGGAGACCCTCCCCCAGAGCCAACTCAGCACAAGATACGCCAAATAAGGTTAAGACTGCTTTCATTGGACACCCACATGTTTCCCGGTCCTTTGTCTCAGAGAGATTCTCGGGCTTAGGCTGTGGGTCAGCCCCCCCACCAATAAGAGTGAAGGCCAGTTGTGGGGGGGGGGTGGGGGGGGTGGTTGGGTTTCTGCATTAGAAGATTATATAACCACGAGCTGGCTTCTACCTGTTTCTCTCTCCCTGCCCCATGTGGGTGACAGGGGCAGAATCCTTTCCCATGAGAAAGAATAAAGACCTTTTCTGACTTCAGATTCAGACTCTGAACTCTTTCATCTCACACAGCCTCAAACTCGGATATGCTTCCACTAGAACCCTTCTTTGGAATCAGAAGAGGCAACAACAGATAAAACAGCAGCCTCATAGAACAGAGAGAGCTTTGGACCTAGGATTAGGAGAATCCTGGTAATTACTAGTTGTTTGTTCATGGGTTAGTCCTTTGACCACGTTGTGTCCAATAGAATCACAGATTTAGAGGTGAAAAGGATTGTAGAAATCATCTAGGCCAGTCCCTGCCTTTTTATTTTACAGATAAGGAAATTAAGGCCCACAGAGGCGCAGTGATTTGTCTGGAGTCACACAAGCAATACGTGGCAGAATCAAAATTTGAACCCAGATCCTCACTCTAGCTACAGCTCTCTTCCACAGTACTGTGCTGCCTCCCATAAAACTCCCTCAGTTTCTCAGTCTATAAAATAGAGCTGACGATACCTGAAGAGCCTACATCACAGAGATGTTCTGAGGAACAAGTGAGATAAGATATGCAAAAGCTCTATATAAATGTCAGCTATTATTAATCTAAAACTAGAGGTGGTGATGGAGCTTGCTGTGCCACTTAGAGCCTGTCTGGAAGCATACCTGTCTCCTCTAGCCTGTGCTCTCCTGTGTCCAGGCCAGAGTGGCAGGCAGGTGCATACAACAGCAAATGATAAAAATCAGTTTAAGCCCTAATCTCTACCTAGAAAAGCTAGTTTTCAGTAGGGTCTCCAGTCCTCAGATTCAGATTCTATAGTCAACAATATATAAATTGTTACTTCCTATTTTCCAAATAGGTCTCCAAACCAAGACCCAGATTCAAAACCTTGGTGTCATGCAAACTCTTCACTCTCACCCCCAGTAGCCAACCAGCTGCCAAGTCTTGGCTTTGCTACCTGTATGACATCTCTCATATATGTGCCCTTCTCTGTACTCATACAGCCACCACCATGGTACAGGCCTAGACCACTACATTAGCCTTCTAGGCCGGCCTCCCTACCTCGTCTCTCCCCGCTCCACTCCATCCATCATCAGCTGCCACAGAGATCTTCCTCAAGGTGCTAATCTGATGATGTCACACCTTGACCAGATAAATCCTACTGGCTCCCTCCTACCTCTAGGATCAAACATACAAACTTCAGTTTGGTATTCAAAGCCCTTCACAACTTGGCCTTTCCTACTCTTCCACTCTTTTTCCACTTTCTTCTTCAGTATATCCCAGGATCCAGCTCAGCAGCAGGAGCCACCTCGCTTTTCTTTGCACACTCCACTTCCTCTCCCCATGCCTTGCCTCTGCACTGGCTGGCCCCCATAATTGGCATGTTCTTCCTTCTTACCTCTGCCTCTTCACTTCCCTGGCTTCCTTCAAGACATACAAAAGCAAGGGGCTTTTTTCCAGTCCTCCCCCCATCCTCCTGTGCCCTCCTTCTGAGATGATCTCCTATTTATACTCTATGCATTCATCTGTACACAGTTATTTTCATGTTCTCTACCCATGAGAATGCTTTTGTCTTTCTCTGTATCCTTAACATTGTGTGGGGTACAGGGACCCCAAAAATCCCCTACCCAAGAAAAATCAAAAGTCAGAGGTATCTGGAGGAAGGAACAGGAAGTTTTATTCTCTTCCCCCACAGGAAGAGGGCGGTCCTCTCCATGGAGGGAATCAAGGAGAGGAGGCATGTTACAAAAGACAGAACAAGAATTTATACCTTAATGCAGTCAAGCCCCCTCCTCCTGGCTGTCCCTTCTCCCATTGGCTGGGAGGGGCTCTCAGTCTTGGTGCAAAATCTAACCCAATGGCAGATAACAAAGAAGCCGGCCACTTATCCTATTGGCAGGAAGGTGGGACAGGAAGCCAAGGTATCATCCATGTCCTTTTTTGGTAAACGCCCAGAGCAAGGGAGTGGAAAAGGTCACAAGCAAGGATGGAGGTCTAAAACTCCTGAAAGGGGCCTAATGCTGATGACAACAAGGGAAAGGGGGAAGGGTCCTAGGTCGTGTAAACCCAGGACTCCGATCTGTCCAGTCTTACAAAAGTCTATCTCTGGTTTCCAGATAGTTTCTCTCCCTTCTCATTCTAAGGAGTCTTCACAGAGGGTGCAGAGAGTGTACTCCACTCAACACTAAGCATAGTTGAGGTGTACGGAGGTTTCAAGGGAAAACTAATAACCCTGATGTGAGGGCTTGCTGAGGCCTTTTCAGAGCTGCTCTCCACCTCTGGTGTCCACCTGTCACTCAGCTCTCACCTGTGCTTCCAAGAAGCTGTAACATGTGCAGTGACCACACCCCAATAAACCTTCTCCGAAGACAGGCTAAAGTAGGTCAAGGGTAACCTGTGGTCATCAAACCTGTTGGTGAATTAGGGGGATGTCTGCCCCAAGCATGTGAAGACTTCCTGGTGGAATATGCAGATGTGAATGTTTTCTTTCAACAGTGCAGGAAGGCCATAGAAGCTGACACTATGGAGTGCTTGGAGCTTGGTCAGACACAGAAGACACCAAGGCTGTCCACTGTATCCTGAGCCACTGCCAGTCATCTTGACTTTTGTTCTGCCACCAGACTTCAGTGACTAGAAGAGAGAAAGGCCGTCAATTGTATGCAATTCTGCCTCATTCAAATTCAGTTTACACATGAGTGAAAAGTCACTACACATATCATTTTACTGTTTTATCATTTTATTATTCAATAAATTTACAATTTTATCACTTTATTATTTTACTATTCAACTACTTTATTATTTATTATTTTACTTTCTTACTATTTTACCTACCTTAAAACCCTGTGGCAACAGGCCAGTGAAAAAGCAGCCAGTGGAGATACATTGGGAGTTGTAGTAACAACTCTGCACATGGGTAACCCAAGTCATAGGGTTGTCTTCTCACTAGACTGAAGCAACAATGGGATTTGGTCCCTGGGTTGGTCGCCTTCTTAAGGACTGCACTGCCCACTGTCTGGGATCCAGAAAAGGTACCCTAAAAATTGTCTGCCTCACACAACCCTGGATTGCTTACCATGGCAGGCAGGGATCACACCCTGCAGTTGAAACACAAAAACATGTACTAAATACTTTTGTGACAATGTTTCCATTCACGATTGACATAGGGATGTACACATCTTATGGACAATAAGAAATCCTGTAGAACTAAAAAACAAACAGTTCTAATTTGCAAGAGAACTCAGCAGGTATTGCATTGAAATAGCAGCTCTGAGTGAAACAAGGCTGGCAAATGAAGGACAGCTTACTGAAGTCAGAGCAGGACACACATTTTTTTGGAGCAGCCACAGCAATGGGGAGTACTGTGAAGCTAGGATAGATTTCATCATTAAATTTAATCTAGTCAACAAACTTGTATGTCTCCCAAAAGGAGTGAACAAGAGCCTCATGACAATGTGACTGACACTTGCAGGAAAGCACCACACATCATTCCACCTTGATAAATCCTGATGAGATCAAAGAAAAAATTATGCAGAACTGTAGACCCTCATGATCAATGTACTGAAAGAGGACAAGCTTGTAATTCTGGGTGACTTTAACACCAGAGTAGGCGGACTATCACATGTGGCAGGGAGTCCTTGGGAGGAATGGAGTCAGAAAGAGAAACAGCAACAGTCAACTACTATTAAAGACTTGTGTATCTCATGATCTTCTCATCACCAACACTGTCTTCTGTTTACCTAAACACAACAAACCTTCACGGATGCACCCTGGAAAACATTAGCATTTAATAATGTAAAGAGAAGAGATAGGATATTAGGGTGTCAAAGGTTGTACACAAGGCAGAGAGCTGCACTAATCATAGACTTTCAAGCTAAACATTTGCAATCAGCAAAAGCAGGGACCCTAAGGCAACATGACTGTCAGAAGACTTAATGGCAGGATAAGGTATCAGATACAGAGGTCTTATCTCAAACTAAACTGTCAAGCATTCAAACTCTACTGCAGAGAGTGCAAGTGCAATGGGCTGACCATGTTGTTCAAATGACAAACGTATGCCCATCTAAAAGACTTTTATGGAGGACTCACACAGGGCAAGAACTCACATGGTGGTCAGAAGAAGTAATACATGGATACTGTAAAGGTCTTTCTTAAGAACTTTGAAAGTGATTTGTGACATGGGAGACACTGGCACAGGACAGCCCAGCATAGCGTGCCCTCATCATAGAAGGTGCTGTGCTCTATGAGCAAAGCAGAATTGAAATAGCTCAAAAGAAATTCAAGACACTCAAATTTAGAGAATCTACCCCAAATGTTCACATGGACTATTTGTTCCTGACCTGTGGTAGAAAAATGAGAACTCTACAGGGTCTACCAGCAGGATAGTTTGATAGTCCCTAAAAAGTCAATGTTTAACTCCATCAGAAGGAAAGTGCAAGCAAAACTTTGAGAGATTAGGATTCTTGGCTTGATAAGAAAGCAGATGAAATTCAGTTTTATGCTGACAGTAACAATCCAAAGCATTTTCACAATGTCCTGAAGACTTTTTATGGTCCAAAAAACTTTGGTACATCTCAAGTACTCAGTGCTGATGAAGACACACTAATCAGTGATGAGAACATTCTTCTGGGAATGGCTAGGTGGCACAGTGAATCGAGTACCTGCCCTGGAATCAGGAAGACCTGAGTTCAAATCTGGCCTCAGACACTTAAAACTTACTAGCCACATGACCTTGGGCAAGTCACTTAAAACCCCAATTGCCCTGCCCTCCCCTCCTCCAACAAAAAAAAACCCCATCATTCTAGAGAGATGGACTAAACACTTCCATAGAGTTCTCAAAAGATAGTCATCAACCAATGACCATATACTCCAAAGCCATTGACCATATACTTCAGGTTGAAGTCAACCCCTCTCTAGCCAAACTTCCAACAAGAAGAGATTTTGAATGTCATTAGGCAACTCTCATGTGGCAAAGTGCCTGGTGTTTAATCCATTCCAGCAGAGATCTACAAGGGAGGAAGTCCACTGCTCGAACAAAAACTGACAGAAATCTTCAATTTACATGACAAGAGGTTAACCCCAGGAGATCAAGGGTGTCTCTATCTTCCAACAAAGAAAAAGGAAATACCTTGCCCTGTGACAAACACAAGGAGATTTCTCTTTTAGTCACTGCTGGCAAGATTCTTGCCAGAGTCCTTGCCAGCTAATTCTTCACCTGGAAGACAGTCGTCTACCTGAGAGCCAGTATTTACTGCCTGACAACTCCAGGAAAATTGCCAGGAGCAGAACAGAGGTCTGGACACATTTGTAGACCTAATCAAGGTCTTTGATACTGTCGGTCACAATGGCCTGTGGAAGATCATGGCAAAATTTGATTGTCCAGAGTTCATCAGTATTGTACACTAGTTTCATGATGGCACACTGCATGGGTTCTGGATAATGTTCTTGTGCTTTATCAGTCATCAATGGAGTGAAGCAAAGCTGTGTGCTTGCTCCCATGCTTTTTAGCATGATGTTTTCAGTGATATTGTTGGATGCCTTCAACACAGATGAAAACAGCATCAAGGTCAACTACCACACAGTAAATTATTTAACTTGAAAAAAGGCCACAAACCAAGATGAAAGTAGAGAGAGAGCTGGTGCACAACTTTTTGTTCACAGATAATTGTGCACTCAATGCAGCCACCAAAGCTGAGATGAAATAAAATATGGATCAATTCTCTGCACTCGTGCTAATTTTGGCTTGACAATTAATACCAAGAAAACAGAGGTTCTCCATCAGCCAGCGCCACATCATCCATCCATGAAACCATCAGTTACAACAAATAGAGAGATTATGACTGCTGTGGATAAGTTCACTTACCTTGGCAGTATAATTTCCAGGGATGTACACATAGATGATTGTGTTGATGCACACATTGCCTGAGCTAGATCAGCATTTGAGAGGCTCAGAAAGAATGTATGGGAGAGAAGGGACATTAGGCTGCCTACCAAACTGAAGGTCTACAGAGCCATTGTGTTGACCTCGTAGACAGTCTTACCAACACCATGCCAGAAAACTGAACCACTTCTATTTGAATTAACTTACAAAGACTTTGTAGATCACCAGGCAAGATAACGTACCAGATACCGAGGTCCTTTTTCAAGCTAAACTGACAAGTACTCAAACTCTACTACAGAAAACATAACTCTAATGAGCTGGCCACATTGTTTAAATGTCAAAAATACATTTACCTAAAAGACTATTTTACAGAGGACTCACACAAGGCAGGCGTTCACCTGATGGTCAGAAGAAGTGATACAAGAACACTCTCAACGATTCTCTTAAAAACATTGGTATCGATTGGGAAACATGGGAAACAGTGGGACAAGATCATCCATAATGGCATACTCACATCAAAGAAGGCACTGTGCTCTGTGAACAAAGGAGAATTGCAATAGCACAAAAGAAATGTGACATATGCAAATTTAGAGACATCTCCCTGTCAAAGGGTCACATAGACTATTTATGCCTGACCTGTGGTAGAGGCTTCCAAGCTCATATTGGTCTGATCGGCCATAGTCAGACACACTGTACATGAACCCTGACGTAGTAATGTCATTTTGATCCTCTTTCAGCACAAAGGATAAACAACAATTTAGCACAGTCTTAGAATATTCAAAATGCTTAACAAATGAGTTGTTGATGAGGTGAGACAGAATAACTTTGATTCTTAAAAGTCATCACTCCAAAAGAAATCATAAGGAACTTATTAAAGTTGAACTATGTACATTCCTACATGGAAACACAATAATTGTAACTCATAAGACTTTTCTCAGTATGAGGATAGTTGAAGGGAATATATGTATGTACATATATATATATATATATATATATATATATATATATGTATGTACAGGAGGGTGTATGTGTATATTAATACATATGTGAGTGTGTGTATATATGTGTACATATATACATAGAGAGCACAGGATCAGCTGAACAGGAAGGGACGATATCTAAAAAATAAAATTAAGAGGTGAGAGAGGAATATAATGGGAGAAGGAGAAAGAGAAAAATAGAATAGGGTAAATTATCTCATATAAAAGAGGCAAAAGAAAATGGTTACAATGGAGGGGAAGAGTAGGAAGGTGAAAGGGAATGGGTCAACCTTACTCTCATT
>CM053580.1:251711711-251724954 GCA_028627135.1 Pseudochirops cupreus
ACTCAATTGGGTATCTTACCCTACAGGAAAGTAGGGGGGAAGGGGAAAAGAGGGGGGATGATAGAAAGGTGGGTAAATTGGGGGAGAGGGTAGTTAGAAGAAGCAAATACTTTTGAAAAGGGACAGGGTCAAATGATAAAATAGAATAAGTGGGGGGGCGGGATAGGATGGAGGGAAATACAATTAATCCTTCACAATATAATTACTACAGAAAAATATTGCATAACTACTCATGTACAGCCTATATTGAATTGCTTGTCTTCCCAGTGGGGGTGGGTGAGGAGGGAAGAAGGGAAAGAATCTGGAAATCAAAGTTTTAAAATCAAATGAAAAAAAGTTTTTTATATGCAACTGGGAAATAAGATATACAGGCACTGGGTTATGGAAATCCATCTTGCCCTACTAGAAAGTTAGGGGGTCATGGAGGAGGATATAAGACAGAGCAGATTGGGGGAAGGAGTATTCAGTAGGATCGCTATTTTGGGGTGGGGGTTAGGGGAAAGACGGGGAGAAAATCTGTAACTCAAAATCTTGTGGAAATAAATGTTGAAAAATAAAAATAAAAAAATAAAGGTTTTTTTTAAGTCATCACTCCTAGACATATAGTATCACCAGAAGAACGAAGATGTTAAATATATGTATATATATATATATATATATATATATATATATATATATATATATATGGACCTTAGCTTTAGGGAAAAGCTCAGGAGCATTAAAAGCATAGAATGACTTCTCAAAGGCAAGTCCCTCTTTCCCTATTAGCTCAGCCCATTGTTAATCTACAGAACCTGCCCAAGATTTACGTACAAGTGAACCAGCCCTACAGCTCTTCTATTCAACTACTTATCTAAGCAACAGAAATTCTCCATCCGTGTGGTTATTCCTATGTGCATAGATAGGTCACCCAAAATATAATGGAAAGATACGTGGTAGGCAAGATTAGGCTCCAGCATATTAGCAATGACAAAATGTGTAAGAGTGGCATCAGGGATGTCCTCAGAGAGATGTATGACCACAAAATGATGTAGAGCAGTAATGTAACAAGAGCTAAGCATAAGAAATTGGTAGCCAGCGCTCTCCATTAGTAACTTTGCAGCGTCAAGAGATCTTGGTAAATTCCCTTAAAATATTGTCTGAAGAATTTTTTGAAAGATATTAATAAGAGTTGTATATAGAAAGACAGGATGGATGAGTTGCAATTTGTACCATGGAAGGATGTAGCCACAAAAATCTCACAGACTGAGAGCACTTGCTCTGGAGTCAGAAGACCAGAGTTTAAATTCCATCTCTGAGTGTAATGTAAGATATTGCCACTATTTTAGATGAATATTTTGATGCCTCAAAGCAGTAGAAAAATAACTACAGGCTAATAAAAATTACTAAGCTGTGTGCATCTGATGGATGTTCAGATGGGTTTTGATCAGTTTGTGACAGAAAGTGAACGATACAACAAATATAGAGATTCAAATCACCTTATGAACAATGTGAAGATGATGTCTCACGTGTGTAACAATAGTTAAATGGTTTAAAGGTAAAACAGGGAGAACTTTAACTAAAATCTAGGAAAATAAGCACAAAGAAATATTGGACTGTGTTGAGGACTTGAAAACTAAATGGCATTGTGGTCCCTTGGCTTATTTGCATGTAACTTCTATCACAAAAGAGGGTAAAACCAATAAAGTGAAAGTTCGTATAGAGACTGAGGTATGATTTTTAAAGAACTATCCATTTCATGGGGGAAATCTGGAGAGTTGTTAGTTTTTTACATGAAAATTGTCATTCAGGGGCAGCTAGGTGGCGCAGCAAATAGAGCACCAACCTTAAAGTCAGGAGGACCTGAATTCAAATCCAGCCGCAGACATTTAACACTTACTAGCTGTGTGACCTTGAGCAAGTCACTTAACCCCAATTGCCCTGCCCTCCACCCTCCAAAAAGCAAAAAAAAGAAAAAGAAAAGAAAAGAAAATTGTCATTCAGTGCCAGGATGCCCTAATTAAAGCCACTAAAGTATAAGATAGGTATAGAATATAAAAGACAGAAACCAGAGGCTAAAGACTGAAGAACAGCAATAGAGGAAAGAAGCGGCAGGAAGCCAAAATCTCTTTACTAGAATTTATTTCAGAGAACAACAAAAGCAATCAATTAACAAGAAGATTTTGACTCTTAAATCACATTTGACTGAATAAAGACCACAATTTCAACTGTTTGTTCTTCACCATCACCTAAAATTTAAAGAAGTGAAGATCCTCAGTTCATGTTGCCCTTTTCTGTCCCCTCTGGTTTGAGAAGGAAAAACAAAAAGGGGAAAGACAGATACTACTGTGCTTTACTATATAAGAGTTGTTGAGGTTGACTTGACTTGTCCAAAGACTTAACATGAGCTGTCTGCAATGAGCTCTGTTCATTGTTCTGTTCATTGTTCTGTTCCCAAGATAACATCTTATAAAAAAGAGAAGAGCAGACAAATAAAAGAGAAGATGTTTCTAACTAGATAGTGGTAAATAACGACAAATAGTTAGCAGGGAAGTGGGTATATATGGTATAGATGTTCCTGAATCATCCAATGACATCAAAACCTTCAGTCTGGAGTTGTAAGCTGTCCCCAAGTACATGTATTTTCCTCTCTTGTGTGTTTCACTGTTAAGTTCCCTTTAGAGTACATCCATTGTCCTCCACAGATATTGAGTGCATTGATGAGAGAATATGACACAGGTTTATGTGTGGATTATAATGTATTTAATAATTTATTCACTTGCTTTAAATTTTTAGTATCTGTGATAATATTATCATTATTATTTCTTTTGTTTTATTGTTAAGTAAATAGTTATGTTTAAGATTTTAAATGTTATTAACTTGTGAGCAACTAGTTGTGTAAATGGAAATGCATTGATTGGAGCTCAAATGTTAGAATGGTGGATAAGGGAATTATATTTCCTCTCAATGGGGTCACTTTTAAAACCCTGAGAGAATTTGAGCCTAACTATGTAGTTGTGGTCTATCTTTACAAACCTAGATCTTTCAGGATAAGAATATGTTACAGTCATCTAACCAATTTAGAAAATGAATAGGCAGGTATCTAGATGCTTAGGAGAAAAGTATGATGTGCTACCAGTGAAAATGGATGCACAATCGCACAACTGATTTAATGTTTTATTATTTTCTAAAATACTGAGGTTCTGCAAATTTAAGTGATTTGCCCAAAGTAACACAACTAGAAATTGTTAAAGCCAAGCCTTGGAACTCAGTCTTCCAGCTCCAAGTCTAATTTCCTATATACTACCTTGGGCTCTCCCTAACTTTCTAAATAACATAAGGGAAGGAGGAAAGAACAGTTCTCTTGTGCCACCAGTGAGAAATCTAACCTAACACAAAGGAGCAAAACTCATGTTTCAGCTAGATGATGTCTGCTCATTTTCACCACAAGCCATTTACCTGAACATATTTCCCTTTCCATTTTCAGTTAGCATATTAAGAATTAAAATTGGAGGGGTTTGTACAATTGGTTCAAGTGCCTTGCTTGTCAGATTCTTCACTAGAAGTTGCCATGAAGCTATAAATCTAACTTGGAAAAATAGAATTTCAGAAAAAATGTTAAGGATAGTATATAATATCATTCCTTGTTTAACTTATTTTCTGTCTCAGTAAACATTTTCGTTTGACACTTGTAGAAGCTAAGTATCACACACATACATATGAAAAAGAGAACCTTGAGGTTAAGCCATCACTGGAACTGAGTCACTAAAAAAAATGCCCCTCAACTTGATTCAAATTGTTAAAGTTTTAGATGAAGTATCCACCATGAATACAATTATAGCCAAGTAGTTAGTGTATCATTCAGAAATGGATATTTTAGTGTCCTACTTTTCAAATTACAGTGTGGAACTTGCAGTAATAAAGGACAGTTTGAAGAAGCGAGATATCATAAAATGGAAAATGTAGCACATCTAACGTCGGGAAGGGAGAAAGAGAAGTGTATGGAGCATAAAATGGGACTGATATAACTGTAATATTTCAGAAAATAGCAAAATATCTGGTCTGAGAGTCTCATGATAGTTGGGTAATAAGGCAAGGCTGGATAGGTTAAAAAAAAAAGGCAGTACAGAAATACTCTGGGAGAAGATGCAGTAAAGGATAGTGGCTGATAAAAGAGAAGCTGGCTTAGGAATGGGGATCAACCATAGCAGATACGCTAAGACAAACCAATGCATCTTTAAGATTACTTGAATTCACTCCAAACCTATAAAGTCTTCCAGACAACTTCATGGAAGTGATTATTTTTTTTTAATATCACCATAGTAACTTTAAAAGGCATGTAGCAGCGCCAGCCCCCCAAAGTAAGGGACTAGGCTCAAGCTTTCCCTGTGAGACAGGTCATGTGGTAGGACGATGTTGATCTCCTGAAACTGATTCCAGAGTACCAAGACCAACCTTCTGCTGAATCTTTTGTTTAGGCAATATGTTTAGGCAATACTGAGATCATACCGTGCACTAAGTCTATCCAAGAAACAACAATAAATGTGGTTGTTACTACAAAGCAACAGTGGGTCTGTGATATATCATTGATGTGAAAACATTGTCCAACAGTACAAAACATCATCCATCGGCCTCTGTCCATCTTGTCATGATTAATATTTCTTAAAAGAAGCTTTCTTCACCTCACCAGCATTATGTCCATTATCTGCCACCTCAGGTCTTAATCTCAAGATTGGCAAACATGTTAAACTACTTTCAAAGAAACAAATGATACCTGAGAAAAGACCTCCCCCATCCCATTCACACACACACACACACACACACACACACACACACACACACACACACACACACACACACACACACACCCTGTGGCTATCCCTACTAGGCATCTCTCTGTTATAGGCCTAATGAAGGTATCCATATTAGTATGAGGCATTTCTGTGATCAGTTAAAGGTAAATTGGGACACTTGAAGTAAGAATAAAGCTCTAGGATACCTGGGAACAGTACTCTGATGCTAAAAAGCATCCTACAATATAGCCTAAACACAGAAATATCTAGGAGCTTCCCTCCCTCCCCCATGACTACTTACCTTAAAAAAAATTAGTTCTTATAGTCAATAGGCTTCAAGTATATTTATAGGATTCCATTTAGGAGTTTTTGCTTTTCCATAATGACTGAAAGTCAGCTTGGAGCTCATGCTTAGATTCCTACAACAGCTACGTACCTCATTTGTATGATTTTACTGTCTATAATGCATCTTAAATATTTCTGTCAAATTACACTTTCTGAAACACTTTTTGTATTATGTCTCTCCTCTGACCTAAACCTACAATAATTCCCTATTACCTGTTGCATCAAACCAAAAGTCTTGACTTTTCAGGCCATTCATAATTTGGCCTTATTCTACCATTACTTCCCAAAACAAACTCTAGTCAAGTCAGATGGGTCTCTTCCATGTCCTGTGAAACAGAATACCAAAAATAAAAAATAAAAAAGATTTCAAAGGTTAAAGAAAGCAGAGGTAGGATCCAAAAGTCTGATATTTTCTAGTGAAAGTTGATCCAAGAGGAATGGAAAACTCTCGAGAATAAAAGTCTGAAGCAGAAATAATTCTGAAAACGGTAGAAGAGAGATAACTTAATAAAGAGGCAATGGTGAATACACAAGGATCTTACTGACAAACTTTTTTTTCATAGTGTATACAACCCACTTTTTGAGACACAGCAAAAGCAAATTATCAGAGATGATTACAAAGGAGCATCATAGTTTGTTAAAATTGTCAAAAATGCTAAAACCGGGGCAGGGGGAGGGAGGAACGTGAAATTTAGAGAGGAGAGGTAGGAGATGAGAAGAGGATCAAAGAAGGGATAGAACTGCTGTGCTGATTGGATGGCATTATAATAATGGAAGACGAGAAACCTGGATAACGCAATTCAGTGGTCTTGAACAAGCAGAACTGGGAGCTATGATTTTTGAGCTGAATCGAATAAGGTGACTCACAACCAGAGAAGCACAAATGTGAGACCAATTTTCAAAAAGTGAAGAGTTTACAAATTATAGACCAGTAATTTGGTCTTCAACTCTTGGCAAAATTCTATAACACATTATTAATAGGACAGGCTGTTAGCACCAAAGAAGAGCAATAATTCCTAGAAAGCAATCATAGCTTCATAAAGAGAACTAAACTCATCTCCTTCTTTTTGGCTAGGGGAAGGAAAGAGGTAGACGTAGTATGCTTAGATTGCAGTGGCAGTCAATCAACAGTTATTTATTAAGTTCTTCTATGAGGCACTATGTTAGGTACAGAAAGCATTTAATAGTCCCATGCTGTGCATGTGAATAGGAAGGAGAGATAATAGGTGGACTTGGAACTGGTTGGCTATAAGGACTCAAAGAGAAGTCATTACTAGGCAAATGTCAACTTTGAGGGATGTCCCAATTGGGACATACAGGCATTTGTCCTTTGCTCTCTGTTGTTCAACATTCTTATCAGAAACTTGAAGAGAGGCTCAGAAGATACGCTTGTCAAATTTGCAGATGGTGTGAGTCTCAGAAGGATAATACAGACATTTTCTGTAACCCCCATGGCACTTAAAACACTGCTAAACATGTTCTAAGTTCTCAAAAAAAAAATGCCTGTTCATTAGTGAAATGATCCATTGGTTGTGTCAACACATATACAATTCACACATACCATAGTGCCCTTAAAGTAATGCACATCAGACAGTAGCCTACTTCCACCCCACCAAAAATTCACTTGGCTGATAAACTACCTGGGAAAAACATTTTTTACCCAGACTACTACATCATTCCTATCATTCTAAATTATCTATAGAAAATGTTTTATTTTTCTGAAGCTGAATTTTTTCTTTATTAAAAAAATTTCAAGCATTTATCATTTCTCTCTCTCACTGCCCCCTTCTAATCAAACAATTTAGAAAATGAAAAAGAAACCTTCATATCTAATACGTATAGCCAGACAAAACAAATCCCCACATTGGCCATGTCCAAAATTGTAGGTCTGATTTTGTATTCATCACCTCTCTGGCAAGAAGTGGGTAACATGATTTATCTTCAGTCCTTCAAATTCATGGTTTATGATTGCATTGACCGGAGTTTTAAAGTCTTTCAAAATTGTTTTTCTCTACAATGTTGTTTTATAAATTGTTCTCTTAGTTTTGCTTACTTCCCTCTGCATCAGTTCATAGAAGCTTACTGTTTCCTCTACAACTATCTGTTTTGTCGTTTCTTACAGCATAATTCTAATCTACAAAATTTATATACCCTACTTTGTCTGACCATTCCCCAATAAGTAGGTAGCCCCTTGGTTTTCAGTTTGGGGCTACAACAAAAAGAGCTGCTATAAATATTTTTGTCCACATAGGTTCTTTGCCTCTGAAACTAAACATCCAAGACATTCATGTTAGAAGTAAAGCTTGTTATAGGGACATTGCTTTCTCTTTCATTTCTTTTGAAAATTGAGTTACAGTCAAGTCAACAATTCAAAAGTGCCTAGGCACTTTGCTAAGCCCTAGGAATGTCAACACAAAGAGAGAGACAGTACTTCCCCTCAAGGAGCTTATGTTCTAATGAGAAAAGACAACACATAAAAGGAAGTGGAAAGACCTGATAAAAAGAAGTGTTTATAAAATGATTTTACATATTTGTACCCACACATACATATTTGTGTCTAATCGTAGCTACGGGGGGAGAGGGGGAGGAAAAAAAAAAGAAAATTACATAAGAACATTATATATTTAAAAGGAATCGCAAGGTGTATGTAACAGATTTGCAGTCTCATGTGTAATTATCTTTTTTTTTCCTATTCTACTATGTTATGGAAATGCTTGTTTTATTTCTTAAGTCCAGAGTAAATACTTTTTAAAAAGGAAGTGGGGAGGAGCACTGCATTGGGTCTTGATAGAGAAGTTGAAACAGGAATGCAGCCTGAAGAGGAATAAAGACATAGTTGATATGAGCACCCAACTTAAAATAAAGATTCTGGAAAGAACCAGAAAATAAGAGGTAGAGACCATGGTGCAGAGAATATTTCCAGTGTGAGATGTCCAGGTGTAGGGTGAACTTCCAAGGTGAAGAGGTTTCTGTGGTATTCATGGTAGAGGTATTCCAGAGAGTCAGGAATGTGTCCTGAAAAGGAATGAAGATAAGGCCGGTCAGGAAGTCCTCTGTAAAATGAAGTCACAGAGCAAAAATGGCAAAAAGTAAAAACAATGTGGGATGATGACACTGTACTGTCAGCAAAACTGTGAGACTGGTTCAATTGTTCTGGACAATAATTTATGATTAAGGAATAAAGTTTGACCAAACTGTTTGAACTCTTTGACCCAGTCACCCTACTACTGGGAATGTACCCTAACAAGATTAAAGACAGAAAGTATTTACCAAAATATCTGTAGATATTTTTTTTGTGGTAGCAAAGAAGTGAAAAAAAAATTGAGTGCTCATCAGCCAAAGAATGACTGAAAAACTGTGGTATAAGAATCTAATAGATTATTATGGTAAAGAAATGACAAACATGAGGAAGTCAAAGACATGATAAGATTTGTATGAACTGATGCAGAATAAAATTAGTAAAAACACAAGAATATATACAATGATAGCCATGTAAATTAAAATAACACTAAAAGAAATAGAAATTTGTAATAATCATAACAACCAATCTTGGTCCCAGAAAATAAATAACAAAACCTCCCTCCCTCTTCTTAGGAGAAAGGCAAGGGACTGTGGAAAAGGATATTGTTTACATATATCATAGGACTTAGTCACTGTGCTCTTAACCTGCTTTTCTCTGTTGCAAGGGAAGATTCAAATTCTAAAGCAGGGAGGAATCAGATGTTTCCAGAAATGGCTATGAAGTTAAAATAAAAGGCACCAATTAAAATTTTTTTAAGCATTGCTAGTCTCTTTTAATACTTCCAGGGGGCTGTTTATAACTCTTGAGATTATACAAGACTCAGAAAATAACTCTTTCAGAAAGTAGCCTTATCAGAGAATTATTTAAAACTCTCCAGAGGTAGGAGAGAAAGAAAATCTTGTGACTTGAAGTAATGTTACACTTTTAGATGTCCCTTTTGTTATGCAATGAGATAGGTCATGTCTGGGTTCTTCTGTGGCTCATCCTGAACTCTCCAGCTTCCCAGGGGAACACCCCAGCCTGCTGTCAAGTGATGCCTCTCACTCCCTACAAACAACATCCAAACCCAGTTTGCTAAGGGATTTGATAACATTCTAAATTCTTCTTCATTTGTATGCCAGAAAGGTCAACGGGAGGTCCATGGGTTCCTGCTTCTACTATGAAGCAATTTGTAAAAACTGAGCAGTATTGCCTGTCAATTTCTTAATCAGGAGGAGATAAAATTCTATGATATGAATAAAGACAGGAAAACAACACAGAAGAGCAGCTAAATCCAGCATCTCATATAATCTTTCAAACTTTCAGACTTGGAGTATTGGGGCAAAGCTCAAATCACTACCTGATTGTCTTAATTCGCTATAGCCCTTATATTTTTTTCCTGAGATATTTTTTTTCCTAATCTTTCCCTCCTAACTCAGTTTGCTGAGGCCCATATTGGTGTCACAGAAACCTTACTCTGTCCCTTGCTAGTTGTGTGAACTGCAGGACTGTTTCTTCATCTGTAAAATAAGGGAGTTTAGAATAAAATAGATCTAAGGTCCCACCACCTCTAACATTCTATGATTCTGTGCTTCACTAATTTTTTTTCTTTATGATCAAATAATTAAGTTTTCCAGTCTTAAATTTCATGCTGATGCTTTCAGGCTTGAATAACTCATTTGGATGAGAGTCATAATTGTAGGTTAGGGTAAGATTGGAAATTCATGCAGACATACCAAAGGTGGCACACAGCCCAATTGTCATTGTCACAAATGGTGTTTGGTACTGAGTTACAGTGCCACAAAAGAAAAAAACCAGATTTTAAATGACTATATACACATATACATACATGTGTGTGCATATCCTCTACACACGGCTTTACCTTTCCATCTACTAGTCACAGTCAAAATGTTTTACTAAATCTAGTAAAATTGTCCACATTTAGCATTTTCATACAATTTCATGCAATCCATCTAAGAGGCCTAAAAATGTCAATTGATACTAAAAATAACAGCGGCTAAGTGGTTGCCAAATATCTGAATATTTCCAACTATCTTGATCATTTATCTTTTGAGTTTTCACTTGTATTTCATTTGTGTAGTCAGGAAAACTTGTATTCAATTCCCACCTCTGACACACACTGACAAAGTGAACCTGGGCACCCTCAGTGCCCCCAGGCAACTCTCTAAGAGTTTCACAGCTGTAAAGGAAGTGAACATGTGCATTGACAGAGGGAGTTTCCTCATTTGGATTTGCCTAAACCAATGGATTCAGAAGTGCAATGATAAGACAGTATAAGAAAGGGGGAAACGGGATATAGAGAAAGGAGGGGAAAGAAAGAGGGAAGAAGAGAGAGAGGGAGGGAGAGAGAGAGAGAGAAAGAGAGAAACAAGAAGTGTACAACTATGATTGGTAAGGCAGATTCAATTAAAACTGAACACCCAAGTATATCTCTTAGTTCTAACTAAATGTCCAAGTAAGTGGGACCTTTAATATTATCATTACGTGATATATTTCTTTAATTGTTTAATAAGCAGAGCAGAGACTATAATTTTTTTTCTTCTCAGACAGTAGGAATGGCACCAAAGGTCAAGGGGAATTCATGACTCCTTCTCCCAACATCTTCCTCCATCTTCCAGAGGTTTCCAGAAGCAATTTTAGGTCATTTGAATAATTCTACTCAGCTACCCTGGGGGAAAATGTGGACAACTGAGAGATAATCATGAAGAGAGTGAAGTCCTTAGATCTAGTAGGATAGGGAAGAGACGATATGTAACAAACCACAATTAATTTTCACAGAACTGAAAATAGAGACCCACTTATAAGATACAAAGGGATATGATATTTTTGGCTGGAGCTCCAGTTCTTTTCCTCTTCAATATATAGTGTTCCAAGACCTGAGGTCCTTTAACGTCTCCACTGCTAAGCCTTATGTGACTCTTATCATGACAACATCACATTTAAATTGTTTATTCTTCTTGCTTTTAACATTTTACCCTTGAGCTGGGTTGGCATTTGACTATAATATTCCTATGAGTTTTCCTCAGAGGATCTCTTTTAAGAGATGACCAATGGATTTCTTTTCTATTTCTACTTTCCCCCCCCTTGCTCTAATGCTTCAGGACAATTTTCTTTAATTATTTCTTGTGTTACTGTATCAAGGTTATTTTTTTGATCATAACTTTCAATTAGTCTGATTATTTTTATGTTTTCTTAATCTACTCTCCAGATCTATTTTTTTTGTGTTTCACTTTCTCTTCTATTTTTTCATTATTCATATTTTGCTTAATTATTTCTTGACCTCTTATAATTTTGCTGGCTTCACTTGGCCCAATTCTAATTTTTCAAAGTGTCTTTTTCTTCCTTAAGATGCTGGGTCTCCTTTTCTAATTGGTTGACTTTCCTTTTGTTAGAAATAACCGAGAATTTTACCTATGAGTGAATTTAGAAAAAAAAATTTTTATTTCATGTCCTTTCAGACAGGTGACTTGGCCTTTTACCCCTTGTGAAAGGCACAAGCACACATTAAGCTGGTTACAAAAATTCTTTTATAATTCATCCGGATTCGAATTTCCCACATTGATCCACATTGGTCAACATTCCAGGGTTCACTAAACCCCACCCCTTGATTACATCTTCTCATTTCCACATTTCAATTCCCTCCCCCCATCTCTTCTCATCTCCATTTTTCCTTACACTTAACTAAGGAAAAGGCCAAAAATGCTTCTAGTCTCCTCTTTCGTCTGATATTTTTGATAGGAGCATGAGAGAGGAATTTTCAATTGCTAAGAGAATTGACAAAAGCTGAGTCTGAAGATTGAAGCCAGGTTATCAGTGATAAAAGTTCCATTATCAGAGTCCAGCCTGGGTTTATGGACCTCTCATCCTTATCCTTTGTGAATGAGACCTGGCCTGGCAGTTCTTTTGATAAACAGGAAGAGGCCTTTTCAGAACAAAGAAAAGTAGTAGATATGTCCTCTATAAGCAGTTTTCTTACATTAGCCACCAGTATAGCTTCAAATCACGTTTCATATTTTTCTGTGGAAACAAAATCAATCATACCTCACACTTTCATAAACTTTTTCTTTTTCTTGGATTATTTTTTTATTCCCATAGTTTTTCCTCCACCTCTCTCATTTTGAAGATCTTCTATTAATTCTTTTTGGGCAGGTGTCCTTTTGATGTTACTCTTTGGGGGTTTCTTTACTTCAATATCCTCCTCTGAAGATGAACCCTGGTCGTCTCTATTCCCATAATAGCATTCTAAGCTGGATTCTTTTTCCTTTGCCTGTGCATTTTTTGTGGTAATAGCTTAATTTTTGTAATCCCATCTAACCCTGGGGTATGGGAAATGGTGACTCTTGCCCTAGATCTTCAGTTCTTCCCTGTAGCCTGGAAACACAGCCAAACCTCCAGCCTCCTCTAAGTGCCCATAACCAGGGGCTTTCTGTCCCACTGCTTCTGCATCCACTGAGCACACCTTCTCACCCCAACCACTCTTTGCAGCACAGTCGGATCTGCCATTCCTTGTCAGCAGAGGTTCCCTTGATCTTCCCAGGCTCAGATGCCCAATTCTTCTTGCTATCCCAGAGGGAAAACTTGCTGTGGCTAGGACTGAGGCAGCCTCTCAAAGCACCTCACCCCAGGGCTTGCTGCTTGTTAAAGCCAACCCTAGCCGAGAGGTATTTACTCCTCACTGGGACCAAACCTCATCCGGAGATTTTTCTTTTGATCTTCTCAAATTGTCCCAGGAAGATCCCTGTTGTGCTCCTCTTCTTATTTATTTTTATCTGCACTTTGTTCACCCTAAGGTCCTATTTTATCTATTTTATGGGGGAAAATCTTGAGACCTTGGAATTTTCTAATCTACTCCACCATCTTCCAAGAATCCTCTCAGGGATAGCCCCTAAAGATGTCTTGTGTGTGAAGTTTGTGGAAGTGAAAACCAGTATACAAAACAAGGCTTTAGAAAACAGAGGCATGGGGGCGGAGCCAGGATGGCAGCGTAGCAGCAGCAACATATCGCAGCTCTCACATAGCCACCCCAAAATACCCATAAAATAGGACTCTAAACCAATCCCAGAACTCCAAAACGCACACAAAGATACTTCCCACTAAAGTCAGC
>CM053580.1:251725454-251751696 GCA_028627135.1 Pseudochirops cupreus
GAGGTAGAGGACTTTCAAGCATTCTTGCTGAAAAAATCAGAATTGAATAGAAAATTTGACATTCAAATACAAGAAGCATGAGAAGGTAAATATGGAAAAGAAATCATAAGGAACTTATAAAAGTTGAGCTATTTACATGCCAACATGGAAAAACAATAATTGTAACTTATGAAACTTCTCTCAGTATGAGGATAGGTGAAGGAAATATAAATGTATATATATGTATATATACACATATGTCTATATAGAAGGATACATATGCTATGAATACATATCTGAGTGTGTGTATATATGTGTACATAGACAGAGGGCACAGGATCAATTGAATAGGAAGGGATGATATTTTAAAAGGTGAAATTGAGAGGTGGGAGAGGAATAGAATGAGAGGAGACAGGGAGAGACAGAATGGGTTTAATCATCTCATATAGAAGAGGCAAGGGATAACTGTTACAATGGAGGGGAAGGACAGGAAGGCAAAAGGGAAAGGTTTGGCTTAGGGAAGGAATGACATAAACTCTAAACTGGGTATCTTGCCACACGGTAGAGTAGGGGGTATGGGGATGAGAGGTGGGATGATGGAGGGGAGGGCAGGGTAGGGGGCAGGGTTGCTGGAAGCACACACTTCTGTAAAGGGACAGGGACAGGGTAGAGAATAGAACAAGGGGAGGGCAGGATAGGAAGGAGGGACATATAATCAGTCTCTCACAATATATCCATTGTGGAGATGTTCTGAGTAACTACACATGTACAGCCTGTATTGAATTACTTGTCTTTCCAGTGGTGGTGGGTGATGAGAGAGGAAGGGAAAGAATCTAGAATTTAAAGCTCTGTAATGAAATGTTAAAAATATATATGCATATATCATTACTATTATTATTATTATTAATTACATGCAACTGGGAATTAAGATATACAGGTACTGGGGTAGGGAGATCCATCTTGCCCTACCAGAATGTCAGACGGGTGATGGGGAAGGACATAGGAAAAAACAGATTGGGGAAGGGGGTATACAGTGAGATCACTGTTTCAGGGTGGTGGGTAGGGGAAAGATGGGGAGAAAATTTGTAACTCAAAATCTTGTGGAAATGAGTGATACAAACTACAAATAAACAGAAGCTAATTAAGAAAAAAGAGAAAGAAAATAAGTCCTTGTCTTACTCTTAGAAACCTCCATTAGAATTTAGGGTGACCCAGCTTATGAAGGAGAAAATCAACCAGAGTGACCTGGGTAGAGATGGATTCCTTTGTCCAGATTACTGGAGGTGACTGAGTCTCCTGATGAAGTCATGTTTTCAGCAGAAAGAGCTGAAGACTTTGAGCTGACCTCCTCCTTAATATGTCTACCCCCTCATTTATTATTCACTAATGAGGATTGATTTTCATATGTCAGGGACCTCTCCATCTGCAAAGGTATTTGTTGTTTGTCATTCATTCTTGAAGAGGACCATGACATCAGGGAGATGATGCCATTCCCTTGCAAGGGAATTGGATTTAAGCAAAGGAGAGCTGTGCAAAGTCTCCATGGTTTTTTGTCTTTGGTTACCAAAAAAGACCACTGACCATCAATTTATTATTTGCTAACCTAATTAACAAACTGATTATTAATTGCCCAGGAAAAAAAAGGAAAGAAAAGAGTGCTTCTGGTCACTCACAAACTAGAGCACCAGCCAAGAGTAGCACACATACTTTTCCTTAGATCGTATCACCTCATAAGAACTGAAAACTTATAGACCCACGGAACTATCTCTGAAAACAGCTGCACAAAAAGATGGGAAGCTTAGAACAGTTCTTCCTCCATCCCAGAGTAGAGTCCAACTTTAACAAAATGTTTGAAGTCAAGAAATAGGCTTGGAAAATGAGCAAACAAAAAAAAAAACTTGATCATAGAAGAAGTCAAATTCCAGAGTTACCAGGTCAAATAGAAAATATTGCAAGCAGCCAGAAAGAAACAATTCAAATATCATGGAGCCATAGTCAGGAAAACACAAGATTTAGCAGCTTCCATGTTAAAAGAAGACTTGGAATATGATATCTTGAAGGGCAAAGGAGCTAGGATTACAACCAAGAATCACCTACCCAGGAAACTGAGTATAAACCATCATGGGAGAAAATGGCATTCAATGAAACAGAGGACTTTCAAGCATTCCTGATGAAAAGACTAGAGTTGAACAAAAATAAATGACTTTCAAATACAAGACTCCAGAGAAGCATAAACAGGTAAACAAGAAAGAGAAAGCATAAGGGATTCAATAAAGTTAAACTGTTTACATTCCTACATAAAAATATGATATTTGTCATTCCTAAGAACTTCCTCATTATTAGGGCAGTTAGGTGTAGTGGTGGTGGGTGGTTGTCTTTTGTTCTCAAAGAGGACCAAAATGGCATAACTATGTTAGAGTCAAATTATGATGCATCTCACTGTGGCTGATCAGACCATTCATTACTAGCTGGGAATGCTCTACCACAGGTTGGGCACAAATAGTCCATGTGAACATTTGGGGTGGATTCTCTAAATTTGCACACCTTACATTTCTTTTGAGCTGCTTCAATTCTGCTTTGCTTATAGAGGACAGCACCTTGTATGACGAGGGCATACCATGCTGAGTGGCCCTGTTTTAGTGTCTTCCATGTCACACAATGAATTCCAAAGTTCTTAAGAGACACCTTGAAAGTGCCCTTATATTGATTCTTCTGATCACATGGGAGGGCTTGCCCTGTGTGAGTTCTCCATAAAATAGTCTTTTAGGCAAGTGTATGTCAGGCATTTGAAAAATGTGTTCATTATAGTTGCTCTCTCTGACATAGCGTTTGAAAGTTTGGCAGCTTGGTTCATGGTAGGACCTCAGTGTCTGGTATCTTATCCTGCCAGGTAATCTTCAGAATCTTCCTAAGACAATTCAAATGGAAGAGATTCGGTTTTCTGGCATGGCACTGGTAGACTGTCCAGGTTTCACAGGCATACAACAATGAGGTCAGAACAATGGTGCTACAGACCTTCAGTTTGGTAGGTAGTCTAATACCTCTCCTCTCCCACACTTTCCTTTGGAGCCTCCCAAACACTGAGCTAGCTCTGGCAATGTGTGAATCAACCTCATTATCAGTGTGTACATCCCTAGAAAGGACCCATATGTACAAAAATATTTAAAGCAGTTCTTTTTGTGGTGGCCAAGAATTGGAAATTGATGGGATGTCCATTACCTGGGGAATAACTGAACAAGTTGTGGTATATGAATGACGTGGAATACTATTGTTCCGTAAGAGATGATGAGCAGGTGAACTTCAGAAAAACTTGGAAAGACTTACATGAACTGATGCTGAGTGAAGTGAGTAAAACCAGAACATTGTACACAGTAACAGCAACACTGTGAGATGACCAACTTTAATAGATTTAACTCTTCTCAGAAATACAATAATCTAAGAAAATTCCAGAAGACTCATGATGGAAACTGCTATTCACATCCAGAGAAAGAACTATGGAGTCTGGATGCAGATTGAAGCACATTATTTTCTTTTTTTGTTGTTGTTTTTTCTTTCTCGTGGTTTTTTCCTTTGATTCTAATTCTTCTTTACAACATAACCAATGTGGAAATATGCTTAAAATGAGTACATGTATAGCCTTTATCAGATTGTGTGCCATTTTGGGGAGGGGAGAGAGAAGAGAAGGGGAGAAAATTTAGAATTCAAAACCTCATAAAAGCAAATGCTGAAAACTAAAAATAAATAAATAAAATTCTTTTAAATGTATACATCCCTAGAAAGTACATTGCCAAGGTAAGTGAACTTATCCACAGCATTCAAAACTTTTCCATTTGCTGTAACCAATGGTTCCACCTATGGGTGTTGTGGTGTTGGTTGACAGAGTACCTGTGTTTTCTTGGTGTTAATTTTTGGGCCAAAATTAGCACAAGCAGCAGAGAAACAATCCATACTTTGCTACATCTCAGCTTCAGAGGTTGCATTGAGTGCACAATCATCCATGAACAAAAAAAACACACACACACACCAATCCTCCCTCCACTTTGGTCTTGGCTTAAACCTTTTCAAGTTGAAGAATTTACCATCAGTGCAGTAGCTGATCTTGATGCCATGTTATATCTCATTGAAGTGTTTGACAACATGACTGAAAACATCATGCTAAAAAGCAAGGGAGATTTGTACCCCAAAGAGATCACAGAAGTGGGAGGAAGACCCATATGTACAAAAATATTTATTGCAGCTCTCTTTGTGGTGGCAAAAAACTGGAAATTAAGGGGATGCCCATCAATTGGGGAATAGCTAAACAAGTTGTAGTATATGAATGTAATGGAATACTCTTGTGCTATAAGAAACGGGGAGGGGAAGGTCTTCATATTCACCCAGAGAGGCTTATACAAACTCATGCTAAGTGAGAAGAGCAGAACCAGGAAAAATTTGTATACAATCACAGACACATCGTATGTGTGATGACCAACTTTGATAAACTAGTCTGTTCTCAGCAACACACAGTTATAAGACAACTCTACAAGTTTCAGGATAGAAGGAGATGTCTATATTCAGAGAAAGATCTAGAAAGACCAGAGTTTAAATGGAGACTGAAGCAATCTACATGCTATCAATCTTTTTCATGTTTGGTCCTCTTTCTTTTTTCCCATTGTTCACTCCATTGGTTAGAACCCTTCTATACAACCAGACTAATGTCCAATGTGAAAGTATTGGCAGATCCTAGACATGATTGCATGCTGCCATGGAGGAGGGTGGGATGAGAGGGAGGAGAGAAAATTTGAAACTCGAGGGATTGTGGAACTGAATGTTGTAAACTAAAAGTAAATAAACAAATAAAATTTTTTAAAAAATAAAATAAAAAGCGTGGGAGCAAGCACACAGCCTTGTTCCACTCCATTGCTGACTGGGAAAGCATGAGAGCATCATCTATTATTCAGAATCCAGGCAAGCATGTTGTCATGAAATTGACATCCAATACGGATGAACTTCTCTTAAAAAAAAAAAAAGAAAAAGAACCTACATGTGCAAAAACATGCATAGCAGCTCTTTTGTGATGGCAAAGAACTGAAAATTGAGGGAATGCCAAGTAACTGAGAGATGGATGAACAAGTTATAGTATATGATTGTGATAGAATACTATTGTACTACAAGAAAAGATGAAGAGGATGCCCTCAGAAAAACCTGGACAGACATATATAAACTGATGCAAAATGAAATGAGCAGAAATGGGAGAACACTGTACACAGTAACAGCAATATTATGAGATGATCAACTGTGAATGACTTGGCTATTCTGAGCAACACAATGATCTAAGATGATCCCAAAGGACTTATGATGAGAAATGTTATCCATCTTCAGAGAAAGAACTGTCAGAATACGAATGCAGATCAAAGCATACTTGTTTTTCTTACTTTATTCTTCTTTGGGTTTTTTTGGGGGGGAACGGGGTCCTGTGTTTTCTTTCACAACATGTCTAAATAAAGAAATACATTTTGCATGACTGCACACATATAACACATCAAATTGCTTGCTTTTTCAATGAGGGGGAAGGGAAGAAAGGGAAGATGAGAATTTGGAACCCAAATTTTTAAAAAATGAATGTTAAAAAAAATTTTATATGTATTTGGGGAAAAAATAAAATATTAAATAAACATTGTTAAAACAAACAAAAAGCAAAAATAAATCAAATGTTTTCCATTTTGAAGCAATAGCTTGAATCAAGAGATTATTATAATACTTCAATGATTAGTGTTTGTTTTGTGGTCAACTCAAAGCATGAGTCTTCTATAGCTTTGTAGATGGACTTTGAAAAGACACCTGAGTTCAAATGCTATGTCTTCCACCTACTAACAGTGTGACTCATCAAACCACCTAACTTTACCAATACTCAGTTTCCTCTTCTATAAAATAGGGAAAATAATACTCACAATACCTAGCTCACTATTGTGGGCTTTTATGGGGCTTAAATGAGATCATGTAAAGTACTATATATGTGTCAAAATAGAAGACAGAATCAATCCGTAAAATTTACAATAGCATGAAAACATTTAAACAAAAATCAGTGACCAGATAATGTAATAAGCACTAATAAAATTATTTGGTAGGCAAATGAAGGTAATGGCAACTAAATATTATGCCTTTGTCCATGAAATGACTATATATGTTGATCAGGAATTAAATTACTTATATATTAGAGTATAGTTAGAGTTGAACCACATGTATGGTCTTTAAGAATTAACAAATTGGTAGCATGTACATGTATTGGCATTTCTGTTCTCACGTTAATGATTTATTTCTCTGATCAGTGGTTTTCATCAATTTACATGGAACATTACATCCAACATTCCCCTTCACCCTAAGGTGATGAATTGGCACAGTAGTAAATTATGCATGTATTTATTCTTCTGTTCTCAGAGCCAGTTTTTATTTAAATTTATTTTTGTGTTCTTTTCATGTGCTAGGATTACCTGCTAAGAAGAATTCAATAAGCAGACTTTGGGGATAAAACCAAAGAGCAAAGGCATAATCTTTTCATTGATAGGGACATTAACCATTTCCTTTAAACGTATCAAATATTGATACTACCTATGTAAGCTGAGATATGAAAATGATTTAACTCAGTAAAAAAAAGTTCTATGAAAGGTTGATTAAAGATAAAGACATATTAGGGTTTTCAACAATTACTCCTTGTCTCCTCAGGAGTGGTAGACTTGTTGAAAACCATAATATTTTGCTTTAAGGCACATTTCACGTTCCCTGGACAAAGAAAATTTTAATCATATTCTCTCCATCTACTATGATGATAATGCTCAAATATTTCACACTGAAGTGACTTTGCAAAAAAGGATAAAAACTACCAAAATTACCAAAAACACTCAAGAATGAGCAGCTTTGTTCAAATATATCTCTCTTGCCATTCAGATTAGAGCAATTATCATGAAATATTCCATATCATTTGTCATGTTGTGGAGGTAGAGGAAACTTTTCTATTGTTAGAATAAGATTCTTCCTACATTTTCTATGGAATGCCAGCAGCTAAGTGACTCAATGAATACAGCCCTAGGCCTGGGGTCAAGAAGACCTGAGTTCCAATCTGATCTCAGACATTTATTAGCTGTATAACCCTAGGCAAGTCACTTAACTTCTGTTCACCTTAATCCACTAGAGAAGGGAATGGTAGTCCAGTATCCTTGCCTAAAAAACCTCATGGACAGCATGGTCACAAAGAGTCAGACACAACTGTACAACTGAACAAAAACAAACAAATTGTAGTAGGGGAATGTGATGGAATGTTATTAGGCTGTAAGTACATGCTTGTACATGCCCAGATCATTTTAAGCTCCCTGGTCCCCTGTAAGAGCAAGCACCCTAGCATACCTAGGATGGCTGCTAGCAGAGGTTCTTTGATCTGCTTTTCTAAAGGAAAGCAACTCAAAACAGTCTTAGTTTAATCAAACATCTATCATTTACCTACTTCAGGGGAAAAAGTCAGCACCCTGAACTTCAGAGAAAATACAAACAGAAATTACAAGTTGACAAAAGATACAGACAGAAAAAATAACACAATTCAACAGACAGGGCTTCTAGCTGTCTGACCATTACATATATACAGTTAGCTACCAAAGAGAGAAGCACCAATATCTAGGTTTTCAAAGTTGGCTCAATGACTGCCCAGAGTCTCATCTGACCAAATCACACAACTTTTCCCATAAATGAGCCGCAAAACAAAACCTCACCTCAGGGAGCTTATAGCCTTCTCCAAGATCAGAAGACAGAACAACCTTTGTGACCCTCTGCTTAATTACAAAGTAACAAAAGGTGGACCTTCTTGAAAAACAAGCTTTCCCTAAACAAGCTTCTCTTGTTGGGCTCCAAGTGAGCCCATTAGGAGCAGGGAAGATCTCCAAATTCCCTAGGCCTATTAATTACATCCCCTGCCACTTGAGTGGAGGTAGCTTCCTTTGATTGGCTGCAGAGCTGGACAGGCTACATCTTAGAGCAGCTAGGTCCCTTAACTCTGCCTCAATTTCCTTATCTGTAAAATGATCTGAAGAAGGAAATGGCAAACCACTTCAGTATCTTTGCCAACAAAACCCCAAAGGGAGTCACAAAGAGTCAGACATGACTGAAAAATGACTGAAAATAGATATATAGTCATATAATTTCCAGGAGTTCTTATTCCAACTCATGGACAAGCTGATTCCTCAGGGGTGACTACTTCTCCCTTCTCAGGGCTCTAGGAGTACCCCTAAGGAGCAGTGGGGTTTTCTTCTAATGCTATAGATCTATATCTAAAGATCAAGTATATGTATAAACATGATCTAGAAAGACCAGAGTTTAAATGGAAACTGAAGCAATCTACATGCTATCATTCTTTTTCATGTTTGTTTGTCTTTCTTTTTTTCCCATTGTTCATTCCATTGGTTACAACCCTTCTATACAACCAGACTATTGTCCAATGTGAAAAAAAAAAAAGATTGAGGTCATCCATCATCGGCTCCCTTATAGCTTTCATTCCTCAAAATATCTCTGTGTTCCCTGGTTCTCTCTTTGTCTCAGTTGAAGAGGTTGAGGTGGTCCTTCTCTTTCCTAAGTTTAATTTGTGTCCTTGATCTCAACCCCTTCCAAAACCCAGTCTCAGGAGCTTAGCATGTCAATTGTTCCCTCCCTCTTTCTTGCATCAATTTATCTCTCTGTCATCTCTTTCCCTGCTGCCTACAAACATGTGCAGGTCCTCCTTTTCCTTTAAAAAAAAAACTTATCTTGATCCTGCTTTCAAACTATCATCCTCGCTTTCACTGAGAAACCTCTAGAAATAGTATTCTAAAATTCACTGTCCCAACTTCTTACAATTCCAATCCATGTTAAATAGACTGTAGGCCAGTATGGGCCAGTCTCTAGTTCTGGTGTCACCGAGCAGCACCAGAAGACAATTCCAATCACAATTGGTGCCCTAGTTCCTATGGACTCCTCTTTTTCCTTCCTTTTAACTCCTTTTCCTCACTACCTAAAATCCCTCTTCCTTACAGAGATATTCATTTATTCATCCAACAAATTTTTATTGAGCATTTACTGTATGTGAAGGACCTGCTCTTTCCAGCTGCTGATGCCATTCAAATGGTCTTGCTTTGAGCCCCTGTTGGCCTTCCAGGTCAAAGAGGCTGCTAACCCCTTCACTTGTTAAATTCTTTGAAAGGCATTCTCTTTTGTTAAACAACTGGCTCACAACTGAAGACGAACAAAAAATAATCCAGAACTTAGTAAACAATAACGTGGCATTTAGATATGAAAGGCATTTAGAAATTAATAGTACATGATTTTGATGTTTCAACATTAACATTTTCATTTAAAACATTATTATGAATATGCTAATGAGGCCTCCAAAACAGAGAAGTTTTATTCAAACATTATTATTGCTGGCATTTGCTGTATAATGAGAAATAGTGCGCTATATTAGAAAGATCGTGGTAAGATTGAAGCATATTTTTTCTTTATTTTTCTTGGGGGCTTTTGGGAGGAGGGGTCTGGTTTTTTTATAACATGACTGATGTGGAAATATGTTTTGCATGACTACACATGTATAACCTATAGCAAATTGCTTACTTTTTCAGTGAGGTAGAGGAGGAAGGAAAGCAGAGAATCTGGAACTCAAAAAATTTTTTTAAATAAACATTAAAAATTGTTTTTCCATGGAATTGGGAGAGGGGGAATAAAACAGTATATCATAAAAAGAAAAAAAGGAAACACTGCTATATTTGGAGTAAGAGGGCATAGATTTGAATCCTACTTTTGCTACTTAGTACTTATGTGACCTTGAGCAAGCTGGATTTTGATTTTAGTAAAATGAAGAGACAATATAGATTATCTCTAATGTCTCTTGTAGTTTGAAGTCTGTAATCCTTTGATATTTCTTTCCTTTAGCAAACACTTATTTTTCTGATCAAACGATTAAAAAAGCTAGGTTACTGCCCTGACTACCTTCCTGACCTCACCATCATTAACCTCCCCCAATCCAGGAAAAATAAAGGGAATAATTGCTGTGACCAAGAATTTTTTCTCTTTCACCATTTCTTTTCACATAAAAACTGATAGTTAAAATTCCCATTCTTGTTAGAATTCAGGCAATTGCTGTCAGATAAGGGACCCTCATAATCAGTTTGAATTATTTACATTTGTTTGCAATGTTCAGGAACTGGTCAAAATTTTCCTGGCTAATTTGAAATAATTGCTTGTTTTGATCAGTCCATACATAATCCTTTGGCTTCTCTAACTCGATGATTCTTAAAGGCTGCAGAGTAATCACCATCGGGAGTGTTTTCATGGAAAGTCTCTTTCTGGGCAGTCCAAATTTACATCTTAAAAGGAAAACAAGTAAAACCCACCTGAACAAATAATCGCCAAACTATCAAATGCATAAAATTTCTGCACTGTGCCAAAGAGGAAAATGGGCTAAGAATATAAAACCGTCAAGTACTTAACTCATCTAAACATAGGGAATGGCTAAATTCTGAAGCTTTTCCCCCTTTCTTTTTGCATAAGCACCAAGTGGGTGGAAATATTTTTCTTTCATTTACTGAAAACAAAAGTGATGCTGCATCAGCAAGTGGGCTGCAAACTGTAACATTAAAAATAAGCAGACTACTTACATGCCAATGAAAATGAGATAAGAAGAGGCATCATTTGATCAGGAGTTTTACCAGGGAAAAGAAAACAAGAACAAGAGAAAAATAGGAGAGAGCAAAATCTAAGACCTCAACTAAGACTAAACGGGTCGATAACATGTAGGGAGGATATTAAGGGCCAGAAGACAACAAAGGAAGAAATTAAGCAAAAAAATCTGAATCCAAAAGCTGAAGAAAAGAGAAGAGAATAAAGATAAGGAAATAATGGAGACAAAGGAAAAGATAATTTTGTAAAGGGCAGATGAACAAAACAAAAGAAAGAAGATGGGGTAAATTAGGAACAAATTATGCAAGATTTGCTACACCCCCCTACCCACACTTTATAATAAATGTGATAGGTTCATTTAAGATATTGTCATAATTAAGCTGTGACTAGCATGATAAAAGAATCCATTCATACCCAGGTGGCTACCAAACAGGGCCAGTAGTTAATGAAGGAAAATGCACTCAGAATCCCTGATTGTGGCCAATAACAGTAGAATTTTCCATTGCAAATCCTAAATTCAACATCATTATTCAGTCAGGAAATTCACACTGCTGGAATTCCCTGGCTAGAAAAGGTCAGAGGAAGGGCAGTCTTTTGTGAGATGCTCTGTGACATACCTGAGCAGGCCAACCAGCCTGCCAGGCAGGGCTTGAATTTTAGATGAACTCCATAGCTCACATGACTATGATCCAGTTAGAGAAGAACAGATCAAAACACAAAGACATGGAAACTGAAGGGCAAAGCCATGTTATCCCCACCAAAAATAAAGCAAGGAAGAAAGAAAAAGAAGCAAGAAGTCTTGAGATAAGGACTGAAAAGGACTGTGTAAAGAAAAGTTTCTTATTGTCTCTCCTGACTGAGTCCATTCATTCCCCAAAGTGATCTTCCTAACACACAGGTCTGACCATGTCACCTCCCCCTCAGTTAACTCCAATGACTCCCTATCATCTCCAGGATCCAATATTAAATCTTCTATTTAGCCTTCAAAACCCTTCATAACCTGGTTACACACACACATACACACACACACACACACACACACACACTTCCCTTTCTAATCTTCTTATGCTTTGCTCCTCACCACCCATGTTCTCTGTAGTCCAATGACACTGGTCTCTTTACTATTCTTCAGCCAAGACACTCCCATCTCCCAACTCCTGGGCATTTTCATTGGCTGTTTCCTATACCAGGAGTACCATCTTATCCCTGCCTCCCAGCTTCCTTCAAGTACCAGCTAAAATCCTACTTTCTACAGGAAACTTTTCCTTATTTCCCTTAATTCCCGCTTTGATTATTTCTCATTTCTGCTACATATTTTTGTACATAGGTGTTTACATGCTGTCTCCCCATTAGACTGTGAGTTCCCTGAGAGCAAGGATTGCCTTTTACCTTTCTTTCTATCCTCAGCACTTAGCACAGTGAGTGCCAATTAAGACACTTTAAATAGTATTTGTCTGACTAAATATCCTTGGTATTACCACAACCCATAATTGCTCTATTTCCATTTTCTTCAACTCTGAAATTTATCTACGCGATCAGAATCTATTGTTATTCCACCTTTTCCTCTCCCATGCAACTCCTAACCCAGCTCTTCATTCTCACCATGACCTTCAGTCCCTTGACCCCTCAGTCCTTTCCCAAGTCATTACCTATACACTGGCTATTTACTGTCCTTCCTACTCCATTCTGATCCTTTGGTGAACCAGTTCAACTCTACATTGTCATCTTTTCTTAAGTCCCTTATTCCTAAGCTTTGGATTACTCTCAATACCTACTGCCTTCACTCTTAATTTAATGCAGACAAAACTGAAGAAAATCACTAAGCCATGTTGACTGGGTCCACTGAAAATTTATGTTACATAATCTCAACTAGGCCCTCATAGCAGCAAGGTAATACTTTCACACTTCCCCAATTAATTCACTACACCACTCACCACAGCACCAAAACTTTTCGTCCATCTCAAATTTCCAATGCCCCACCATACTCAACTACGATCTACTCTAAGAACTGTGCTCAAATAGATGTTATCATTCTTGAAAAGGAATATGTGTATACAGGTTTTATTTTATCTCACATAAAATATAAAACAAAAAGGACTCACAAACACTCATAAACAGTTAAGTGCTGACTGCCCTCTGGTTGAGGGTCCCCTAGAAAAAAGGCATTTGGGTAAATTCTTTCATATCAGACCTGCACACACAGTCCACATAATTCATGGAAGAAGGGGAGGACAGGGTCCAGGATTTCCACAAACATATACTTCATGACTCTGTGTATCAGCAAGCACCCTAGCATACCCAGGATGACTGCTAGCACAGGTTCTTAGATCTGCTTTTCTAAAGGAAAACAACTCAAAATGGGTTAACAAACTTACTTTAATCAATCAAACATATATCATTTACCTAGTTCAGGATAAAAAATTCAGCACCCTGAACTTCAGAGAACACAAACAGAAGTTACAAGCAAACAAAAAAACAGATCAGCAGACGGGCTTCCAGCCATCTGACCATCACATCCATACCTAGTTAGTTACCAGAGAGGGAAGCACCAACAAATGGGTTTTCAAAGCGGAGGGGCTCAACAGCTTCTCAGAGTCTCATCTGGCTAAATCACACAACTCTTTCCAAAGTGAGCCCCAAAGCAAAATCTCACATCTGGGCATATATATAGGCTTCTCTTGGATCAGAGAATGTCACAGCCCTCTTGACCCACTGCCCAATCACAAAGTAATAAGGCGTGGGCATTCCTGAAGAACAAGCCTCCCGCCATAGGCTCCATGTGACCACATTCAGCCTATTAAGGGGCAGAGTATATTTTCAAATAAGGGAAGGTTCTCAGAGTCACTTAAGCCTATCAAAGGGCCTAAGGGCAAGGAAGAGCTTCAGATTCCCATAACACTCTGTTAATCTTTGTTCCTCTAGCTCCAAGATGATGTGGCTGCTCCTCTTCTCTACAGAATGCTGGGTCCAGAAACTACTCCACTGGCAAGTCTCCCTTCAGGAATCTCTTGGGGGATAAGCATGCTCCCTGTCCTTAGAGACCTATGTTCACACTCTATATGTAACTTTTCACAGTTCCTTCATCCCTTTCATCTCTAGGCTCTGTCAGTGACCAGCTCAATGATCTGCCAAATTTTTCTGTTCCCTTTGAAAATCCACATCCAAAGACTCAAAACTATAATAGCTATGGATGAATGGATGAAAAAAGTTATTAAGCATTTCCTGTGTGTCAAGCACCATATATGCTAAGCCCTGGAGATAGAAAGTTACATTCTAATAGGGAAGATAATATACAGAAAAAGGCATAGTGGCCAGGGAGAGATATTCCCATCATGAAAGTGGGATAGATTGACATATCCCATCAAAGAACAATCTCAGAGTTGATTTGAACATGATTCATGGTTCTGGAACCTGAAGAGAAGAGGAGAAGAAGAGGAAAGGGTACCCATGTAGGGGCAAGGTAGTTGCCAAGATGGCCAGAGAGTAAAAAGTAAAATAAAACAGAGTTAAGCTTTTTCCAGAAATGGTGGGAGAAGTCATCACAAATCAGGACAATGGGACCTCATGAGATGACAAGTACTTAGGAGAAGGGGCACAGCAAGGAAATACAATCTAAAATATAAAATCTAAATTAGGTATCAACGGGGCTGTTTCCGCCTTGAACAGTGAAATATTTACATGATCAGAACGAAGACTTTGTTCTTCAACATTATTTAATTAATTAGTCTGTGACTGGTCATACTCCCTATATTGGGAAGTATCTCTTTTGTCTATAGAAAATGTACCAACTTTTTAAAAAGAGATTCAGAACTGGATTCAGAATCAGAAAACCTGGGTTTGAAAACTGATTTTATATCTTAATAACTGTGACCTTGAGCTAATTACTAAACCCCTCTGGTCCTCAGTTTCTTCTTCTATATGTAGCAAGGTTGAATTGGCCTATTGGGGGCATTCCATGAATTATGTTGAGATTTGTTATTCCTGGTTGCAGTTAACTAAGTTTTTTGGGGGACTGTTTCAAGTTTAAAGGGCTTATACTTTGAGTTGATAAAGAGAGATTTTATTGGCTACAGAGACAAAAGAGGTGATGACTCAGCAGATGCATAAAAGGGAACAAGCACCACCTCAGCCTCCCTCTTCCATTATGTAGAAATTGTCCAAAATGTTTCAAGTTGCTTTGTCTTCCCTACAACTCTACACACCGGCTTCTGAAGAACATATCCTGACTAGGCAAGCTTGAACCTCTGTTTAGACTGCTTCTTTTGTGTCTTTTTTTCACCCTGATCTTAAGGAAACAAAGTCTATCCTAAAATGGACATGTCCAAGTTTAGAGGTGGTATCAGGAAGTCAAAGAGGTCTGAAGGTGCTAGGGCCCATCAGGTCTAAGCTAAATGGGGGCAGGAGAAGGGTTTCCTCCTCACACTATTGGACAAGTCTGCCTCCAATAAGAGGTTTAGCCTAATGTTGAAGTTTCATGGTATGTTGTGGAGGAACCATCTCAAAGAATCCAGTCAGATCACCTCTAATCTGAGTATAGACTTTTATTGAGGATCGATACCCCTCAGAAGTGGGTTAGGTTCCAAGAGGACCCAGCCACTTAATAAGACAACATAGGCAAATTTATAGTATGAATATTAAATTTATAGTATGAACATTAAAAGGGCAGTAGGGATTTGTTAAGGGATTAGACAATAGGGTAGGGGTCCCTTCTATGGTTCAGTCATCAAAGATCTTGATCGTGCTGTTTTCTGATTGGCTAGTTATTGTAGTCCTGTCTGGTCAAGATGGATAGTTGGATATTATGGTCCTGTCTTGGACTAAATGGATGATTTGATTGTAGGCGAGTACAAGAACATACCTGTTCAAACATGTGAATTGGATCTGGGGGCAGTGGCTCACCAGGGGTAGTGGCTGTATTGAGTCTGAGGGCAGTTTTATTAGGATTTCATCACTAAGACCAACTATCTTACCAGCCAACATGTACCAAAAGTTGTTTGGACAGTGCAGAGATGAAGTGAAATATAAAATGCCTAGTTTGCAGTCCTGCAGACTGCTTTATGTTCTCATAATGGTCAAGTATCAGCCTCCAAGAAGACTATAACAGTTATTATAAGTTACTGATTCATGTTTTTGGCTTGGTTTTTGTCAAGTGAGCACTTGTGAGTACACTTGAAAATGTCCTGTGTTTAGTTCCTTTCATATGTAAGAATAAATTATACCTGATTTATGTTGTACACTGAATACCTTTTTACTCACCCTTCTTGAGGAAACCCTACACATGATCCATAACCTCAGATATATCAGTTGAATGAGCTAAAGCATGTAAGAACAAGAAGCCTTGCTTCCATACCATTAGACTCTGGGTTTCACAGAACTGTAGCTGGTCTGAACCAACTGCCTGAGTACGGAACAGAGAATGGGCGCAAAACTCTAGCCTCTGAGGCCCACTCATGATTCCTCAAGGTCAGGTATCAAACACAGGAATTGTACTAGTCTCTCAGGTCCTTTCTAATCTAACTACTGTGATGCCATAGTTCCAGTTAACCTATTTGCTGGTCTGGTTATTAGTCCTCAAATGAACTACACAAAGGCCATAGGAGAAGGGTCATGGCTTCTGACTTGGCTGCTGATTTTGGGATTGGGTTTACCTACCACCGACAGTTTCAATCTACCATTGAGGCTAAGAGAAAACAAAAAGTTGGGGGAGAGGAGGGGAGGGGAGGGAAACAGAAACAAATCCTGAAGAGAACCAGTGGAGTGTGAAGAGTGAGAAGGAAGGAAAGCTCAGTGAGGTGAGTGTCACGGGTCTGCATAAATTCAATTAGAAAAAACATGTATTGAGTGCCTGCTACAGATAAGATCTTGCTCTGTGTTAAACAAAAAGAAAAATAAGAGAGGGTATCTACCTTCCTAGACCTCACAGTTTCACAGGGGAGATGATATGTACTCAGATACCTATGTTAGAAATGTAGGGTTCTTGGGGGCGGCTAGGTGGCACAGTGAATAGAGCACCGGCCCTGGAGGCAGGAGGACCTGAGATCAAATCCAGCCTCAGACACTTGGCACAAAAGTAGCCATGTGATCTTGGGCAAGTCACTTAACCCCAATTGCCCTGCCCTCCCCCCTCCAAAAAGCCAAAAAAAAAAGAAGAAGAAATATAGGGTTCCTATTCCTCCCTTGACCTTGGAAGAGTAAGGTACCCAGAAGAAATGCATACGAGAAACCAGGAGCGTACACAGCTGCTCCCACCCATTCCCACCACCCTAGGGGGAAAGGTAGTGTGTAGGGTAATTTAAATCTCAGACTTGTCCCAATGATATTCCTTGGGATCTGAGATACTTTGGAAGAAACTGGGATGCTTCATCAGTTCCTAAACATGTGAAGAGTATTCATATCTGTGAGGCACCTGAAGGAGAAAAAGTATCAAGATTTAAAGTCACTCACTCTGAAGCTGGTGTTGGTGACCAGGACTCTCTTGGAGACCAAGTTGTCCATCCTCCGTTAAAGATCAGCAAGCTAAGGGAGAAGAAACAATTTCAATCAGACTCTCTCGTCTAATACTGAGTCACAGCAGCTGTGGCACAGGGAAAACTGTGTCCCTTGCCAGACAGGATAACTTTATAGGTTTTCCCCTCCACCACAGGTAAGGTCTTTGCTCACTGACAAGACTGGATTTGGCAGGTTTAACTGTACCTGAGAGCAACAACAGATACCACCTGCTGAGAGCCCCAATGGAGGAACCCTGATGGGGGCAGGACCAAAAGCTGCCTGAAAAGAAAAATTTGGCCTTCCAGCAGGGTCCGCAGTGGGAGCTTGCCACCACTGGGCCACTCACAAACTTTGGAAGGGGAAACCTTCTGGACCACCTACCTAGTTATGACTCCATCAGTCAGCAAATGCTCATCAAGTAGGTGCCAGGCACTATGCTCAGCTCTGCAGAAACAACTACACAGGTGCAACAGTCCCTGTGGCTGTTAGTGGCTGAGATTCCATAGAGATCTCTGAGAGAAGATGGGTCACCGGAGTCCTTTTAAGGAGACTTGTTTGGTTGTGAGTTTTCTTTTCTTTGCTTCGACCTTTCAGAAAACAACCCTTATTTAATTTTGTAAACCGCATACTTACAAGGAGAGTTGCTGTCATCATCACACTGAGATCGTCCCAGATTTTCTGGATGGAGTTTATGAGCCAGAGAGGTAAGAAATCCCTCAAAGCAAATCTGGACACTTTACATTGTGAGAGCCTCTGATGAAAAGTGCTGCACTAAGATACCAGTTAACAATCACTGACATTTATATAGATTCATCCATTTAAGGTTCTCAATACATTTTACAAACATCCAGCCCTTACTTACCACAATGCCTGGAACACAGTAGGTGCTTAATAAATGTTTATTGATTGATCAATTATCTAGTTTGATCTTCATAAAAACCATGTGAAGTAGGTACTGCTGTCATTACTATCCTCATTTTATAGATAAGGAAACTGAAACTCTGAGGGGATTAGTGACTTACTGGTGGTCATACCACTAGTAAGTGTTTGAGCTGGGAATGATTTTTAATTTTTAATTTTTATTTTTTGAAGGGGGAAGGCAGGGAAATTGGGGTTAAGTGACTTGCCCAAGGTCACACGGCTAGTAAGTGTGTCAAGTGTTTGAGGTCACATTTGAACTCAGGTCCTCCTGACTCCAGGGCTGGTGCTCTATTCACTGCACCACCTAGTTGCCCCAGTTGAGCTTGGATTGAGACCAAGATTTCTCCTGATCCCAAATTTGGGGTGCTTTTTACATCTTACTCCCTCCTAAAAACAGGATAGAATGTGAAAGTAGAATGAGAGAGGTACAAAGCCCTGTAGAGTTCAGAAAAAGGAGAGACGTCATCTATGTTCCATTTTTTTCAGGTTCATTCCCTTACTGAAACTACTGTACTGTACATGCCTCTGTTTCATCTTTACCCTTTCCTGCATCACCCTCTCCTCATTACAGGCCATATATACAATCAAAATGGAGGGGAAACGCCCTTAGGTCAAATAAGACAGTATGCTTGGTTTTGCTTCCTTCCCCTAGATACGTACTAAATCTCCTACTGTCTGGAAAAGAAAAGTCCAATCAAAATAAGAAAAGGAAAGAAAAAGAAAGGATGTTTAAATCTAAAAAAATAATAAGAGCATAAATGTGTAGCTTTCCTTAGCTTCATGAAAGTACATTCTGAATAACAAAAAATTTGTTTTTCAACTGATAAATTAGGCCTGACATTTCCCTGTCATAGATTTTCCAGAGTTTTAATTCCTAAATAAATATACAGAATTTTTAAAGGTCATTATGGATTAGTCCCACATCATTACCAAATTTGCCTCTTAAATACTTTTTTAAATTGTGGTATCCTTCCTATTAGAAGATGAAGTTAACACACTAGTAAGGCACATACTTTTAGATTTTTTTTTCTACTACTGGCAATGAGTTTGCACTCATCCACGCATACTCTTACTGAATCTTCTTTCAACCAGATGAAATGGTTTAGGGATGTAGTCTGTGGTAGGACGTGAAATGTAAGAGGATGATGCATTGGTTCTTGTTTTCTTATGGAGTTGTTATCTTCTATTTGGTACATTTCTAATTTTGACAGGATTTGTTGCTTGGGTAAAGTTTTGCACTTCTTGTGCCAAGTTGTTGACTCTGTTTCCAATTCTTTCTGGAATAAACATGTTTCTTTTCCAACTTTTTCCTCTAGCTCCATCATGTATAAAAAATCATTTTTAAATTTAAGAAAAACTATGGCTCCATCTCTTCCAGGAATTCGAGTTAAACTTGTACCCATGCTATGTTTTACTTTGAGGCTTTACTTATAGATTCTTCTCCCTTTTACGGTGGGATTGTTTTTGTTGGTTCATTCTTCCAACCTCCTCTCTGATTTTGGACTTTATGTTAAGGTCAAGCCCTGCACACTTCTAGAGAGCATGTTTACGTTGAGTTTCTGTCCTTTTCAATGCTTCTAAAGATTTCTTGGGATGTTGAGTGTTGTGTTATTCTAGAACAGGAGTGAGGCACCTATTCTAGGATCTCAAGGATAGTTCAGGTTGGGGCCATTGAGAAGTAAAATGACCTGCCAGGCCTTCCGGAAGCCATGTCTACCCGACCAAGGCCGACTCCCTATCTGCCACGTCATGCTGCCAATCAGCAGCATCAGCATTATCTTGTTAAAGTACAAATCAATCAAGTAATATCCTATAACTCATAAAAATTCTATTAGATCATAATATGGTTATTATGATGATGATAATGCATTATTGCCTTTGTATAGGATTTCTGTGAGGTATGATAGGGAACTGATGTGATTGATTTAAACTCTAACAGATCAATAGAAATTCTATTCAATTGCTTCATCCTCCTGACTATATATTTCTACCTTTATAGAGAAGATTTTATAGAGGAGAAGCTTGATTTCATCTTATCTATCCTTGGATAACAACCAGGTACCAATAAGTTATTTATCAATCTTTGTTACATAATTTTCAAACCCTAATTTCAGACTAGAAATATAGATGATTTTATCTCCCCTACATACAAGTCACACATTATGTAATTTTGAGTAATGAAGGTAATGTTTTTGTTATTGATTAAATTGTATAATCCTATTGAGTCACAACTGCATTGATTCCAATAAAATCACCATATGTAATTGTACAGTGACATTTGATTTTCCCAATATCTTCAGGGAGTGAGATGTTTCACATAAGTGAATTTCTAGCTAACTGAAGTTCATTCTTTTGAAATATATAAATTTTAGTTATTTTGATAGAAATCTTTGTAAAACTATTTCTAACTCTCTTTTGAAATAGAGCACACTGAATACAATTTAACTTCTTTGATAACTTAGTCCATATTGAATTATGTACATAAGGTCATTTGTCCCAACACTACTACAATGGTCCCAGGTTGCCACTGTTCCTTTCCCTTTCCTGTTTTCCCTTTATTCCACACTGAAATTATATAAACACACACTGCGAAAACTGGCTAATATTGTCATTAAACCTGACACTTAAAAAAAGAGTAGGCTAACATGAAGAAAGAAAAAATGAGGCAAGACAGAATTCAAGATATCAAATATGAGACTAAAAGAAAGAAAAAGTTAAACTGAGCAGTATAAGTATGTCCAGGCAGTCATTTAAATTATAAGTTTGTTTGTTTTCAGAAAATTCCATTATGTGATTCTGCTTAAATCTGCTAACCTTAGGTAAAATCTAAAATGCGTTTGATGGCATTATTTCTCATCAGGCAACATATCTGCTTTAACCGGCAATCTATCCTTGAACATTCAGACTCCCTCCATACCTGTGCTGTAGGGCATTGATATTGATTTGGGGGAAATTACTGCATCTTGCAACTGGCACCAAAATTCCCTATATAATTGAAGTACCATTATTTTCAGACTTATTGCCCGCATTAAAAGGGCCACTATGTAAGAATAGATACTGTATTCCAGAAAAGGCTAATGGGCAAGGAAGAAAACAAACTACAGTTTGTTCACCCCCTTGGCCAACCCAATTTGCCTCACTGTGCCTTGCAGAGTTAAACTTTAATGACTTAAGAAACTTTTTTAAAAATGACTTAAACAGTATGCCAAGGAAAACTTGGTGTATTATACAAAATAAATTCCAAAATACAGAACTTAGATATTTGGGCAATAGCATATTGTATACATTTGCTTTATATATACTAATATATTTTTTGATTAGAATCCAAGACTGCCCTCTCCCCTTCTGTAGCACCAAGACAATATTCACAGGGCCCACAATCACTATAAATTTACCTGCAGGGTGTTCAATTGCAAAATATAACAGACTTTCCATATAGAAGACAGAAGCAAAACATTTATCAGGCACTAGAAAATCAAATCCCAAAACCAGTAAGCCAATTTCATCATAGTAGCAAAGAAGCTAATAAGCTACAATGTCACAGAGAGCCACAGCATCCTATAGTCTTCCCACAAACCAACATAAGACCAATATTTACTCTCAAGCCTATCTGTCTCCTTTGGAAGCATGCTCTCCTCCCAATTGTCTAGCTGACTCGCAGCTTCCTATGGGCTCTGCTCCACCCTTCAGCAGACTCCTTCTACCACAGGCTTCACGTGATTACATTCAGCCTGTTAGGGGGCAGAGTTTATTTTCAAAGCAGGGAAGGTCTTCAAATTCCCTTAAGCTTATTAAGGGCAGGGAAGATCTTCAAATTACCATTACCATTACTCCTTTTCATAAGAAATACATGGTGAGAACAAGTACAATAAACAATCCCTTCATCCTCCCCACTTGTGACCTCATCCCCACTCCCCACCCCCATACATTAACCATGTCTGGATGCCTATGCCTTGTCCCATTCCCATAGTCTTCTATCTTTCTGTGAAGATGGAAAGTATGTTTTCTCTTCCATCTAGTTTGTTTTTTTTTTAAAAATATAAAACTTCAATTCTCTTTAAGTACAGTTTGCTTTTCTTTTAAGTATATAATCGTTACTTTCAAAGCTGTCCTGCTTGTATGTGGTTCCTTCCAGAATTTTCAGTCTCTTTCAAGCTAATAGTATCAAGGACAAACATGCTTCTATAAAATATCCCTTGGTCCTATTGTCAGAGACCAAAAGTGGATATATATGGACTATGAGTTTCACTCATCATGTCTTATGAGATGGGCAGGGGACAACTGTGAACCTCATTCTCATCTGAACTGGTCAAAAGAAGGAAGAATACAGAAAACATACAAACACACAAAGAGTTGAGTACAGAAATACAGAAGGTTATGCATATATAGGAGTTGAAAGAAATAAAGATGAATGAACAATCACAAGAAACTAAAAAGGGATAAATGTGTATTTATGTGTGTGTCTCCTCAGAACTCTATAGTCATCAAGGGGCGTGGAAAGAATCTAACATGACAGCAGACATGGGAGTAACTTTATTGATGATCTTAAAAAAATAATTTAAATGGAGAGAGAAAATGAGTAGGGGAAAGGGAAAGGAAAGTTGAGAAAATTTATCTCACATGATTGAGGTATGCAAGTAGAAAACTATACACAAAAGGAGGAAGGAGGGGTGTGGGAGACACAAGAATTTCACTCTTATCTGAATTGGTCAAAAGGGAGAAAAATCATACTTGCAGGATTAGATACAGAAATACCTTTTGCTCAATAAATGAGAAAGGGATTAAGGAGGGAGGGCACTAAGAGGAAGGGCAGATTAAGAGAAAGCTTAAACCTAAATAAAATAAACTGAATAAAGAAGAGTGATTCTCAAAGAGGAGTTTAAATGAACTAAAAGAAAGAATAAGTACTTATGACTTGGTTTGGGGTGGCAAAAAGAAAAGAAGGGCAGCATAACAGAAGCAGTTATACCAAGCTTAAAGCTCTGGTTCTGAGCACACTCTTTCTCTATCCCCTCTTCTTTATAAAGAGAGAGTGGGAAACAAAGCAAATGGAAAGTATAAGATAACAGGATGGAGAGAAATAGACAAGGATCATAACTGTGAACGTGAATGGACTGAACTCATATAATATGGAATAGAAGAGTCAGTAAATTAGCATTTATTAAGTGCCTTAAGTGACAGATGTTGTGCTAATATATGGAGGGAAGGGGGGAAAGAAGGCACAAATAACCGCCAAAAACAGTCTTTACTTTCATGCAGCTCACAATCTAATAGGGAGAAAAAATGCAAGCATCTATGTACAAACAGCTAAAGAGTATTAATAGGAAATAATCAATAGAGGGAAGGCACTAGAATTAAGAGGAATTTGGAAAGGCTCCCTGCAGAAAGCGGAATTGTAGCTGGGACTTGAAGGATGTTATGCGGCAGATACGAGGAGGGAGAGTGTTCCAGGCATGGGAGCAGCAAGGGAAATGCCCCAAACTGGGACAGGGAGTGTCTTCTTTGAGCATTGTCACTTGATGGGAGGTACGTGAGTGGGTATAAGGTGTAGGAAGACTGGAAGGGTGGGAGGGTGGGAGGACATAGCTAGGTAACGAGGACTTTGAACACTAAACTGAGGGGTTTTTTATGTGATCCTAGAGGAGTCACTGGGATTTACTGAGTTGGAGGGAGATGTGTGACATGGTCTGATCTGTACTTTAGGAAAATCACTTTGGTGGCTACAATGGACTGGAGTTGGGAGAGATTCATGGCAAGCAGACCATCCAACAGACACTGTAATAATCCTGAAGTGAAGAGATGATGTACTGTACCAGGATGGCAGCAGTATCAGTAAAGACTTGCAAGTGATGTTGCAAAGAGGAAATGGACAGTCCTTGGCAACAGACTGGATATGGTGGCATGACAGATAGTGAGGAGCAGAGGATGATGCCTAGGTTGCAAATGGACTGATGGACTGGGAAGATGGTGGTACCCTCCACAGTAATAAGGAAGTCTGGAAAGGGGGAAGGTTTAGAAGGAAAGATAACGAGTTCAGCTTTGGATATGTTGAGTTTAAGATGTCTCCAAAACCATCCAATTTAAAATGTCTGATAAGCAGTTGGAGATTCAAGATTGGACATTAGCAAAAAAGGTTAGGGTTGGATACATAGATTTGAGAATCATCAGTATAGAGATGAAAAAGGAATCGATGGAAGTTGATGTGATGACCAAATGAAACAGTATAGAGGGAGCAGATAAGAAGATCCAGGAAAGAGACCTGTGGAACATCCAGGGTTAGCAGGAATGGATCCAGCAAAGAAGTCCGAGGAGTAGCCAGCTGGGCTAGGAGAACAACCAAGAGGGAGAAAAAATTAATTAGGAAGAAGATTCCAAAAATATATTATTTACAAGAAACATATTTGGAACATGAAGATTTATACCGATTTAGAAATAAAGGTCTGGAGTGAAATCTATAATGCTTCAGCTGAAGTTAATAAAGTCTTAAAATCTGTGATCAGTCCAATGACTAACCATTTCAAGGGTCCAATGATGAAGTAAGCTACCAATCTCCTGACAGAGAGATGACGGGCACAGGGTACAGAATGAGACATACATTTTTTTCAAAGTGAGAATTTGTTTTTCTTTATGATGCACATGATACAAGAGTTTTGATTTTCTTTCTTTTTCAATTGGGGATTGGGATGAAGAAAAAATTAATATTGATATATTGACAAAAAATGAAAGTTACATTAAAAAAAACAAAAAGTTAGGGAGGATTTTTAAAAGCTTTATTTTTCTTTGAAATAATAGGGAGTCACTAGAATTTATCAAGTAGATTATGATCTGTGTTTCAGGAAAATCATTGCATGGAAACTGCGTGGAGAAAGACATCAAGCAAGGCAATCTATTAAGAAATTGTTGAATAATTTAAGAATGAGGGAACCTATGTTGTGGGTATGTGAGTAGAGAGGAGATATCAGATCCAAGAGATGTTGGGAAGATAAAAATGGCAAGCTTAGAGGAATAGATATGTGAGGTAAGAGTGAGCAGTCAAAGAATCTGAGACACTGGAAGAATCGTGGATGACTTCAACAGAAAGAGGGGAATGTGTTGAAGGTAAAATAAGTTTGAGACTGAGATGTGTCTGTGGCATCCAGTTTGAAATGTCCAATAGACAGTTGGTGATATAGGACAGGAGGGTTCTTGAAGCTGAATATATACAGATTTGTAAGTCACTTGTTAGTCTCCCAGCATCATGTTTCTCCCCCATTTCTGTCCACCCTCTAGTCAACTGTTAAACTGATCCTCCTAAAGCATAGGTCTGACCTTATTCCATCAAGTCCACTGGCTCCCTATGGCCTCAAATATATAAACCTGTTTGGCTTTTAAGGCCCTTCATATAAGACTTTTCCTACCTTTTTCATCTTCTTACACCTTACTCTTCTACATATTCTGCAATCCAGTGACAATGGCCTTGTTGCTGGTCCTCACACAAGACAATCCTCTTGACTAGATGCATTTCCATTGGCTCTCCCCCATGCCTGGAATTTTCTCCCTCCAAATCCCCAACTCCTGGCCTCCTTGGCTTCTTTCAAGTCCCACCTAAAATTCCATTTTCTACAGAAGCCTTTGTAATGCCAACCAAAGGCAACTTCTAAGGTTCGGATTAACAGCATAGTAAACCCCATTTATTCAGCAAATATTCACAGAACAGAGAAAGTCAAAATACAGTGTAACTTGTTCCTTTAGCAAGTAAGTTCTCAATTCAATCCAGGTACTACTCTACCCCTAGACAGCACATTCATTTAGTTAGTCAAAAGTCTCTTCTCAAATGGAGATTAGTCTCCAACCATAAACAAAGTACATTCATTTGGTCAATCACAGAGCACAAAAAAAACCTCAAAGACTTCCCACCCCTGAATCTCAAAAAGGGCAGGAGAGCACAAAAGGCCATCCACCCTTAAGTTACAACAAAGTTAAGCTCAGCATTGAATACCCAAGGAAGGGGCCTTCTTTCATCTTCACTCCAGACAAGCCCTCAGCAATCTCAGTTCCTGGGGAGACAAGGCTCAACAAAGCCATAGCCAGTGTCCTCACCAAGTCGCTCTCTGCCTGTAGAACAGTCCCAGAACCCCTGAAAACATCAGCAAGGCCCCCTTCCAGGATTTCTGTGCAGGTACCACAAGAAAATCCTCCTTCA
>CM053580.1:251752196-251768283 GCA_028627135.1 Pseudochirops cupreus
CGGGGGGCGGGATAGGAAGGAGGGACATATAATCAGTCTCTCACAATATGCCCACTGTGGAGAGGTTCTGCGTAATTACACATGTACAGCCTGTATTTAGTTGCTTGTCCTTCCAGTGGGGGTGGGTGACGAGGGAGGAAGAGAAAGAATCTAGAATTTAAAGTTTTATAATCAAATGTTAAAAATATATATGTATATATATGTATACAATTATTATTATTATTAACTACATCCAACTGGGACTTAAGACACACATACACTGTGGTAGGGAGATCCATCCTGCCCTACAGGAAAGTCAGAGGGGTGATGGGGAAGGACATAGGAGAGAATAGATTGGGGGAGGGGGTTATACAATGGGATGGCTGTTTTGGGGTAGTGGGTAGGGGAAAGATGGGGAGAAAATTCATAACTCAAAATCTCGTGGAAATGAATGATGTAAACTAAAATAAATAAAAGTTAAAATTAAAAAAAAAAGTAAGGTTCACCTGGCTTCCATTACTATCTGGAGAGCTAGCAACTATTAGATTTTTTCAGGAGATCTATAAATTCTCTGTGAGCTTTTCAATCCATTCTGTTGTTTTTTGTGTCTGTCTGTTTTGTCTTTGTGTCTATGTGAGCGAGTGTGTGAGAGTCATTTGTCATTCTGTAAGAAAAGTGTGAGCAGAAGTTCTGAGATTTTCCGGGGTTTAAAAATCTCCTTCCCTTCATTCCACTCTGGCTAAGTGGAGTGAGGAAAAGGTGATAAGAAATAATATGGGAATTTTTCCCTTAGATTGAAAAGGTAAACAAATAAGCAATTAACCATTTCCTGCCCCACCTATTAGAGAAAAAAATCTTGTGTATCAATTTGAACTTATTCTGGTCATTTTAAGGAAATGTGTAGAAGTGAATTGGTGTCATTCATAACCTAGTGCTAAGATAAGTCAGAATTTACTATACTAATTGGCATTTAGGCAAATTGGAATTTTGCTAAGATCTGGTAAAGAAACATTTGAAAGGTGAGAGCTTCAAGTTCCTCAGTTTTGGGGAAGTGGAACTTGGCATGCCTCTGAGAATTTTTTTCAGAAGTTCCACTCCCTTTAAGTGAGGGATTGAGAGTGTTTCACTCTCTAAGAAATTTTTAGGAATAGACATAGCACTGAAGTACAGGTAAAATTAGCAGATTAAGAGAGAGAGTGCTGTAAAAATAATAGGGAATTTAAGTTCATAATAAATCTTACAAGGATCCCACTAGCAAAAGCCCTGAGGCACCCTGAAGCCCACACCTTGTTTAAACAAATGAATCTCTCCATTCAAACCTCTAGATCCACAATAAAACTCTGTGGCTGTGAGGAAAGGAGAAAAAACCTAATTTTTTGTTAGTAGCTTTTGCAAGTGATGATTTGGAAATGAAATTGGTGTCCTTGTGGTTTTTCTTAACTTTAGTAACATTCAAGTGTAGTGAAGATTGAGGAATCATTGTAAGTTGGAAGTAGTGTTTTATCAGCAAAATTTTAGGTTGAATTTTGTTGGAATCAAACGATGTAGAATTTGTTTAAAAACAGTTAGGTCACTTGTGTTTTGTAATGTGTGTATGTGCCCTATAGAAAACCAGATATTTACACCTTTGCCTATAGTTAAAAAGGAAGTTATATCTAAAACCATTTGGCTATCACTTATGGAAATTATTATGAAAGTTACTTTACTGTTTTGACAATAAAACCTAAAATTGTTAGTTGATTGCTATATGTAGAAAGGAGGAGATTAGGTGAAAACTTTATTTGGATTAATTCTGTCCATTCAGACCATGGTTTCCGTAGGACCAATTGTGATAACAGCTTGGGACAGCATTGGGGAACATGGTAGCACGTACTCAAGCCTAGGGACTGGAAAGCACAAGTACATGTTGGATGTAGCTTTTACATTCAAGCATGTTTGGGGAAAAAGCTCAGGACAGTTACCATTCCTCTTCAAAGAGTCCTATCTTTAAACAGTTGTGCATAATATAGGCTAATTCTATTGACAAAGTTATCTTAGGGAAATTTCCAGTGAAGTACTCTTTGTAACTCAGTTGTAATGTTCTTTGCATCTCAATGGTAGTGTGAAATGCCATAAAAGGAATTCCTTCATTGAATTGTTTCGTCAGTGTTTATACAAATGTAAGATTTTCCATGGACTGATAATTTGTATAGCTGCTAATAACCCTCTTTTGCAAATGGTTAATTCTACATTTAGTTAAGTCCTTCATATCCTTTTAAAATGATCCAACTTTGTGTTTGGTGTTCTGTTGCATAGTGAAAATGTGGGGACATAATGTAACAGGAGCTCAAGGGGTGTTTAATGTGACTTGTATGAATTGTACAGTTAGTCTCTTGCTATGTCTATATCTACTGTGTAAAACCAAATGGTGCAAGCTCAATGTGTCAAAAAGGCTTTGAAGAACAAGCCAGAATTGATTTAATATCAGCAGCTAATTCAAACAGCATTGGACTGTGATTGTAAGTATAGCACATTTTGTGTTAATGGCTAAAACCTCATAATTGAGGCATATTATTGCTTTGTGGTTCTCCTTTGTTTGGTTTAATGTTTTTGTAATAGCTTAGCCATAATTCAGGCTGATACTCACTTGGCACTTTTCTAAAACAAAAAGGGGGAATTGTAGGGATCAGTGTTAGTCTGAAAGCACCTGTGGTGCTGAGGGTCACAGCCCAGTTGCTAAACTCACAGCAAAGTCTTTCATGAGACCACTTGCCTGATGAACAGCAGCTGAGATGACTGGCTTGGCCTATCCTCCATTGGCCCATTCCTCCAGTGCACAAGGGGATCATGCTCTAATCATGTCACCTCTAGGGTATTTAAGGAGGAGGCTACAATACAATAAAGGACAGCTGTTGTATGCTTCTCTCTCTCTTCTGGTCTCTTCAGTCCTTCCTAAGAATATAGCTTAAGGCTGGCCCTTAGGCTACTATGTTAAGCGGCCACAATACCCAAGGTCACACGGCTAGTAAGTGTTAAGTGTCTGAGGCTGGATTTGAACTCAGGTCCTCCTGACTGCAGGGCCAGTGCAGTCACTGTGCCACCTAGCTGCCCCTATTTAGTCCTTCTTTATTCTCTGTATATCTCATAGAATTGAAAAACTTCAGATACCTATTTTGGGTGCTCTCTTCTAAACAGTTTCTATTATTGCTTTGTAGATTTTGTCTTCTACTTCTCTTTTTTCTGTTATGCCACATTCTTAGAAGTACCAATATTCTACAAGTGATAGAGAATATCCGTCATAGGATTCTTCCTATCTCCCTGATTGTATATGTCATTACTGATCTTTGACCTCCCTTGCAGATAATCTTCAAGTCCCCATCTTCCTTTATAGAATATCTCTCATAGAAGCATTCATCAGTGGTGCTCCTTTCCACCACAGAAATAAGATTTCTCCCTTACTACCTCCTTTTAAAATTTCTCCCTTTGCTTCCTTACCCATTTTCTTGCAAGCTCCTTTCTTTTTGGATGGCTGTGGGTATAATTTTCTCTTCATTATTAGCTTTTGACTTGACTGCATCACATAACATATTCCAATCTGTTTTTTTCCTTCCCTCCTTGCTTTCATGCATCCCTTCCCCCATTTTGTAATTTAGTCTCACCAAAAATATTGATTCATCTTAAGATGGCATATTGTGAGGTTTAGTCTTTGATATTTTAGATTGTAAACTCCTTGATGAACTGTCTTTTTTGGGTAGATTTATCTAGTTCTAAGAGGGGATGGTTGAAGTGCTCTGCTATTATGATTTTGCTATCTTTTTTTCACCTGTAATTAATTTACCTTTTCCTTTAAAAATTTGTATGCTATAGTATTTGGTGCACATATGTATAGTATTGATGTTATTCCATTATCTTTAGACTTCATTTTGACTTCATTTTCTTCTGAGTTTGAACCCTGATCTTTTCTTTCACTATAGTAGCTTTCTATGGTTATATTCTTTCTCTGTTTTTTATTCATTTTAATGGCCTATTTCTTGGTTTTTAACTTCATATTAGGGTTGGGCTCTTCTTCTAGGGTGTGGGGGATAATATCTAAGGCTTCTGGTTTTTATTGTTGTTGTTTTCTAAGTCCTATCTGGAGGTCTCTGACCTTTTGGTTCTTCCAGTGCTACAATCCAACGTCAGATGTGGTCACTGTTCCTCTTGGCTTATGTTTTGGTCTATGAGTGACCTCAGGTACTTCTCTGTAGCCCTAATCCATGACCAGGGCCCCAGCACTACCACAGAAAATGCTCTTGTTCCCTGGTGGCCACAAGCTGTTGCACCTCTACCCTGGAACTGAAATCAGAGACTCTGCTTTCCTAGAAGTGAATCACAATCAGCAGGGCCTCACAACCACAAGTATCCCTGCCCTTCTGCTACTGCACCTGTGTGTGCTTGTTCCTCCTCATCCACAACCACAGTCTGGTAGTGTTTTGCTGTGAGTCATGTAATGAATGTGTTGGTCCCCGAAGAGTTAAAAATGAGTATCGTGCAAAGAGCAAGGGAGAGATGTATGGAGGGTGTGAAAAGGGCTGCAATATAGAACAAATAGGAAACTTGGAAGAACAGGAGTATAATATGTCAATGGGAAACTGTAGGAATGAAAAAGACAGACTGGTCACACAGTGAGAGAGTGAGAGAGACAGTCTAAATCCTCTACTGGTATCCTCAGGACATCAGGAGAAAGAGAAGGTGGCTGTTGTTCGCTGGGTGAACTTCCTATGGCAAACTTGCAGGAAGGTATGGACTAGTTTCCCAGGCAATCCTGGATAGGTACATAATAGAAAGAACTTTCTAAATAGATAAGATAATAGATCCACTTGAATATATTGAGTATCAACTCTTTGTATATGAAGGAGAGTTTCTATAGTACTTGATAAGTTATTCTTTTAACTAAGTTAAATTTCCTTTCTAATACTTAAATTATCCTTTTACTATCTTGCTAGTGCAAAGGCAAACTACTAAGGACAATGCTAAATTAATGCAAATTACAAATTAATGAGTTTAAATGACCAAGATACTACTGTTTAGACATTATATTCTAGCATACACTATATAATAGGAGAGATACGGTACCTGCTTAAAATATTATTGTTGGATAATCATTATTATTACTATTTTTACTCATAATAATAGCTACCATAACAATAAAATGTCTGAGAGCCACAAAGCTGGAAAGAAATTTAAGAGTAAACAAATCTAGTCCCTTGGATGAAGAAATTGGAGTGCAGAGAGATTAAACAAACTGTCCTAGGTCACATAGCCAGTTGGTCACAGAATAAAATTAAGAGGCAAATCTTTTGTTATTTGTTATACCACATTGTCTTCCCATTCAATCAAATTGAATAAGCATTTATTAATCAGTTACTATACCCGAGGCACTATGCTAGAAAAACAGTGGCTGTGCTCAAGATGCTTATAGTCCTTTGGGGTGGTGACTGGGGATATAACTCTTAAACAGATAAAACAACATAATGTAATTTGAAGAAAAAGCAAACACTAATTATTAGGGGAGTCAGGAAAGGTTTCCTATAGGAGGGGACACTTAAGTTGAGCCTTGAAGGAAGCTAAGGACACAAAGGTGCAGAGATGAAGATGGCATACATTGCAGGTATGTGGGTAGGAAATGGAAATCTGTTTGGCTGGAACCAAGATTATGTAAAGCAAACTGAAATAAGTCTGCAAAGTAGGCTGGAGGTAGGCTGAAAACATCCAGGTTTCAATGCCAAATTCTCTTGTGTGAGGTGCATAACAATATAGTTAATAGACATCTGGTCACTCTTGATTATATTGGCAGCTCATCACTGGGTTCTTTTTTTCTATGCTACCAAAAGAATAGTAATTGATGAAATATGTGACCTTGCACATAAAAGTTGCATAATAAATGCTTATTAAATTGAATAGAATTGAATTGTTTTCACTCAGAGTACAGTGTCATGAGGGAATGTTCTGTAATGGATAGTGCCCTGGGAAGCTAAGAGATGATTCTGGTCCCAACTAGGCTAATAACTTTGCTCACCAGCCTTGGACAAGTGCCTCTTCTTTCTACATCACTCTTTTTGTATGCAAAATGAAATGTTAGATTCAGATTCAGTTCTAAACTGTTTTTATGTCCGGGACTCTTTAGTAGTCTTATAAAGTCTATGGATCCTTTCTCAGAAAAAATACTTTGAAGTGCATAAAATAAAATACATAGGATTATAAAGGAAACCAATTATATGGAAATATAGTTATAGATTTTTTAAAAACAAGTTTAGGGAACTCTGGTGTTGTGATGGCTATCTCCTGCATGTAGCGTGAGGATATTGTTGTGTGGCTCAAAAGTGAGACAGAATAGACATCTGTAGGCTCGTTTCCACTTACCCTTCTTCAAGGGAGACTTTGATTCTTTCCAGAAGAGGAAGCAGGGGCAGGGATCAAGGATCATCACTTTGCTGTCTTCAGAGAGAAGGAGTACGGGGCTTCAATGACAACCATCTGTTCCCTTCAATGTTGTTAGCCTAAGTGATATGGTTTTCAGTTTCAAGATAACTTCTGATTACCATTTCACTAATGGGGGGGATGAGGACCCCAGGCTTTATATCCAAGGCTTGACTCTTTTCCCACCAAATACCATTTCCTCCATGAACATGCATAGTAGATGGCAAGAAACCCATTTCCCAAGTTGAAGAGCAAAACCCAGAAATCAGAGAAAGTATACATATATACCAGATAAAAAGAGTGAAAGAGCTCTCCCATTGAGAGTGAGATTACTCAGTTCAACTAAGCCAGAATCCCAGATCTTACCCAAGGGGAAGTTCCCTGAAGTCTCTTGTATAGCAATGCAGGGGTAGGGACATGATGGAGACTGCCAGCTCCTCTCATGTTACCTTCTTACTGTAATGGGAATCTGAAGATCTTCCCTGCCCTTTGGCCCCTTGATAGGCTTAAGTGAATCTGAGAACCCTCCCTGATTTGAAAGTATACTCTGCCTCCTAATAGGCTAAATGTGGTCACATGGAGCCTGTGGTGGGAAGCTTGTTTTTCAGGAATGCCCACACCTTGTTACTTTGTGATTGGGCAGTGGGTCAAGAGGTTTGTGACATTCTCTGATCCAGGAGAAGGCTATATATACGCCCTGATGTGAGGTTTTGCTTTGGGGCTCACTTTGGGAAGAGTTGTGTGATTTGGCCAGACGAGACTCTGGGTAGCTGTTGAGTCCCCTGGCTTTGAAAACCCAGATGTTGGTGCTTCCCTCTCTGGTAACTGACTAGGTGTGGATGTGATGGTCAGACGGCTAAAAGCCCTGTCTGCTGGTCTCTTTCTCTGTATTTTTTTGTCTGCTTGTAACTTCTGTTTGTATTCTCTGAAGTTCAGGGTGCTGACTTTTCCCCCTGAACTAGGTAAATGATATGTTTGATTAAAGTAAGATTGTTGACCCATTTTGAGTTGTTTTTCTTTAGAAAAACAGATCTAAGAACCTGTGCTAGGAGCCATCCTGGGTATGCTAGTCTTTTCCTTCAGCAACCTGAAGTGAGGTTGGCGTTCAACTTCTCTCTGGGGTTGGAAGCTACAAGCACTCAAAGTGACTACAGAAGCTGAAGAGACTCAAAGAAACTCTAGAGTTTGAAGAATCAAAACTCCTCCTCTCTCCCACTCTGGCCAAATCTGCTCCACTCCTTATAACCCACTCAGGGCATTGATCTCCAGTGAAGAGAGAGTGCCATCCCAGTGGAATCATGGGACTCAGATTACACAGGTCTTAACCTGAGAAAATCAGAAGAACCACAGAACCACTGAATCTCAGAGTTGGATAGACTGAAGAGGCCATTTAATTCAACCTATTATTTAAACAAAAATTCCTTCTACACCATTCTGGACAAGTAATCATTCAACTTATCCCTGAACACATTTAGTGAGAAGGAATCCATTCCTCTGTAAGTAGTGAATTATCCCTTTGGATAGTTCCATTTGTTAGAAATTTCTTCTATTAAATTCTATTACTTTCTCTTGTTTTCCAAGTTTTGCTCACTTGGGTCAAGCAAAACAAGTCACTGAACTTTCAAGTCTTGTAGGACAGGACTTCAATTATGTTGATTAGGGCTCTTTTCTGTTCTCTCCTCATTTTTACCCTATTTTGCGACCCTTAAAGTTGAACTCTATTCCTGGGGCACAGGGGGCACTGTCTCAAGGTTTTTGTGTTTGGGGTCAGGACCCTAGTCACTGGATTTCTGTGTCAGTACCTCAGGTGCTGGCACCTGGCCCACTGCACTGGGTAGCCTGACACAGTCCTGTCTGTTGTGCCCTGGATTCTCAGTGCTGGTAGTTTGCCTTCTGTGCTGGAGCTGGAGGCCTCCCACTAACCTGGCAGGACCACAGGACCTCAGGTGCTGATTTGTACTGTGGCTAAGAGGCTCCCACTGACTTGCTGGACACTGTCTTTGCTGGGCTGTGGTCCCCTTTTACCCAAGTGAGACAAACCTTTCCTAAAGTCCTTCCAAGTTATCTTGGGCTGGAAAATTGTTTCATTCTGTCTTTTTGTGGGTTCTGTCATTCCAGAATCTGTTTACAAGCTTGGTTTAATGTTGTTAAATGTTGTTTCAGAGTGAAACTGGGGAGAGCTCAGGCAACTTCCTGGCTTCTCTCCGCCTTCTTGGCTCCAACCCCATAATAATGCAAAATTAAACAGATTTAAAGATTCATCTAAGCTCTGGCCTGGAAGAGTATAAATGTCTGTCCTGGTCACATTGGTCCATTGTAGTAGCATATCACTTGGGAAAAAGCTGTCTAGCTACATTGAGCTGTGCCAGACTTTGTCATGTCTATTTTCTGCTAGGTTGTAAAGTTATATTCTCCTCTTATTACCTGAAATTCACTGCCATAGGCATTGAGGTAGCTGTTTGCAAATGCAAATTTTAATATTAGTCCTATGATCTTTAATGATCTCATCTTCCTTCTACATTATAAACAGAGATGCCAAATATTAGCACTACAAGGGACATTGGTTATAATTTCAAATAACTCCTTAGTTTAAAAAAAGAAGAAACTGAGCTCAAGAGCAGTTACATCACTTTTTCAAAGCCAGATTGCTAACCAGGAGCAGATTCTGGACTTACTTAGAAGCTTTTTTTTTTCACTCTCATTTCAATATATATATATATATTTTTTTTTTTTTTAAATTTAAGTGAGCTTATTTCATCTACTACAAAAAGTCCTGGTTCATGTCCTCAGCTAGTTCCTTGCTACTGTTTCACAATCATTTATTTAACATTCCTCAGCTCTGTATCTTATTCCACATAGCATTATTTCAAAATTTTTCTTTTCTCTTCCTGTGACCAATTGTACTTCAAAACCCTGTCCTTATAGCAGACAGTCTAGCCTCCTACTTCACTAAGAAGACTGAGGACATCTCAGCTAAGCTCTCACTATCCCTACTCTGTTCCTCTCATTTTCTTAGTATCACTACCCTCTCTTTCATCACTCCTTTCAGTTACTGAAGGGGAGCTATTCCCATTTCTCACTAAGGCTAATCCCTCTACCTGTGCTCTGGATTCCATTGCCCTCTTTCTCCTCTATAACTTTGCTCCTATAGTCATCTCTTAGTTTTTTCCATTTGAATGGCTCTTTTCCATCTGGGAACAAATGTGCTCAGGTCTCCTCAATCCTGAAAAAGCCTTCTCTTGATCTTTCTATCCCATTTAGCTACTGATTCATCTCTTTCCTCTCCTTCATTGTTAGACTTCTTTAAAGAGTTGTCTATTACCAGATATTTCTGCTTCCTCCTTGTACCTTCTCTTCAGTGCCTTGCAGTTCAGCTTCATCTCTAGACTGTACTGAAACTGTTCTGTCAAAGGTCACCAGTGAACTTCTAATTTCAAAATTTAATACCTTTTTTTTTCTTTTTCAGTCCTCAATCTTTCTAACGTTTGACACTATTGACTACTCCTTCCTACTAGATATTTTCACTTGGGTTCAGATAGATACACTATGCTTTCCTACTTTCCTTGTTTCTCTGTTTCATCTCTCATATGCTGGTTTCCTGCCCTCTCCAGACCTTGAAGTGGGTATTGTCCAAGGGACCAATCTTCATCTTCTCTTTTCTCTTTAAACTTTCTCCTTTTGCCAATCTCATTCCCACAGCTTTAATTATCACCTCTGTGGAGTGAATATCCAAATTTTTGTTCCTAATTATTATATCTTTTTCAAGTTATAAGAGAACTGGTTTGATGTTAGAGGAACTAGGTTCATATCCTGGCTCCTGTGTGACCTTAGGTAAGAAACAGCTACTAGGTGTGATCTCTCTGGGCTTTGTTTCTTCATCTGGGAAACAAAGATGTTGGATTCAGTGACTTCTAAGGCCTTTTCTAGCTCTATGTCTATAATCCTGTGGTTCATAACTCCTGACAAGATATTATCACCATCACCATCATCATCATCATCATCATCATCATCATCATCATCATAGCTAACATTTCTATAGCTCTTAATATGTGCCAGGCTCTGTGCTAATACTTTACAATTATTGTCTCATTTGACGCAACTCTGGGAGAGAAGTACCCTTATTATCCTCATTTTACATATGAGGAAGTTGAAGCAAACAGGTTAAGTGACTTGCCCAGGGTCACACAGTTAGTAAGTGTCCAAGACTGGATTTGAACTTTGGCTTTTCTGACTCCAGTTCCAGTGCTCTATTCACTGCGCCACCTTAAAAGCTGTGTGTCTCAAACTGAGGTCATTATCTCTCCTTCCCCAACCCCAAATCATTTTCTCCTTCTGATTTCACTATCTTTACCTAAGGGGTGACCATTTCCTCCAGTCTCCTTATGTTCAGAGCTCTGATATTACATTTGATCTTTCCTTCTCCCTCACCTCTCATCTATCTATAGGTTAAAACCTATAAATTCCACTCTATGTCATCTCTCATGATAACTCCTTCCTCTTTCTCACTGCTAACATTGATACAGATCCTCATTACTACCCACAGTGACCATCATTGCAATAACTTCCTACCAGGTATTACCACCTCCATCCTGTATCCCTTTGATTCAACCTTCATACAACAGAATAATCTTTCTTATTAATAGATCTAGTCGTGTCGAATCAAAAATCTTTAGAGCTTCTCCATTGCCTACTCAGTAAATTTCAAATTCCTTTGTCGGGCATTCAAAGCCCTTCATAATCAGGCTCCTCGCTGTCTTTCTAGTCTCATCTTATATTACTCCTTTTCCATTTATTCTAGGCTCTAAACAAAGTAAAATATTCTCTGTTCCCTTGAATACACCTTAAGCTTTCCTTCCTCTGTAGTATTGCTCACTCTCCCCTCCTTTTGCCTGTTGAATTCCTTACCATACTTTAAAGAACACCTCTTTGGTAACAGTTGGCGATGACTTTCCTTCATGGACCTTGCTTGATGCTTTTCTGTGCTGGTCTCTAACTCATTAACCAGGTAATACTGTTGTTCATTTGTTCAATTGTGTCCGACTCTTTGTGACCACATATGAGACAGAGGAGTGTTTCTTGGTAAATATATGAAGTGCTTTGACATTTTCTTCTCCAGTGCATTAAAGTAAACAAAGGTTAAGTCACTTGCCCAGGATCATACAGCTAATTAATATCTGAGGCCAGATTTGAATTCAGGTCTTCCTGACTCCAGGCCCCATACTCTATCCACTGAGACACCAAGCTATTAGTCAGATCATGTTCTTCAGTCACTTTTCAGTCCTGGCTGACTCTTTATGCCCCCATTTGGGGTTTTCTTGGCAAAGATACTGGAGTAGTTTGCCATTTCCTTCCCCAGCTCATTTTATCGATGAGGAACTGAGCCAAACAGGGTTAAATGACTTGTCCAGGGTCACACATCTAGTAAGTGTCTGAGGCCAGATTTGAACTCAGGACTTCCTGACTCCAGACCCAGCACTATACACTGTGCCACCTAACTGTCCCATAATTATTATGATTATTGAGGTTAGTATCATTCTCCTAATAGACTAGATGCTGCTTGGCACCAGTGACTTCTTTTCTAGGCTTTTTGTATCCTCAGTAGATAATTGTGCTCTGTATAAAATCTACATTTAGTAAATGTTTATTGTATCCTATCAAATGGTATTTCATTGTCACTGGTTTTATTTGTCCTTTCCCTCTCTGCCTATTTACCTCACTTATCAGAAAGAGGAAAGGAAAAGGAAGCACGCTCTTTCCCTCACCCCACTCCCCACTGCACAGAGAAGGGTCTCTGCTCACTGCTAAAGGGCCACTCTGGTTTTTGAGGAAAGGATTGTGGAGGGATATATGTCTTCTCTCTGTATTGGGGAATCAATCACTTCATCTCTGTCAAATCCCTTCCAATTATTTTCATAGCTTTTCCTTCCAGCAATTCTGACTTGCTGGGATTTCTATTTCCTTTTTGCAGACAAAGAAACTGGAGCGCAGAGTGATTTACGTTACTTACCCAAAGGTACCTTCTATGAGAGGTGCTGCACTAGAATTGTCTTTCAGTCCAGTTTATCACTTTCCTTGCTGAACAATGCTGTCTTTGCAAAGGCCCTGAAGTGCTTTTATAAAGCTCTCTCATTTCAGGTCATACAAAGTCCCTTTGGGGTCATATGAGAGAAAATATACTCCCAAATTTCTGCTTCTAATGTATATTTTTCTACTTGCATAGATGGTGGTAAGTCTTATAGAAAGGCATTAGTGAAAAAATAGATTGCTTCCTGTTGAAATTGCCTATGCCGGAATAAGTGCTTTTAAAGAAAGCATGAATAATGGCAAGGACAGAGAATACCTTCATTTGAACCCAGAAATGTTTAATGTTAGCAATAGGGATGTGGAAAGAGTCTTGCTTGAGTGTGTTATAAATTCTTTCTCCCTAATGCCCCTGCCTTATCTGTAGACCTTGCTTAATTTCATCCTCTCCTTTCATTTCTGTCTTCTTTACTCACTGTTTGTGTTTCTCTTTTTTCTCATTTCACTGACTCAGCAGCTGCAGTAGAATTAAGTAAGAATGCCTGAGTGGCCAAGTGAAAGTGATGAAGGCTATGATTGGTGAGCCACTTCTCCTTTACTGTCTCCTGAGAAAAGAATCTTTCTATGGGACTGCTATTCTTTCCAAGTTATGTTACTCCCAGTGGCGTTGCCAAAAATCTGGATATGGTGCTTACTTGCTCTGTGACATGGACAATCTTTTTATTTTCAATTTTTTAAATTGCTAATAAGAACTAGCATTTATTGAACACTTTTAAGTCTTGCAAATCATTTTTACAAATATTGCCTCATTTGAACCTCACAACAACCCTGGGAGTTAGGTATTGTTATTATCGCTATTTTACAGGACAGGAAAACTGAGGTAGGCAGAGGATAAGTGACTTGAGCTAAAAAATAAAATAAAATAGGACAGTTCTAATACTTATGGTGCCCCCCACCTCACAGGGCTGTGAAAATGAAAGGGGAAAAAGTCTGTGAATGTGGTTTCATGAAAGAAATTAAAACTCATTAAAGCTATATAAAGTAAAATTGGTAGGACCTAGCATGGTGCTTCTCATGCAAGAGATGTTTAAAAAATGTTGAATTATTCTTTGAAATTCCAAAGTTTGTTTAGGGTTCTTTCCGTTATGTTTACTAGGGGAAGGGAAAGGAACAAATGTTAATTAGGCTCATATTATATGCCAAATACTGTGCTAAATGCTTTATAGATTCTATCTCATTTGATCATTCAAACTCACTCATGGTTCACCAGAAAATGTGCTCTTTGGAAACTGTTTGCCTATTCAGACATACTGAATCTGAATAATTCAAATCAGAGTAATCATAAGATAATAGATTTAGAACTGGATGAGACCTCAGAGGCCATTTAATATAACTCAGCATTTTGCAGGTGAAGAATTAATTTCCAGAGAGGTAAAGTAACTTTCCCATGGTCTTACATAGCTCCTCAGAAGCAGAGGTCATAGGAACATAGGTCTAGGACCATCTAGTGTAAACCTCTTATTATGATGTGGGTAATGAAATCCAGGGAGCTAAAGTGATTTTCTGTAGGTCTTATAGGTAAACTGGTAGAAGAAAGGATATTTTTAAAAAAAAAATATTAATGTGGTTTATTTTAAATTTTTTTTAAAATTATGTTTATTTTTAGTTTACAACATTCATTTCCACAAGATTTTGAGTTACACATTTTCTTCCTGTCTTTCCCCTACCCACTACTCCAAAACAGTGATCCCATTGAATACCCCCTCCCCCAATCTGCTCTCTCCTATACCCTCTCCCATCCCCACTCTGACTTTCTAGTAGGGCAAGATGGATCTCCATACAGCTTGTATATCTTATTTTCCAGTTGCATGTTAAAAATAATAATAATAATTTTAAAAAACATTTGATTTTACAACTTTGAATTCTAGATTCTTTCCCTTCTTCCCTTGTCATCCACCCTTACTGGGAAGATAAGCAATTCAATATACGTTGTACATGTGTAGTTATGCAAAACATTTCCATAGTGGATATTCTGTGAGACTGACTGTATTTCCCTCCATTCTATCCCATCCCCCCATTTGTTCTATTTTCTATCTTGACTCTGTCCCTTTTCAAAAGTGTGTGCTTCTAACTACCCTCCCCCCAATCTGCCCTCTCTTTTATCATCCCCCCTCTTATCCCCTTGCCCCCTACTTTCCTGTAGGGTAAGATACCCAATTTAGCGTGTATGTTATTTCCTCCTTCAGCCAAATACAGCAAGAGTAAAGTTGACTCATTCCCTTTTGCCTCCCTGTTCTTCTCCTCCATTGTAACAATTTTCCTTGACTCTTTTATATGAGATAATTTACCCTATTCTGTCTCTCCCTATCTCCTCTCATTATATTCTTCTCACACCTCTTAATTTTATTTTTAAAATATCATCCCTTCCTATTCAATTGATCCTGTGCCCTCTATATATACCTGTACACATATATACACACACTCATATATGTATTCATACACACATATACCCTTCTATATGGACATATATATGTATGTATATGTGTATATATATATACACACACATATATATATATATACATACATACATACATACATACATTTATATTCCCTTAACTATCCTCATACTGAGAAAAGTTTCATAAGTTACAATGATCATTTTTCCATGTAGGCATGTAAATAATCCAACTTTGATAAGTTTCTTATGATTTATTTTCCCTGTTTACCTTTTCATGCTTCTTGTATTTGAATGTCAAACTTTCTATTCAGCTCTGTTTTTTTCATCAAGAATGCTTGAAAGCCCTCCACCTCATTGAATGACCATATTTTCCCCAGAAACATTATACTCAGTTTTGCTGGATAGGTGATTCTTGGTTTTAATCCTAGCTCCTTTGATCTCCAGAATGTCATATTCCAAGCCCTTCAATCCCTTAATGTAGAAGCTGCTATATCTTGTATTATTCTGATTGTGTTTCCACAATATTCGAATTGTTTCTTCTTGGCTGCTTGTAATATTTTCTCCTGGATCTGGGAACTCTGGAACCTGGCTGTAATATTCCTACAAGCTTTCTTTTTAGGATCTTTTTCAAGAGGTGATCAGTGAATTCTTTTAGTTTCTATTTTGCCCTCTGGTTCTAAAATATCAGGGCAATTTTCCTTGAGAATTTCTTGAAGGATGCTTTCTAAGTTCTTTTTTTGATCATGGCTTTCAGGTAGTCCAATAATTTTTAAATGATTTCTCCTGGATCTATTTTCTAGGTCGGTGGTTTTTCCAATGAGATATTTCACACTGCCTTTTATTTTTTCATTTGTTTGTATCTGTTTAAGAGTATCTTGATTTCTCACAAAGTCATTAGCTTCCATTTGCTCTAATCTAATTCTGAAGGAATTATTCTCTTCAGTGAGCTTTTGAGATTCTGTTTCCATGTGGCAAATTTGACTTTTTAAGGCATTTTTATCCTCATTGGCTTTTGAGCCTCTTTTGACATTTGAGTTAGTCTGTTTTTTAAGGTGTTATTTTCTTCAGTCAGGTTGTTGACTCTCTTTTCATGATTTTCTTGCATCATTCTCATTTCTCTTCCCAATTTTTCCTCCTCTTCTCTTACTTGACTTTCAAAATCCTTCTTGAGCTCCTCCATGGCCCGTACCC
>CM053580.1:251768383-251862438 GCA_028627135.1 Pseudochirops cupreus
ATCTAAAGTTGGATTGCTGTGCTTGCTTTGCTTCCTTTGCTTGCTCATATTTCCACTCAATTACTTGACTTTTGAGCTTTTTGCCACAGTAGAACTCTGCTTCCAGAGAGGAGAACTTTGTCCCAAATCACTGGGATTTTTGCATCTGCTGGAGGTATTAGTTATGTGCCCTCTTAGCAGTTCCCACAAGCTCTGGCTCACTGGCCACACACCCCAGGAGTTCCACCCAAGACAGAAATCCAGATCCAAGCAGGTTAAAAGAAGAGCAATTACCCTCTGAATGGTCACTTGGCCCCCCTATGATCTGCAGGCCAGGAGCTCTGAAGGAGCCACTTCTCAGGGGCAGGGGCTGGACCGTGCTCCATCCCCCCCAGTTCCAACAGAGTTCCACACTGACCTTTTACTTTGTCTTTGGCATTTATGGGTTGATAATTCTGGAAACCACCACTGCTGCTGGTGATCCATTCTCCTAAAGTCCACTCCAGCCACTGCTGGTCAGGGCCACTCTGGGGCTAAAACTGTGGGCTCACATGGGGCTGGGGTTGGCTCCCAGCACACTGTGACAGATCCTTCCTGTAGGCCTTCCGGTCTACCTCCAGCAGGAGATTTGTTTCTCTCTGTCACTTTGTGGGTTCTGTAGCTCTAAGGTTTGTTTGGAATCATATTTTATAGGTATTTGGGGTGGTTATGGGGGGAGCTGATGGAGCTTTCCTTCTTTTACACTGCCATCTTGGCTCCACCCAAGAAATGATATTTGAATCCAGACCCAAATTGGATTCCAAATTCAGCACCCTTTTCACTCTACCCAACCACCTAACATCCATCTTGGCTGAGCCCAGAAGCATTACTCTTTTCCTGGAAAATAGTCACCCTTCATGTTTCAGGTATGATATTTCTATCTTTAGGACCTTCTTGATGATTCTCAGGTTCATTTGGAAACTGGACTAATTCCTGCAGACCAGTCCCATGCCATTCAGGACACCAGAGTTTTTATTAATAGTATTTAGTCAAAACTGTTTCCTGGTGGCTGAAAACATTGGCTTCCTTTCCTCATAAGAGCCAAAATTGAAATGTCTAAAATAAAGGGGGTACACCAGGCCTAAGATAAATGGGGTAAAAAATTCACATTTCTGATGCCATGAATTTATATCACTGTTAATGTTCACTTATCCTTAAAGGAAGGGTGAGCAAAAGGGTGGATATACAAATCCTCATTTTGTGCATCCATTGGGAAATAAGTTAATTCCATTTAGAATCTTTCAATTAAAAATGGAAATTGGCACTTTGCTCTAAAAAAAATCATGCATAAATCAAGAAAAATTCAAATATGCTTTGAGTGTTCACCATGGGAAAAACATTTGAAACCTCCAGGGGAAAAAAAATAAAATACCACCTGTCACAGGATGGGAGGAGAGAAAGATGGGAAGAGGGAGGGAGGCACGTATTCAGGAGGGAAAATGCTGACAGATTCCTAGCTTCCTGTCACATTGAGGAAGGACAGGGTAGTTTTAAATTAGTGAGATTGTTAAGCAGGAAAATAGACTAGTGCATAATGGAAGCTTATATGTGTTTAAAGTACATTTTACCTGACAAAAGTTACAGAGGTACTGAGAGTTTTTGCTATGACCTGACCATCAGATATTAACATTGGTACCACCCACAGCTCTTTCTGTGATTGTGGTGAAAGCTATTAACTACTACAGGCACATTTATTCAAGAAAATGAGAATTCTGATTAAAATGGCTTTCTGTAAAATTGTCGCTTGTATCTGGTTTTATTTGCAGTGAGCTGCAAGTTTCGATTAACTTTTATCTAGCATATAGAAAAGGAAACCAATAAGAAAGAATAACAACATGGCAGGTGTTGCCAAAAGGAGAATAATTTTGTTTAATTTCTTTAAAGATTTCTACTATTCTAGAGTGTTTTGGCAGATCTTGCTTAACATTTGTCATTTCTTTTACATTGGCTGTATTTGCTGCAGAGTTTTAAAAGAGGACTAATTCTAATGGTGGGATGTGATATATGAAATTATGTCCAGCATCTCTAGCTTCCTCAGTTCTATTCTCTTTCCATGTTATGGCAGAAGGTGATGATTTTGGATGGAGAAGGAAGATGAACTCTCCTGTATGATTTCTCTACTCTTCCAAAACCTGATATTTTCCCCCCTTCTAGACTAAGATGATTCGCTATAAATGAATTCAGACTCATTTAAATTTCTTTGTCAGAAATATTTAGCACTGTAGTCTTCTTTCGTCTACTTATAGATCTGTTGTGGGCTGTGTGCCTCCAGATCGACAGGCTTCCTGGAATCACGGAATCATTAAATTTTAAAGCTAGAAGGGGCTTGAGAGATCATCTTGTTCAATGCACTCACTTTGCTTATGAGGATTCAGTCCTGGCTCATGTTGTTGCTATGACTCTGGATGGGATGGGAGGAACCTTCCCTCATTGCAGCTAATCAATCAACTAATAAGCCTTTATTGCACACTTACTTTGTATTAGGCACTGTGCTAGTTGGTGGGAGTACAGAGGTGAAAATGGAAAAGTTCCTAACTTCAGGAACTTTGTATGTTAACAACAGAGGCAATATGTATGTCTATAAATGTATATGTCAGTGAGCTGGCACAGTGGATAGAGTGCCCAGTCTGGAGCCAGGAAGACATGAGTTCAAATCCTGCCTCAGGTACTTACTAGCTGTGTGACCTTGAGCAAGTCACTTAACCTTGTTTGCCTCAGTTTCCTTATTTAAAAAATGAGTTGGAAAAAGAAATGGCAAATCACTTCAATATCTTTGTCAAGAAAATTCCAAATGGGATGACGAAGAGTTGGGCATAGCACACAGCTGAAACAACTGGACAACTATATATGTATGTATATACACATACGTAAAACATATGTATGTGTACATGTGTGTAACATAAATATGCATAAAAACGATGTATGTAAAATAAATTCAAGGTCATTTTTTGGGGGGTAGGGGATGACATTAGTAGCTCAAGGGATCAGAAGAGCTTTATGTGGGAATAGTACTTGAACTGAGCTTCGAAAGAAACAAGGTGTTCTAAGAGGCGGAAGGGAGGAGGGAGTGCATTCCAGCCATGAGGGAGCGTCAGTGCACAGGTAGGGAGATGGGAGATGGCAGGAGTGATGTGTGTGAGGAATAGTGAGACTGGTTTTGGTTTGGACATAGAGTGTATTAAGTGGAGCAGCATACAGTAAGGCTGGGAACGTAGATTAGGGCTAATTTAAATGCCAACAATGAATGTATTTGACCCAAGAGGTAATAGAGAGACATTGTTCTGAGTAGGCAAGTGATATGGTCAGACCTATGTTTTAGGAAAATCACTTTGGTAGCTATTTGGAGACTATATGTGGAAAGCAGAGAGACCAGGCAGGAGACAAAATAAGAGAATTTTGCAATAGTTGAGGTCAGCGGTGGGGAACCAGTGGCCTCAAGGCCTCGAAGTCACAGGTTCTCTACCACTGGAGATAAATGGTGTTGAGGGCCTGAAGCAGAAAGGGAATACAGAGAATGGGATAGATGTGAGAAATATGGATATAGAATTAACAAAATTTGGCAACTGATTATCCAATATGTGAGGTGGGGCAGAGTGAGGAGTTGAGAATGGTACTGAGGTTGTAAGCCTGGATAACTGGAAGGATTGTGGTATCCTTAACCAAAATAGGGAAGTTTGACAGAGGGGTGAATTTTGGAGGGAAGATAATGAGGTTGTTTTGAACATATTGAATTTAGGATGTCTCTGAGACATCCTTGTTCAAATATTCAATAGACAATTGAAAATATGGCACTGGAGCTCAGGAGAAAAACAGGCTGGAGTATAGCTCTTGGAATTACTGGCCCACAGAAAAGCACATAAGCACAAACATGTGTTAAAAATATCTTACATATTCTTCTCATAGGTAAGAAGAGAGTCAATTTTGTTTATCTGGGAGGAAAGAATATTATGTTTTAAAGGTATCCCTGATTCTTATCATCTGGTTTAGTAAGGTGCTATGTGTGTATGTATGCATTGTTCTGGTTACAGAGCTGAGAAGAACTATCCTGTATTGCCATTTCAGGAAGGACCATGGGCATGCTTCATCTCACTCAAACCTTGACTCTTCCTCTTCCTCGCCAGCCACATTGCCCCTTCTGTGGGTAGTCCTTCCCACCTTGGCCTCCATCCTCACCCAGACCCTTCTTGCTCCCTTTTATATGTTGTCATCCCTCATTAGGATGTAAGCTCCTTGAGGGCAGGGATTGTCTTGCTTGTATTTGTATACCCAGGATTTAGCACAGTGTCTGGCTTGCAGTGAATGCTTAATAAATGCCTTTTCTATTTATCTGTATGGCTTCCTTAAAAAGCCGTTTATACATGGATACATTAGTGACCAATCCAGTTTGATGACCAGGAGAGCAGGTCAGAGGAGGGGTGAGAGAAGGGGGGTGGGAAGCAGCTGCACACAGCCATGTGCACATTTCCCACACCTATCTTTAGGAAGCCCAACAAAACCAATCAATGAATGTATCCCAGGTAATCATTACGAAGGGTCATTCTTTGGTCCTACACCATCTTTTTCATAAGAAAACTTGGGTCCCATACATTGTGGAGATATGTACCAAGTTGTTATGTGCTTATGTAGGAGTGAGAGGAATCCTTTTATTGAAGAGCATCGAATCATTGAACTGACATTTTTCAGTAGACTTATTTGCTCTCCAAATATTTAAAGTTGAATTTAGTGACTTAGAAATATTGGATGATAACTTTTCAATTATTAATGATTTCAGGATTTTCTAATCAAAATTTTTATGTTTCCTAAGAATTATGTGTAGATGTATCACAAATACTGATAGGATCTGATTTTGTTGTTAAGTTCACGGTCTTTTCTTGAGTTAAGTTCTCTATCTTAACTGACAAAATCAATTTCTTCATTTATTAATCAATTTATAATGAGGGAAACAAGGATCCCCACCCACCCCAAACCCCTAGTGCTCTAGCTATAACATACCTCACGGAGTATACATAGAGTTGAGCTGAGTAATGCCCTGGCCAGTTATGTTGAGGCCATGTATGTTCTGGATAAGTATTGGAAGACTTGGTGCCTTGGGAGGATGAGGTAATCCCTTTATCTCCAGGGGTGGGGGAACATGTCAAAAGAAGACCGACCACTGAGCAAGGAAGAGCCTCTCGTTCAGTAGACTTTGAAGGGAGAGAACTTCTACCCTCACTCTTCTCATCTGCTAAGCATGTGAGGGCTCTATGAGGATCTCTTAGTTTTTCAGTGAGCTGGGGGAAGAGGTATTGTGTCCCCTTCTTCCCCCCCACTCCCACTCCCTGGCACCCATGGAGGCTGCTTGTATTTGGCAACTAGGGCATGCCCTCATCAAAGTGAGCAGAGGTAGAATCTCAAGATCCTAGATGCCTCTTCTCTGTGTTTCTTTCTCGGAGCATAGGTGACTGAGTGATCCTGAGATGGATGTTTCCAGTGAAAACCTTGAGAGTTCAAGGTTGGGAGCTCCTGGGTCCCTCAGTTGGAGCTGACTGTATGTTAGTACACAAACCAAAGATTTGTTTTTAGTGGTATGCTTTTTTTCACTCATTCATTCATTGAAAGATATGAAGAGTGCTCTCTTCAGAGTTAGGGGACTTAAAAGTTTCCATCCTAACTCGGTCACTTACCTTCCTGTGGGACAATGATCAAACCACTTAACCTCTCTCAGGCTCAGTTTCCTCATCTGTAAAATGAGAGCTTTGTACTTGATGACCTTTAGGTTTCTTTCTAGATCTCGATCAATATTATCATGCTAGGTATAGACAACGAAAAATTCCAAGCTCTAGTTCATTGCTGAGATTGTTCCTTATCCTTCTCCCATTAGCTTCATCAACTCTTTTTCTTTTTGCTTTTTTTTTGTAGGGGGGGAAGGCAGGGCAATTGGGTTTAAGTGACTTGTCCAAGGTCACATGGCTAGTAAGTGTTAAGTTTCTGAGGCCAGATGTGAACTCAGGTCCTCCTGACTCCAGGGCTGGTGCTCTATTCACTGTGCTACCTAGCCACCCCGCTTGATCAACTCTTTTGTCAAAGAACCTTCTACAAGATGCAGGGCTAAAAAGCCTCCTTTTCCTACTGAGACATTTAGTTTCTCTGATTCTGAGATTCTGACTAAAGCTCTCACATATCACCACATTTCCCTTTGGACCAACTAACGTGTCAACTAGTAGATTTTAAGTGTCATAACTGTAAATGACGCTACACTTGGCTGGTTCCAAGAATACTTTAAATGGCCTTAATACAGCTCATGTGACAGAACTATCCTGTGGGCATTAATCTATCATAATACTTTTCTTCAAATTAAAATACCAGTTCTTCAAAATTGTCAAAATGTAATGAAACAGGATAAAAATATTCCAATTTAGTATCCATTTTTGCAAACATAGCACTTAGACAAAGAATATGGGAGCAAATAAACTATTTCCCTTATGAATGACTGAATGAAAACAGCATTTATGTAGAACTTACTCTGTGCAAAGCCCTGCATTAAGTACTAGAAGACAGAAAAAAAAGTAGAGACCGTCCTTGTTCTTAAGAAGACCATATTCTGATAGGAAAGATGACACATAGAAGAGGTTTCAGCTGCAATCAGATGAAGTGCCATGGTCCTTTAAGTGGCAAAGCAGATGGTAATGCCACTTCTTTAATGTTCCTTCCGCTGACAAAGCCATATCCATTTCTGAGGTCAAACCATTTGACAATGCCAAGGACTTTGGTGGGGTAGAGAGAGCTGGCCATGGATCCGAGCTTTCCCATTGAGAATTGACTCTTTCACTCCTCTGATCAGGAGTGAAATTCTGCCTCTTTGGCCTAGTGTTTCCTTCAACTATATCCTAGAGGAAAATGACTAATTCCTGACTCAATGTAGCTGAGCCAACTAATGCTTCCTCTCTACCTACACTGCTATAGGCATCATTACTCAAAGTACCTACTGCCATTCTATCTGCATGCGCTGGTACTAATCTAACTAACCCCGCTTTTGCTTTTGACCCCTAGAGACTACATGCGTGCTTTCTCTAGGGTGTTACTTATAAGGAGAACAAGTTTTTACAGAAATATTAACAAGTTGTTTCAGGACCATATGTTGCTATATGGCAGCCAGACAGAATACAGCTGCCTCTGATAAATTAGAAGTTAGGATGCTCAAAGGACTCATGATGAAAAATGCTAGCCATCTCCAGAGAAAAAACTGATGGTCTCTGAGTATAGATTGAAGCACACTAATTTTTTTCACGGTTTTTTTTTTGTCTGTGTTTTCTTTCACAACACGACTAATATGGAAATATGTTTTGCATGATTGCACATGTGTAACTTATATCAAATTGCTTACCTTCTTAGGAATGGGGGAGGGGAGGAGGGAGAAAGTGAGAAAATGTGAAACTCACAATTAAAAAAAATAATGCTAACAATTATTTTTACATGCAATTGGGAAAAAAATAAAATATTATTTTAAAAAGTTAGACTCTTCTACAGAGATGTAGAGTATTCTGCCTTTTTTATTGTTGCTCCTCAGTTGTTTTTCAGTTGTGTGTGACTTTTTGTGACCCCGTTTGGGGTTTTCCTGGCAAAGATACTGGAGTGGTTTGCCATTGTCTTCTCCAGCTCATTTTATAGATGAGGAAACTGAGACAGAGTTAAGTGACTTGCCCAGGGTCACACAACTAGTAAGAGTCTGAGGACATTTTTGAACTCAGGAAGATGAGTCTTCCTGATTCCCAGCTAACTGCTCGGTCCACCGTGCTACTTGGACCCAAAAGAGAATGGTGCTCAGTGAGACATCAGCACAAAGGCACATTCCACTCTTTATTTTCAGAGGTTCCCCAAGAGGGCTGTAATAAACTGAAGAATCAAAGCTGTAGTAGAAAACCAACCTGCATTTCCTAGGTCCATTAAAAAAAATGCAACAGGCATATGTGTTTAGTAAAGGTTAGAGAAAAAAGAACTGATTGTCAGTCACAGTGTTGGCCCCATGCCAGATTAAGCCTAAAATAGTTGGTCTTTCTGCTTCTCAGCTTAGCTGGTTCATGGGGTGCCTAAGGATGCCTTGTACCTAGTAGGCCCTTAGCAAATGCTTATTTGTTGAATCAAACTGAATAGCTGAAAGTAGCCCGGGATTGTTTCTGTGAAGCTACGCATTGCTGAGCAGTAGGAATGAAATTTGACTTTTCTTTTTCGGCTCTGATGGCTTCTTTTGTTTGCTTCTTTGAGTGTTAGTGCCAGGCTGATTATTCCAGCTTTATACTTTGCTTCTAAAATTCATGAGAAAAATCAATGAATAAACATTTAATGAATGGTTACTATAGGCTCAGCACTGTGCTGGGATGTAGAAATTTACAGTGTATAAGGGTGGACAGCGACCTCAGAAACTGCCTAATTCAATCTATACCCGAGCAAGAAGCTTCTCTATGAGAAGAATGGAAAGACATCTAAACAGGTGCCAAGAAATCAATATACACAGCAAAAGCAAAAATGGGAATGAAAAGAACAACCCTCCCCTGACCCCTAAACCAAACCCAAACCCCAAATCAAAACCGACTCTGTGTGATTATAATGTACAAGCTGTGTCTCAGAGAAGAGACGAGAATACTTCGTAGAGGTGGAGAACTATGGGTGTGGAATGTGGCATACACTATCAGATTCAGTTAATGTCCTTGTGAATTTTGCTGAACTCTTTCTTTCTTTTTCTTTTTTATTACAAGGTCTGACTCTAGATAGGGTAGAGGATAGAGATATATTTGGAAATGGAGACACATGAAAACAAAATCTATCTCTACCTTAAAAAAATTTTTTTTAAAGAAAGATTCTCTTTAGCTTCACTGGCTAGTGGTCATTCAGTCTCCACCTGAAGACCTCCAGTGATGGAGAACCCATTGACGAAGCAGCCCATTACACTTTAGCAGAAAATAAATTGTTGGGAAGTTTTCCTAAAGTTGAACCTAAATCTTCCTTCACTATTCTCACCCACTGATCCTCCTTCCACCAATCAAGAAGGGTAGAGGCCATTATAATTCCTCTTTCACATGACAAGCTATAAAATAGTCATGTTTCCTCCCAGCTCTTCCATCCCACCCCTCTCCATCCTGAGTCTTCTCTTCTATAGGCTAAGCATTCCCTATTTCTTCAGCCAGTCTTCACATGGAACCCAGAGTCATATACATTTGGAAAGGATCTTAGAGGTTGTTGTTAGACACCTTTACTTTACAAACGAGGAAACTGAGTCACGGAAAAGTTAAGTGGTTTGCCCAGAGTCACACAGGTATTAAGTGAAAATCTGGGATTCAAACCCAGGTCATCTGACTCTGCACCTAGTGCTCTAGAACTGCATCCCATCGCGTGACCCTGGGCAAGCATAATTCTAGTCACTGTATCTCACTGTATCGTTATGATTTGGTCTCAAGATTCTTCACCACTAGGTCACTTGGCTTGAGCACTGGAACTGTGAAAAAGACACTGGATTTTCAGTTAAAGGACCTTGGTTCAAGTCCCAGATCTCTTGTATATTACTTATGTTGATGCCATTGGCAAAGTGCTTGTCCTCTGTGGAACTCAATTTCTTTAACTGTCTCCTCTTTGTTCCTTTGGTCATTCCATGCCCTTATCCCTTTCCCTTGCCCCCCCAACCCCGCGTCCCCCCAGTCTTCAATCCCTTGTTATTGGCTTCTGTTTGAAATTCTGTTTAAAAATGAGCCCAGATCTTTTCTTCCCCATATTTAAAAAACAACACAACATGACAAAAACAAAAACAAACTGAAAATATTTGCTTTTGCCTTTCCTTCAATCAAGCATTTTGTATCTCCTCTCCTTTTTATGGCCAAACTCCTGAGGGAAGTTTCCTATGTTTTGTGCCTTTATAAATATTGTCTTATTTGATCCTCACAACCTGGGGACACAGATGCTTTTATTATGCCCGTTTATAGATGAAGAAACTGCGGTAGCAGAGGTTAAGTGACTTGCCCAGGGTCCCAAGGCTAGTAAGTGTCTAAGACAGAATTTTAACCATTGAATCAAGGCTCAATATTCTGTCTACTGCTCTGTATTTAGCCCTCCTCTCTCTTGAGCTTCAACAACACTTGCTGTCTGAGGGATATTGCCTACTAGGATATAAGTTTAATTCAATAAGCATTTGTTAAGGTCTTGTTATATGCATTAAGGGGTCCTCTAAACTTGCAACTTTGAGTTGCATATTTTCCAGAAACACAGGACCCAGAGTATGCAAGAGGTCCTGATGTCAAATCCAGATTCCTGCCCTTACTAGCTGTGTTACCTGGGACGTTTCACTTAGCTGCCCTAAGCCTCAGTTTCTTCATTCATAAAATAGAAATAATACTTGTACTACTAACCTTACTATGTTGTCTTGAGAGAAAACTTTATAAACTTTAAGGTTCTATAGAGTGGTTATTAATTTTCCTCAGTAAGAATGTGTATTCATATAATAAAGAATGAATAAGGGTGGATTTGGTTGTGACCTTTTTGAAATGCAAACTTATATTCTTATTTTAAAGTTTTCCTGAACTTAAATTGTTTTTTATTATAAAACAAACACATACCTATAAAATTTGATAATTTTGTTTTGATAAAAGAGCTGATTGCACCCAAAAGCTTCCCCTATTGATTTCCACCCAATAGTATTTCTCTCAAACTCACCATGTCTAAAACAGTCCTTTCCTTCGTCCTCCCTAAACCCTGACCTCCTTCTACATTCTTTAGTTCTTTCAAGGCCACCTCCAGACTTCCAGGGACTCAAGTTCTCAACCCTTGCAGTAATCTACAACTCTTCACTTTCCATCTTCTTTGTTTTAAGGCATACCACAAATGTGTCAGCTTGTCAGATCTATGGAAACAATTTTCTCCCCCCTTTTCCTTTTTATTTTAAAGTCCTATTAATTATATTTACTAGATTCTAGGAAAATGTGTGTTTGCTAGCCCTTGATAGATTTATTCCATCCTTGCCCAGGAGTCCATTATTCCTGTATTTTAAAGCATGGTACAAAAATCCATATCCCACTGTCAGACATCAGTCAGTCACCTAAATGTTCACTTAACAAATTCATCTTTCTCTTCTCAATCACTTACCTTCATTCTGATGGAGTAATGAAAATACCACCTGTGATCCTAAATCTCAGTTTTTTTCTGTTTAGGTTCTATTTGATGACAGCATTTTTCCAAATATTAATTACTGAAGATGGTTAGAGGTTTTCAGATTTGACAAGTATTATAGACACATATAATGTGACACATATAATGACACATCTCATAGACATGTTATAGACCTTAGCCAGGGGTTTTTAATCTGGGGGTCAATGAACTGGCATTTAAAATTTTTTTTTGATAATTTATTTTAAAATGGTTTCCTTTGTAATCCTATGCATTTTACTTTGTGCATTTAAAACATTATTCTGAGATGGAGTCCACAGACTTTACTAGTCTGCCAAAGGACTCCATGAACCCCCAAAAGTTAAAAAACCTTTCTGCATTAGACCTTCTTACTATTTTTGTCAGGTCAACTAATAGCCAGCACCTCTAGGCAGGAAGTAATCAACCGCCATTACTTATTTATTTGTCCTCTGATCGTTACTGGATGACTCTCACTTGACAACACCCTTGAATTCTCAGCATTCTTCCTTGGAATATTATATTATATTATATTATATTATATTATATTATACTGGAGTATTAGAAACAGCTTCCCCTGAGCTCTCTACAGAAGGAGCTTCAGACCTATAGCTGGGCTCCAAAGAGGATGCTTCTTCCTTTGCTCTTCTGGGTCACATTCTTTCATGCTCCAATACCCTGAACCAAGCTAGAATTTCCCTATCTGTTCACATCTTGTTTTCTTGTTTCCTCCTTGAGGGTCTTGCATTATTTTAAGTAAGACTTAAATTTTCTCCTACTCACTTCACTTAGTTCTCTAAAATGGAGACCAATGTGGCAGAAATGGAAACGTTGAGTACTCTCCACAAGTCCCTGTAACATTCTCCTTGCCTTCCATTCCTGCTTGAAGCACGATTCTTAGGCCTTTAGTCTTCTTTTCATCTCATCAGTTGGCTCATGTTTGTGACTAACTTCTGTGCTAAATGGCTGATTTGTCATGGCTTTCTGCTACCTGGGGGGGCGGGGAGGGCTCCTGGGTGAGGCTTAATTATTATGCCCTGGTTCCCACCTTTTCTGATAATGATACAATCTGCTCACTTTCATTTAATTGGCAGTTAGCACATTCCTACTATGGTTCAATGCAGACAGCAGCCTACAGAAGCCTTTCCAAAAGAAAATCCAATTATCTGATTAGATCTTCCCAACTTGTTATTCTTTGCTTTGGATCTTTCTCTCTTTATTTCCCTAGTCTCTTGGTTCACTCCTCACTCAGACACAAAGAGTTTGCATTGTAGTAGGGGAAACAAGACTAACACATAAACAATTAGTGAGCAATGTAATCTGGTATAGGATGGTCAAGTGCTTGTGTGTGCTGTTGTCTTTCCTTCTTGAAGAGGACCAAAATGACATCACTATATTAGAGTCAAGTGACAGTGCTTCCAACTGTGGCTGATCAGATCAAAACAAGCTCAGAATGCTCTACTACAGGTCTGGCACAAATAGTCCATGGGAACATTTGGGGTGGATTCTCTAAATTTGCACATCTCACATTTCTTTTGAGCTACTTCAATTCTGCTTTGCTCATGAAGCACAGTATTTTCTCTGATGAGGGCACCCTATGCTGAACGCTCTTGTGCTAGTGTCTCCCATGTCCCATAATCAATTCCAAGGTTCTTAAGAAAGACCTCGAGAGTGTCCTTGAATTGCTTATTCTAACCACCATGTGAATGTTTGCCCTGTGTGAATTCTCCATAAAATAGTCTTTTCAGTAAGCATACATTTCACATTTGAACAATGTGGTCAGCATCATAGTTGCTCTCTCTGCAGTAGAATCTAAATGCTTAGGAATTTAGTTTGAGTAAGGACCTCAGTGTCTGGTACGTTATCCTGCCAGGTGATCTTCAGAATCTTTCTAAGACAATTTAAATGGAAGCAATTCAGTTTCCTGGCATGGCGCTGGTAGACAGTTTTCACAGGCATACAATAACAAGGTTATCACAACAGCTCTGTAGACTTTCAGTATGGTAGTCAATCTGATACTTCTCTTCCACACTTTCCTTCGGAACCTCCCAAAACTGAGCTAGCTCTGGCAATGGGTGAGTCAACCTCATTATCAATGTATACATTCCCAATGTTACAGAAATTCAAATGTAAAGAGTGATTTATCTCTGAATCTCTAAGTAATTTTTTCCCCCCAATGGCTTTCACAACTGGGACATTTTGAGTATGGCTTTGGTGCCATTTGGCCTGGATTGATTGTTTGGGGAGGAGTGATGGAGGATTGCAGCATGTGGTCCACAGCTGAGGGGACACAAAAGTAAGGATGATAGTGAAGTTTGTCTTTGTGGGGGTAGAAAACCATTGCCAGCCATGGCTCCTCTTTCTCCCTCTTCAGCTTGTGAACATCAAGGGCCCTGTTTCTCTCCTTGGACTCTGGCAGTCAAGAGTTTTTGACCTTCTCAGGGAAGGCTTGAGCTAAGGACACATTGGAGAAAGCTGGAGTTGTAGGACAATAGAATTAGAGCTTGAGAGGGATGGTGCTGAGGTGATGTTTGCCTAGTAGCTCTTCTCAGGATAATCATTGAACCCACCTTGAATCAGGCCCCAAGTTCTATTGGCCTGTACCACTGTTTTGCTGTGATTGAGATACCCCTAAACTCTTGCTTGTGTAACCCAGTAGGAATTGTCATTTAAGTTCCTAGTTTACTTTCTGGCACCTTAGAAATACCTGATAGCATCTCCAGAGAGAAACTGGATTCATAATCTTCTATCACTTTAGGGAATGGGGTACTGCTGGGAAGAGAAGAGATGGTATGGTTGAGGCCATGAACATTGGAAGTGCTTGTTAAAGATGCATTTTCTTGAATGCTTGCCATATTAAGCAAAGCATTCCTGCTATTTAATATCTTTATGTTGCAAAGCATCTAGTCCTATAGGCATTCCTCTAAGTGTTTAGCAGAAAATAGGTTTTCCTCCATGTTTTTGTTAAATATGAGCTCAATTTCCTCTCTATGCATACAAGGATCCTTGTTTTTAAAATTTCTTTTCATCTTTTCCTCCACTGCTTACTATTTTCCCCATATCCATCAGCATACATTGTAGTGCCTGAAATACAGAAATCCTGAGGAGCTAGATGTACTATAGAGGGAGATTCTTCTTCCTGATGTCTAAGAAGACATGGCTAGTTAGTATCATCCCAGGTATTTAAGGGGAGAGAAAAATTCAACTCACAATTTCTTTTTTAAATTTTTAATAGTTTATTTTTCATTTTCAACATTCATTTCCATAAGATTTTGTATTTTAAATTTTCTCCCCTTCCCTTTCCTCCCCCCTCCCCAAGATGATATGTAATCTGATATAGGCTGTATTTATACATTTGTATTAAACATATTTTCACATTAGTCATGATGTAAAGAAGAATTAGAACTAATGGGAGGAACCACAAGAAAGAAGAAACAAAACAAAACAACGAAAAAAGGAGAGCAAATAGTATGCTTCCGTCTGCATTCAGATTCCAGAGTTCTTTCTCTGGATGTAGATAGCATTTTCTACCACGCGTCTTTTGGAGTTGTTTTATGTCCTTGCGTTGCTGAGAAGAACTAAGTCTATCAAAGTCAGTCATTTCATAATGTGGATGTTACTGTGTACAGTGTTCTCCTGGTTCTGCTCATTTTACTCAGCATCAGTTTGTATAAGTCTTTCCAGGTTTTTCTGAAGTCTGCCTGCTCATCATTTCTTATAGAACAATTGTAATCCATATACCACAACTTGTTCAGCCATTCCCCAATTGAGGAACATCCCCTCAATTTCCAATTCTTTGCCATCAACTGACAGTTTCAAAGAGGGCGTGGATTCATTTTGGACTTTGTTTATCCCTAGCATACGGCAGTGCTGACACATAGTAGCTGATTAGTAATTTATTTATTGATTAAAGGACTTATTAACCTTCATCATATTTCCATGCCTTAGTTTTTCTTTTGGCTATAAAATGGGCACAAAATGCTTTTTTTTTTTTGAGGTAGGCAGATTTTCCCCCATAAGAATATAGAATCTTTTCTTTCCTCAAGTCCATATGCTATCCCAACCCCCTTCTCTTTCAGTAGCTTTCCTCACCTACTTTCCTGAGAAAATTAAAGCCAACATTTTCCCTATCCTACCCACACTCTTCTCCTTTATTTCAATCTCTGAAAAACAGGTGGCCTTTCTCTTTGCCAAAACTAGGCCCTCTGTGTGCTTTCAATTCTATCCCATCCCATCCCATCCTATCTCATCCCATCCCATCTCATCCCATCCCATCCCATCCCATCCTATCTCATCCTATCCCATCCCATCTCATCCCATCCCATCCCATCCCATCCCATCCCATCCCATCCCATCCCATCCCATCTCCTTTGTGAACTTTTGTTCTTGTTCTTGCCTTCCCTTTGTCTCTCCTGTCTTCTATTGCTCCTTATTTGCTAGTTCCTTCTCTTTTGCTCACAAACTTGTTAATGTATTTGGCCTTAAAAAAAGAAACATCCAGTGAACCTGATGCTCTCTCAAGATATATTTCTGCTTTTTTCACTGTCAAACTCCTAGAAATAATTATCTAAGTTTACTGCCTATGCTTTCTCACCATCTACTCACTTCTTAACCACTTTTAGTCTGACTTCTCTCAGTATCCTGGCTTTATCCACCTGCCCAACAACACATGCTCTGTCTATTCATTTCCTTGGCTGCCTTCAAGACCCAAATCCCATCTTTTTTCTGGAGGCTCTTCCTGTTCCCTTTAGCTGCTAATGCCTTCACTTTCAGATGACTTTCATTTATTTGGTAATACCTTGTATCTATCCAATTAATATATATGTCTTCTCCATTAGAATGTGAGCTTCCTGAAGGCAGGACTGGGTTGTTTTTTTTTTTGCTTGTTTGTTTGCCTTTCTTTGTATTCCCCGTGTTTGGTGTAACTTCTGGCACATTATAAGTGCTTAATAAATGTCAACTGACTAGTTCACTGACTTTTTTTTAAGATGGTGAGTAGAGAGAGTGAGAGGGTGAGTAGAATATAGTAGTACTAAAATTATTCTTCAGGTAAAGTTATGTGAGACAGGGTCATTCTCCCAACAAATCATGTTAAAGCAACTAGATAGTTTTGGGATGTCAAAGAGACTTTCAGGTAATAATAAGTTAAGAAAATAAACATTAAGAAAATAAAAAGCAAGAAAAATTCCTCAAATCAAATTTTGAGGCAGCAGAACCAACAAAAGATAAGAGTAAGACGTTTGCCCAGCATAGCACAACTTGAAAAGTTGGCAGGAAGGAGAGATCTGTGACACTGCAGTGGGAGCCTCCTGTAGTGGGCACAACAGTACCAGCAGCACCAGCTGTGGGCCTTGGAGGGAGTTGTTACAGTTATTACAGCTGCTGCTTCTAGAGCTCTTAGTCCAGAGATGCTGAGTGTCAGACCACTGGTCAGAAGGAGATGACGGGTAACCCTTTTCTGGTACTGGGTGCACCTGGCACTGGCTGGCAACTCTATTGCCCATAAGTAGTTTGGGGTCATAGTTCCAGGGCAGGGAAGAACACTCAGTTGGTCACAAGAGAGCAGGGGCCTTGGTCTCAGTTCCAAGGCAGAGAGGAGCTGTAGCACTTGTGATTTTAGGAGAGCAGGGTATCTGGTTACAGTTCTAGGACCAAAAGGAGTGCTAATGCCTGTGACTGCAGGGAAGCAGCCAATTAGAATTGGGCAAGTGGAAGCTAATGACTCCATGAGACATGAAACAAAACTCCAAGAAACAAATAAACTCAAAAGAATGCAAAAAATAGAAAAATGTGAAATATCTCACCAGAAAAACAACTGACCTGGAAAATACATCAAGGAGTGGTAGTTTAAGGATTACTGGACTACCTGAAAGCCATGATAGAAAAAGAACCTAGACATTATGTTTCAAGAAATTATAAAGAAACAGTGCCCAGATATTGTAGATCAGATAGGTAAAATAGAAATTGAAAGAATCTTTTGATCACCTCTTGGAAGAAATTGCAAAATGAAAATTCTCAGGAATATTATAGTCAAATTCCAGAGCTCCCATGTCAAAGAGAAAATATTATAAGCCGCCAGAAAAGAAATAATTCAAATGCATGGAAGCACAGTCAGACATTCAGGATCATTCAACATTTAGCAGCTTTCATATTAAAGGAGTGGAGGGCTTACAATATAACATTTGGGAAGGCAAAGGAGCTAGGATTATAACCAAGAATAAACTACCCTGAAAAACATAGTATAATCCTTCAGAAGAAAAAAAAATGATATTTAATGAAATAGGACTTTCAAGCATTCCTGATGAAAAGATCAGAGCTGAATAGAAAATTTAAAAGACTTAAGAGAATCATGAAAAGGTAAACATAACAGAAATCATAAGGACTCAATATGGCTAAATTTTTTACATTCCTGTGTGAGAAGATTAGACATGTAACTCCTAAGAACTTTGTCATTATTAGGGCAGTTAGAAGGAGTCTACATAGACAGAGGACATGGGTATGAGTTGATTATGTTGGGATGATCTCCAAAAAACATTAAGGGTGAGAAAGAGGGGTGCATAGAAGAAGGGGAAGGGTAAAGTAGAATGGGGAAATTTTTCTCACATAAAAGGGTCTTGCAAGGAAGAGCTTTTTTAGTGGGGGAAAAAAAAGAATGGGTAGTGCCAATACTTGAACCTCATTCTCATTGGAATTGGTTAAAAGGGGAATATACATACATACATATATATATATATATATATATATATATATACATATATATACATATGTATATGTATATATATACACACACACACACACACATACATATGCATACACACACACACACACATATATATATGTATACAAATACACACACACACACTCACACACACAGAGTTGTGTATAGAAATCTATATTACCCAATAGAAAAATAGGGAGGGGGATAAGATATAGGCAGAGGTGGGGACAACAAATGAGAGAGATTAAGAGAGGCAGTAATCAGAAGCAAAACAGACTTTTGAGAAAGGACAGGATAAAAAAAGAGAGATAAAAGGATAAAGGAAGAAAATAGGTTAGAAGGAACTTCATAGTAATCGTAACTATGGATGTGAATGGGATAAGCTCACCCATAAAATGGGAGCAGATAGCAGAATGGATTAGAAACCAGAATCTAGCTGTATGTTGTTTACAAAAGAAACATTTGAAACAGAGAGACACAAACAGTTGAAATAAAGGACTGGAACAGAATCTGTCATACTAGTGAAGTAAAAAAGGCAGGGGAACTAATCACGACAAAGCAAAAGCAAAACCAGACTGAATTAAAAGAGATAATCAGGGGATTATATTTTGCTAAAAGGCACCATAGATGATGAACTAATATAAAAGATTTGTACAGTAAGTTTCACTGATAAAGACCTAATTTCTCAAATATATAGGGAACTGTATTTATATAAATTTATAAAATTTATAAAAATAAGAGCTATTCTCCATTGAGAAATGGTCAAAAATACATGAACAGGCAGTTTTCAGAAGAAGAAATCAAAGCTATCATATCATAATGAAAAATGCTCTAAATCACTATTGATTAGAAATATACAAATTAAAACAACTCTGAAATATTATACCATCAGAAATGACAAATGCTAGAGGAGCTGAGACAAAAATAGGGACACAACAGTTTATTAACTGTTGGTGGAGTTGTGACCTAGTTTAATCATTCTGGAGAATAATTTGGAGCTACACCCAAAGAGCTATAAAACTGTGCATAGTCTTTGATCCCAGAACACCACTAAGTATGTATTCCAAAGAGATCAAAGAAAAGGAAAAAGTCCTATGCATAAAAAAATTTATAGCAGCTCCTTTTATGGAAATTGAAGGTTGTTCATAAGTTGGGGAATGGCGGAACAAAACATGTCATGATTGTGATGGAGTACTATTGTGCCATTAGAAATGATGAGGCGGGGTGGATTCAGAAAAAATGGCAAGACATATATGAACTGATGCAGAATGAAGTAAAAAGAACTGGAGATTATTGTGCACAGTAACAGCAATGTTGTAATGATGATGACGTGTAAAAGACTTGACTACTCTGATCAATATGATGATCCAAGACAATTCCAAAGGATTAATGATGAAAAAATGCTATCCACCTCCAGAGAGAGAAGTGATGAAGTATGAGTGAAAATTGAAGTGTTTTCTTGCTTTATTATTATTATTTGCCTTTTTTGGTGATGTGGCTAATATGGAAATATGTTTTGCATGATTTGCCATGTATACTTGATATCATTATACTTGCTTTCTCAATGGATTGGGGAGTGCTGGGAGGGAAGGAAAGAATTTGAAACTCTAAATACAAAGAGAAAAGAATGTTAAAAAGAAAAAAAAGAATCCAGCCCAGGTACCAACTCCTCTGTGAAGGTGACCCCAATGTTTCCCCTCCCCCATTGCAGTGTTTTATTCCTCTTAAAATATTTTTATTATACTTATTCATGTACACATTCTATTCCTTCAGTATAAAGTTCCTTGGAGATAAGTGTTATGTAGTTTTGTTTTTGTAGCCTAATAGTCTAGCCAAGAGCCCTGTACTTTATAAATATTTGTTAAATTGAATGAAATTAGTGCCTAAAAGAAGTTTTGGAATATTCATATTTTGAAAGGCTTCATTTTTATGAATAAAATTTACAACCTAGCTCACATGCTATTTATGACAATTGCAGTAATGCTTTAGTAGCCAAAGGGAAAGTATGACATGCTGCCTTATCCACTGTATAATAGAAAATGGTAATTTAAAATTTTATTTCATTAATTGTGACACAAATGCGAAATTCTATTAATCTCCAGTTGATGGTTTCCTTTAGTGCATCCAAGAAATGGTTAACCTAAGCTTATCAGTATTCCTCATTCATTTTAGTCAGTCTGATTGAATCTAAATGGCTTATTAAATGAAGAGCGTCATCAATATTACATTCATCACAGATGAAAAGATGATACCTGTGATTATAAGTAATATCTATTCATTGGTTATAGACTCATAATAGTCTCCAGAGAGTTCTTTAAAGCCATGTGATATCTGAAGCCTGGAGTTTGTATTTATGACTCAGAATGAATTGCAAGATGTTTAAAAGAAAAATCACAGTACCAAGCTTTTAAAGATGATGCATACTTTCAAAAGTACTTGGTGTACCTCACACTCAACATCTTCTGTTTTCAATATGTTCAGAGGTGGACAGGAAACAACCTACAGCCTGAGAAGCAGGTTAGCAATTTGAAGCCTTAGGTCAGAAATTTTGGTGGGACATTAGCAAAACGATTAGTACCTCAGCTTGAAGAAAATATTCTTTGTAGGGTTCCCAGGAAAGGGTAAGTGATCAAGGAAGTCGGGTAGCCAGTGGAAAGTCCGGAGAGCTGTGATTTAGATTTAGAGTGACTTGGCAATGGGAAGAATGTCCAATCAACTTCAGCTGAAGAACAGACATCAAAACTCACTAGCTCATTGAATCACGGCTCAAGAAGGAATGCTGGGAATGAGTTAGTTGAAAATGGCTCAGGGGAGACTAGGCAGGGTTTTGATAAAAACAAGCATAGACACAAATCATTTATAGGAAGATTTGATAATATTCCTCTTGGTGCAGTTGGTGATTAGCTTTATTCAGATAAGCTTCTTCAGCAAAGTCTTTGCCCTTACACTCAACTGTCAGAACAGCCAGCCCCCTTTATCCCACCTCGCTACATTGCCATTATCTCTGGATGTGATGACCACAGTCAGTGTATAGAGGAGTAGCTCTATTTGGAGCCTCTCAGGAGGACACATACTCCATTTCTCTCATTCTTCTGTTCTTTGTTTGATCAGGTCTCTATCTCTATCTCTTCTCTCATTTAGGGTAATGAATGCTTCAGTGTATATTAGAAAGTGAGTTGGAATGAGAGTCAAGATTTGGGGGTCATAGTGTCTACTCTGTTTCTGCTCCACTCTGTGAACTTGGCAACCTCACTCATTTAGAGAATGCAAAGCTTGGACTGAAGCTCCAAGATCCTTTTCACCTTGAAAATTCTAACGTTCTTTGAATCACAGCGGTAGGAAATGTTTTCACAATTTATATGGAGGAAAGTGTCAGGTGGTATTAGCAGAATATGGATTTCTTATCCTTTTAGCCTTTTTTATTATTGATATCCTTTGTTTTTATATTGCCTTCATTTCCAAATATTTTCTTCTCCACTCCTATCCAGAAAATATCTCTTGTAACAAAGAATAAAAAATAAATTGAAAAAAAAAACCAGTTCAGCAAAACTAACCAATATGTCAATTATGCCTATAGTTCCCTGCACCTGCAAAGAAGGGAGACAGATGTATTTTCTCATTCTTCTTCAGAGCCAACCTTCCTTATTATAATTACATAGAATTCAGTTTCAGTTCTTTATTCTTTCCATTTCTATCATTGTAGTCATCGTGTGTATATTGTTTTCCTGTATATATTGTATAGTGTTCTGCTCACCGCTCTCTGTACTACTTCATATGTCTTATTTTTCTTCTCTGAATTCTTCATATTTATAGTTTCTTATAGCCCAGTAATATTCCATTACATTTTTAAACAATTTCCCAATTTAAACAAATTCCCAATTTTAAACAATTTCCCAACATCTACTTTGTTTCTACTTTTTTTTTGCAATCACAAAAAAAGTTACTATAATTATTTTGATGTATACACGACCTCTTTGGTATATACACCTAGCAGTGAGTTTTCTGAGTCAAAGAGCATGAACATGTAAATCGCTTTTTTAATCTTAATTCCAAATTGCTTTCCGGAATGCTTAGAGTATTTTTAGTTTCACCAATAGCATACTAGTGGATTTGGGTTTCTATAGGTTCTCCAACACTCACTATTTCTGTCTTCTGTCATTTTCGATAACTTGTTCGGCATAAGGTGAAACTTCAGAGTCCTTTTAATTTTCATTTCTTTTACTATTGGTGACTTTTAGTAACATTGTTTTTAATTTACCATTTTTCTTTTGAGAATAGGTTTTTTCAGATCCTTTGAACATTTATCAATTGGAATGACTTCTGATTGTATATTTGTGCTAATTCCCAATATATCTTGGATTTCAGACGGATAGGGTTTTGATACACAAACATATACAACTTTTCTTTGTTCTTTAATGTGAGTGTTTTATCGACATGGCCCATGCTGGCATTGAAATCCTAGGGAGAACTGACAGAGGTTAGCAGAGGGCAGGAAACCTTCAAAGATAGTGGAATAAGAGGAAGCAAAGATCAAGGGACTACCAGACTGAGTGGTAACTGGGAAACATGAGGGGAAATGGCAATGAGGGCCTTCTCCCAGCCTAGGCTAACACTACAGAGAGACAAGCTGAAGCTTGTGGGCACTGGGAAGGAGATTTGGGCAGGAAGGTTCGACACAGAAGGCTTCTAGCATGCAGGCTGTAGCTGAAGCCTGAAGCTGGGTACTGGGGGCATGGATCATGGACCAGGGGTCATGGAACTGCATTATTCTGACCCTGGAGCTGAAATGAGAAGCTTTCTAGCCTTTGGACTGGGGCTGAAGCCTGAAGATTTGTATGCTGGGAAGTGAATTGGGACTAGGGTTGAACCTGCTATTCTGTTGGCCTGAATCCTGTACAACCTTTCAGTGCCACTCAGGGGCAAAGGTGAGCAACTATCTACAAAGCTCTGACCAAGGGTCAGCCTGTAGCTTCGTTGTCTAGATCCTTCAACCAGGATTGGAAACCTGCAAAACTCAGACCAGGAGTGGTGTGATCAGACCAAAACCTAGATAGAAAACTTCAGGAGCTGTAAGTTCATAGCTCACTAGCCCTTGAGACCTTGAAGAGCACAACACTCAAGGCCTGAGTGAAGCAGCAGCAGTGTCTCAGAAAATCCACATTAGGATCAGACAAAGCTCTATTCCATGTATACATAGTCTCACACTGAAACAAAACACTGATCTGGGAATCAAGGCTTGAAAATGAATGAAGAGGATCGCACTGTTGATCAATAAATATTATAGATATAAGGACAACTAATGGGCAGCCAGGTGGCGCAGTGGACAGAAGGCCAGGCCTGGAGTCAGGAAGACTCTTCCTTAGTTCAAATCCAGCCTCAGACACTTACTAGCTGTGTGACCCTGGGCAAATCACTTAAGCCTGTTTGCCTCAGTTTCCTCATCTGTCAAACAAGCTGGAGAAGGAAATGGCAAACCTCAAACGGGGTCACAAAGAGTCAGAGATGACTGAAAATGACTGAACTGAATTAAGGACACTCAAGAACCAATGAAGAAGAAGAAAATAACTTCACAAAATTTAAAGCAGACGTTGAGGCAAAGCCTCAAACAAAACCATAGCTGGGACACAAAATCAACTAGAATTCCTGAAAGAAATAAAATAAGAGCTCTGGAGGAAAGAATTTAAAAAGAAATGAGGGTTCTAGAGGGAAGATTTGAATGAATAAATTCTAGAAAATAGCATTGTGTGAAGAGTGTTAGATTTGAAGTCATATTTGGACTCTGTCACTTACTACCTGCATGTGACAAGTCACCTAGCCTCCCTCAAAGGGATAGGTCTCCTAGACCCGAGAAAGAAAGTTCTTGCCACAAAATTCCTTGGCACTATCAAAGGTTCAACATCAGAAAGAGATATCAGTGGAAACGATATTGAAGGAGATCCATTATCATCTGCTTTACTGTTGTATCCCAAGTAACATGGGGCATCCCTGTCTTACTTGCAGTGAAAACTTCCATATGTGTTGCTCCCATTGGAATGGGAGCTTATAAGTAGGGACTATCTTTTTGCATCCATAAGCACTTATCAGAATACTTTACACATAGCAAACACACAATAAAAATTTCCTTCCTTCATTCATTCCTCTTGATACCAAGATAGAAAGAAAGATATAATTCAGATCTCATTGTCAAGGAGCTTAAAGTCTGTCGAATTGGAAAAGAATAATGACATATGTCCAAACAACCGTGAGTCACTGCAGAGCAAAGAGCAAAAGAGAAGGCCAGGTGCAGTTAGGATTTTGAAGGGTAAAATTTTATTTTTATCTACAGTGGTTCTCAACCTGTGGGTGGCGACCCTTTTGGGGGTCGAACGACCCTTTCACAGGGGTCACAAGGGTCGCTGAAGACCGTCGGAAAACACACATTTCCAATGGTCTTAGGACCGGAGGCACCGCTCCTCTCTCCGCCTCCAGGCGGGTCCGCCCACATGCAGATACGCGCACACGCGAGTTTTAAAGGGTCGTGGCATTAGGAAGGGTGAGAACCACTGAATTCTAGAGGATGCAGAAGGAAATGAGAAAAGGCTTCAAGGAAGGTATAAAACCTGAACCAAGCTTTGAAAAAAGTAAGAATTTTAACAAAGAGATTGAAGGTGTCCAGGAAGGTTTCATTCCAGGTAAGGGGGGACGGTTTGAGCAAGGGTGTGGAGTGAGAAGAGAATACAATGAGAACACGACATGAACAAAGGGTAAATTTGGCTTCAGCCATGTTTTAATATGGAGCTTGTGAAAAGAGGTAGAATGAAATCACTGGATGGGTAGTTTGAAGGCAAATTGTCGAACATCGTATACATCAGGATGAGTTATTTATGTTTTATGCAGTAAGCAATGGAGAGTTGCTGAAAGTTACTGCAAATAGGAAGAATAGCAAGTTGATCGTGGCAGCAGAAACGCAGGACAAAGATTGCCAACTCCATTTCATCCCTGCAATTGGGCTGGGAAAAGTTCCCAGGGCCCACTGCATGGCTTTGTACTGGCTACCAAAGACATAATGGGAGCTGAAAGGAATTTATTCACCCCACCCCAAATATCATACAGGTTTGGGGGAGCTGTGATTGAAAGGGAAGCAAAGTAGTTAGAAGATGGCTTTGACTTAAGGAATTCTTGGTCAGGTATAGCTGTGGGTTTGACCCATAAAAGAGTTATGCTATTTCTGTGGCTACCTCACAAAAATGCTGGAAACACTCTCTTGGGAATGGCTATGTAGCAGCTTCAATTCAGAGGAGAAACAGAGGATAACAGTTTTATAGTTCAGTGGAGAAGCATCATATGGCAGGTCAGCAGAGAAGCAGCCCACAAATGATATCAGGGGTTCTCAGGGCAGCAACACGTTTCAGTTTCAGAGACAAAGACGTGTGCCCACTGAGGCAAAACCCTCAAGAGTGAGTTTTCTGGGTCACACGTGTTCTCTCTGATGAATAGGGCATCTTTGGGACAGGGTTTCCCTGCATGCATGTTGGGTGTAGGGGGTAGGAAAAGAAGTTTTCTTTTTATTTTCCTTCTATTCTGTTTAATCAGAACCTCTCAGTTTGAGTTAGTGGAAAAGCATAGTATGAGGGACTCATGAGCTGTGATTATGAATAAATGCTGACCCAAACAGCGCTCAAAACCTTAATGTAACCTTCAGGGATCTGAAATGGGAGTGGTGGGAGTGGGTGAGGTGGGGAGAACATAGGCTACAAGAACAGAGAACAGAAAAGATTACTCTAGGCAGCAGTGAGGATACATCAAAAGAGAGGCTGGAGCGAGGAAGCTCTCTCTTACAAATATTGATATACAAATGAATAGTTGAACTATCTTCCCTCTTTTCTTCTTAATTTCCTATTACTTGACAATATCATGATCTCCAAAATTAATAGGAAATTACAATGAATATTTAAAACAAATTTACATGAAATAAACCCAGGACATGGTGGTCTGGGAGGTGTGGCTACTGACCGGTCCTCTGGGCCCATCTGACTGGCATTTGATCAGTTTTTGTTACTGGTGGTGAGAAGGAAGGTGGGTCCCTTCTCAACCATGATTTCTCCCCTCAATGATGGCTGTGGAGGCTATACTGGAAACTGGCCTGGTGGTTTGGGGGCAAGTGCTATTCCCAAGACTTTTGGGTTCAATGCCTTCTAAATAATAGGTACCTAATATATTGTGTTGAATTGAATGGAGTGCTAAAACTATTTTCTGCCTTTTAGAAATTATGTCTAAGGCTTTTTTATCTTCCCACTAAAGGCCCCACGTCCCCCACCTCCCAATCTTTAAAGGCTTTTAGCAGCTCTTTATTTTCTTTTGCAACCCATATTTCCTCCAGGAGAAATTCAAGACCGTGCTGTATTTTTGCTACATGCCACTCACTCAAGATGAGCCTCCCTTGTCTTTCCCTGCCTTTCCATAACTGAGGGTATGGATATATTCAAATTGCAGCTTATATGAGCTTTTTCCTTCACTCCAACCCTACTGAGATCTTTCATAATAGAGGAATATCTTTGAGGATTTGAAAGATGGCATTAAGAGTATATCATAGTGGTTTCCATTATTGACTAGAGGCAAACACTAAGTTTACAACAGTACACCATGAGAAAGTATATTAAGATAAAGAAGAAAAGATGTATCTTAACAACTGTGAGTCATCTGCACTTGGTTAAATATGTGTGGTGCTGTTTTACAGAAGCTATATATTATGTCATAATCCAGAATTTTTGAGACAGTTTGTTTATGTCTCAATTTTTAGGATTTCCAAATAAAGGTTAGAATACTATAATACAATAAGCTTGATTGTAATTCCAGGCAAGATTCTAGAATATGTTGTTAAAAGAATTGTTAATAGATATCTGGAAATGAACGTGATGATTAGAGAGAGGCAACATGGATTCATTAAGAACAGGCTATGCTAGGCTGACTTGTCTCCCTCTTTTTTTGACAAGTGACATGAAAATTGTCCAAGGATTTGTTGTTAAAGACTGCTGCCAATTGTGCTTATTAACACAGAGGGACGTTATTATAACTAAAAAAGCATAGATTCTCAGTATATAGAAAACAACATGTCCCAAGCAGCTCTTTCCAGCAACTTTATGGATATTTTAGTTTACAAGGCAAGAAGAATAAAATGGAATTTTGCAGAGGGCATTAGGGAAAGGCAAGTATTTATACATCAAAGAAGAGATAGCAGAAGCAGAAGATCTGCGTGAGGGAAAATTATACACTAGTCAGTTAATACTAGAGATAAAGCTGGAATTTGTAGACTAACCAAAATCATCAATCCTGGAGATAGTTATTTGACGTACTTAAGTAAATGGAGGTAAGAAAATTATCTTATCACTAACAATCATCTGAGGTAAAGATTTGTGTCTCAGCTATATTCTGTAAACTCTAGAAGTGATGTAACATTTTGTATCAAGCAAATGGCAGCAGTATGAAAATTCCCTTGTTACACAGGGTTCCTAGGTGAGGGGGATGCTACTGATATAGTGTAATACATTTTAAAAGTCTAACATCGTTTTTGTGGAAAATATGAGAAATGTAGGCTAAACTAGTCAAATAGTGATACATTAGTGATGAGCAGTTATTAATTGTTTATCTCACCATGGAAGAAGGTACCTAATGAGTTTCCCTAGGGGTTCTGTGGCCTATGGTTGCTTGATATTTTTTTCAATATTTCATATAAGATACTCTGCTTATATAATTTGCAAATGACACAAAGCTTAGAGATCATTAACACATCAGATAAAAGAATTAAAAAATATCTTAATAGATTACAATTAGATAAAATAAAATATCTATTTTTAAAAATTGGGATTTCATTATTGTAGGGAACATCTAGTGAGGAACTCCTTCTACCTGTGCATATTCATGAGTCTCTGCAATTTTTAAAATTTTATTTTTAATTTATGGAATAAATATCTACATAACATAGTACAATAAAAAGATGGTTACACATGAAGCTACAAATCTATGCACAACTTGCTATTCCATTCAAATATACAAGAAAATTATCATGTAAATTTATTTTTTTCCATTCCCCCTTTCCACCCCTGTCCTAGAGATGGCTACCATTAGACTAGGTGCATATATATAAAATTATTCTATCCACCCATCTATTTATCAGCTCTTTCTCTGGATGCAGATAGTGTCTTTCTTCATATGTTCTTAATAGTTAATTTGAGTATTTATAATAGACAAAATCACTTATTTGCTCAAAGTTGTTCTTAAAGCAATATTGTTGTTATTTTGTACAATGTTCTCTTGGTTCTGCTCATTTCGCTCTTTATTATTTTGTGCAAGTCTCTCCGTGTTTTTCTAATATCAGTGAGCTCATCATTTCTTATAGCAGAGTAGCATTCCATCACAATCGTATATCACAACTTGTTCAGCCATTCCCCAATTCATAGGCATCCCTGCAATTTCCAATTCTTTGCTACCACAAAGAGAGCTGCTATAAAATTGTAGAGGTTCTTTTCCTTTTCCCTTAATTATCTTCTAAAATAGAACAAGTAGTGGTATTGTTGGGTCCAAAGGTATGTGTAGTTTAATAACTTTTTGGGCATAATTCCAGATTGCTCTCCAAAATGGTTAGATCAGTTCAACAACAATATCCATTTGCTATATCTTCTTGCGGAGTTTTGTTTGTGATATATAGGAATGCTGGTGATTTATGTGGATTTACTTTATATCCTGCTACTTTGCTAAAATAATTAATTGTTTCAACTAGCTTTCTAGTTGAGTCTTTGGGATTTTCCAAGAATATCATCATATCATCTGCAAAAAGAGATAGTTTTATCAGCTCATTCTCTGTTATGATTCCTTCAATTTCATTTTCTTCTCTTATTGCTATTGGTAGGATTTGCAATACAATATTGAATAATATTGGTGACAACAGGCATCCTCATTTCATACCTGATCTTATTGGGAAGGCCCCTAGTTTATTTCCATTACAAATAATGCTTGTTGATGGTTTTAGATAAATGCTTTTAAAAAATCAATTTAAGGAGAAATTCATTTATACCAATACTTTCAAATGTTTTTATAGAAATGAGAGTTGAACTTTATCAAAAGCCTTTTCTGTACCTATTGATATAATCATATGATTTTAAAACTTTTATTATTGATATAATCAATTATGTGAAGAGTTTTCCTTATGTTAAATCATCTCTGCATTCCTGGTAGAAATCCCACTTAATCATAACGTATAATCTTTGTAATGTATTGCTGTAATCTTTCAGCTAGTATTTTATTTAGGATTTTTGTATCCATATTCCATTTGACAAACTTGTATGTCTGCGAAGGTGACTTGAATGAGGAGAATGAGGATTCTGTGCTATCTACTCCGTAGATCCTGAGAATCCAAAAACATTTACCACAATATATACCACAGTCTGTATTTGAAGGTAAAGGGAAATGAGTTCAAGGAAAAGCAAATCCTTGTGGAGCATGCTTATAAGCAAAAGGTAGACAAGGCGCATAGGAATCTCCTGTCCTGTTTGAGCAGGCTGAAGCTTGCAGGTCTAAGACTAAGGAAGCACGAAAGAATCAGGAGGAGCATCTGCAGGTACAGGCTAAGAAAGAGGAGATCATCAAAGCTCTGTCCAAGCGGGATGAAGCAAAGAAAGAATGGTCCGCCCTCCTCCCCCATCTTATCTCTACATAGTATGAAACTCGCATTCAGTAAAACCAAATTTTGCAGATGATTTTATAATTTTATTCCCACTTTACTGTCATTTCTTTTTTTAAATTTTTTTATTTATTTTAGTTTAGTTTACATCATTCATTTCCATAAAAATTTTGAGTTACAAATTTTCTCCCCATCTTTCCCCTACCCACTGCCCCAAAACAGCCATCCCAGTGTATCCCCCCTCCCCCAATCTGTTCTCTCCTATGTCTTCCCCCCTCACCCCTCTGACTTTCCGGTAGGGCAGGATGGATCTCCCAACCACAGTGCCTGTGTATCTCAAGTTCCAGGTGGATGTAGTTTTTACTGTCATTTCTAACCAATCCATTTGATTACTTTGGTGTAAATCTGATTGATGTCTGATATTTAACCTTCAACTTGCAACAAAAATTTGCTTGTGGTTATTGGAACTGCTCAGCTATAACAGTACATTTCAGCTCTTTGTAGGTGCTAAATGAGGAAGGAAAAAAAAGAGAATCAAGAACAAGAGATTTAACTAAAGTGATTGGAAATGAAAAGGAGAGTTAGGAAAATGTGAAGACTTCTTCCAGTTCCCCCAGGAGAGGCTGTCATCTAGGCATAATTTAGATAACAAAATATGACTTTTATATCCAGTCACCATGGTCCTTTCTATGTAGCTTATTTCTTAGCTTCCTTGTATCTCTCCATCATCTTATTATTCTATAAAATCCTTTTGCCTGATTTGTAGTTGATTACTCTGAAACTGTCAGTAGAAGCTCTTAGCTATACCCAAAAGATATAACTAAGTTAAGAGGAGACTTGATAGGCAAGGCTTCCCATAGTTCACTCTCCTATCGGTGCTGGGTGGGGAGAGCAAGGGCAAGCAGTTTGTAGAAAAAGACTGAGATTTTGCAAAAGAATCTGTACTCACAAATTTAGTTGATATTAAAAGAATCTATAGTGGGAAAAGGGTTGTATGTTGGAAGACTGTTCTATTAAAGACATGAGCAATTTTCTGTGGGTTGGAAAATGAGCATTAGTAAGTTCTACTAAAGTGGGAAAACCTTGAGTATGGGGATGCCTGCCATTTAAAACTCAACTGAGTTAGGCTATGAGAGGTGTATTACCAAAGAGCTGGCTATCAAGTAATACTTTCTTTTTCCTTTTCTTTCCTCATCTTCTCTTTTCTCTATCCTTCTTTTCCTTTCTTCCCTTTTCTTCATCACCACCACCACCATCATCATCTTCTTTTTTTTCTCCTTCTCTCTAATCTAAACTAACCCTGGGAATTGTGATTCCATGGTGGAAGGGAGTGAGAATCCACACTATTAAAACCAGAAGTCCTTGAAATAGAATTATTATTTGTCATTAAAACTGAATAGGAAAATGATTCCTTGGAACAATACATAAAACTCTAGGATACATTTAGAAGCAAATTTAGTTGATATTAGAAATTTAGAGCTGGAAGATAACTTAAAGGTCATCTAATTCTACCCTACTTTATAGTTAGGGGAACTGGTCCTAAGCTGGAGACAAGAGACAGGCTTAGAATCCTAGTCTTTCTATGATTTTCTATGATTCTATTGTTTCCACCACTATACTATTCCATTTATTTCATATAGAACTGGCTACTATATCCCATTTTGTGTCTTCCCTCTCTTAATCATTTCCTATTTATCCTTTTATGTAGCTTGCTTTGTATATATTTGTATGTTGTCTTCTCCGTTAGGTTATAAGCTCCTTGAACACAGATACTATTTTTTGTCCCTTTTTGTATTACCCAGCACTTAACACAGTGCTTGGCATATAGTAGGCATTTGGTAAATGCTTACTGATTAGTTGAATTTATTGTAAAGTAAGTACTTGAAATAATGGAAAGGTTTCAATTATTTTCAATGATATTTCCAATTCAATTTCAATTTAATGATGACTCCCTTCCTGCCCCCTCTATGAGGTTAGTTTTTATTTCATGCTACTTCTATTAATTGAAACAGTTCTTTGGTGAGAATAATATTTTCTTTATATTTGAGACCAGAATTTTAGGGTTTCCCCTCCAGGGATACACACACACACACACACACACACACACACACACAGAATTTTAGGATCCCCCAATCTCTCTCTCTCTCTCTCTCTCTCTCTCTCTCTCTCTCTCCATATATATATATATATATATATATATATATATATATAAATAATTTATATAGGTAAACATGTATATATATGCACATATGTATATATATGCACATATATACCCATAAATTTCCAATATACTGCAATGCTTGTTTCACATTCAGCATGAAAACATTTGCTAAATATTTAATTTAAATGGTAAATTTTTAAACCGTGTATTTTGAGAGTTGCTGTTAATTGCCACCATTATGTATTTAAAGAGCACTCTAGACATCTAAGATGCTTTAAAAGAGGTCAAATGTTGCTACAAAGGATCAAGGACAAAATTATTCCTATTGTCCAAGGATTATGCTCTGGATGTACAGAAAGTCTATCAAGGTCAGGTTGCACAGAGAAAGTGGGTGTTCAAAGGAAGGAATCGCTGTAACTATGGCAGGTTCTGGTAATGATAGTTTGGGTGCATTTTTATAATATTTAGCTGTGTGCAGGGCAGGAGACTATTGTTTCTGAAAAGTATTAAATCTTTTTTTGTTTAGCTCCTGGAACAGTGTTGCACAATTGATGTCTCACAGGATGTAATATCTCATCTAGAACTATAGAAAGGACTTCAAAGGCCATCTAGTCCATTACATTCATTTTATAGTTCAGGAAATAGAAACTTTAAGGAAATAAAGTAACTTGTCCAAAGTCACACAGAAAGTAAGGTGTGATTTGAACCTTGTTCCTTTGACCTTTAAAGTTAGTGCTTTTTCCATTGTAGTACATTGCCTCAACAAAAGCTTTCTGATGATGTAAATGTTGCTGGTGGTGTTTTTGTTTTCCAATCTCTTCTCCACTAACTCTTGAAGTCTGTCCAAATTTACCTTTGTTGTTTCCTTTTCCTATCTCTCCAGTAGAGGGGAAGAAATTTAAGATGCATAAGAAATAGCTGGCAATTCAGGAGAGGCATTCTGGGAAGACAGCAGAGTAGGTCACAAATTTCCAGGCTCTCCAAATTTGACAACTGATGGACAGGACTGATGTTTGTCCTTTGTTCTTGAAGAGGACTGATGACATCAGGAAGATGATGTCTTGAATTGCAAGTGAATTGGAATTTAAGTGAGGCAAGGCTGTGCAAAGTCACCAGCCTCACTCTCTCCTCTAGAGCCATCTGGGGCTAGAGGTAAGATATAGGTCTGGATGACTGGAGATGATCCTGGATGACGTGGGAGACCTTGGCCTTTTTAAGCTAAATATTTTCCCAGATCTCCGTTTGTCTGGGGGCAATGCCCATTAGGATAGGTAAGAAATGAGACAAAAAATAGCCTTTCTTCCCTAGTTAAAAAAGAATCATTCTGGGAGGGGAAGATGCTTAGGATTTCTGGCCAAAACAGGAACAATTGCTTTTTGCACTCACTCTGAGGCATCAAAACTGATCTTACAGGCTGTGTCTTGGTGAGGAAGATGCCTTCCTCTCCTGGGACAAGAAGAAATGAGGAAGGAACTGGAACTTAAGATTCACAGGTACTGTGGAAGGGAGATTCATCCTGCCCTATTGGAAAGTTAGAGGAGTGATGGGGGAGGACATAGGAGAGATTAAATTGGAGGAGGAGTCATACAAGGGGATGGCTGTTTTGAGGGGGGGGTAGGGGAAAGATGGGGAGAAAATTTGTAACTCAAAATCTCATGGAAATGAATGATGTAAACTAAAATAAATAAAATAAAATATTAAAAAAATGAGGAAGGGATGAGTAAGGATATAAGTTTAGAAGGGTACAAAAGAGAAATAGTTTCAGCTGATAAAGCGGATGAAGTCTTATGCTGAAAATGATGTTGGAGGGGGCAGAGCTGTCAAGAACGAGGAGTTTTGGAACAGTTATTATGGGGAATGTGATTGTTTATACAGGATGAATAAAAGATAACAGTGAAGCAATAAGAGTGTAGTTGAGGTTAGCCGCAGCAATTTGTGGTACATTCAGTGTGTAAGTTTTCAAGAGTTCTTCTAGGAGCCTTGGACTGCTTAGCAGCAGGGAGAGAGAAGGAATGAAAAGAATAGCAGTATTGGGCACTGAGTGAAAGGGATAAATCTGTAAGGGATCTGAATGGAAGAAATGATATTGCTTGGTGAAGAATTAAGCATGGAACCATGGAAAGAACTGTCAGTGATTAAGAGCCTATGATATGCCAGGCACCACGCCAAGGTCTAAGAATACAAAGAAAGGCAGAAGACAGTCACTGCTCTCATGGAGCTCACAGTCTTACAGAGGGGACAATACACAATTACATACCATCAAAATATATACAGGATACATGAGGGTAGTCTTAGAGAGAAGACACTAGTATTAGAGGGAATCGAGAAAGGCTTGTTGTAGGAGATGACACTTTGGCTGACACTTGAACGAAGCCGGGGAAGCAAAGTGATGAGAATAAGGAGGGAGAGCGTTCCAAGCAGGAGGGCCAGCTAGTGAAAACTCAAGCAGTTGTGTGTGAGGGAGGAATAGCAAGGAGGCCAGTGTCAATGGATTGCAGAGGATAGGCAGGTTCAAATCCTGGGTATGCCGTGGACTATTTGTGACCTTGGACAATTCTCTTAATCTTCTCAGACCTCGATTTCCTCATCTGTGAGCAAATTGAACTACATGGTCACAGAGGTCCCTCTTGCTTTAGATCTATCATTCTAAGAGTCAGAGATGACCCAGGGCATTCCCTGAAGTCAGCCTTAAGACTGACACTAGATATTTGTGTAACACTGAATACCCTGGAGCCCACTGCCTAAAGGCCAGGCATGTTAACAGCAAGCCCCCTTATATTTGCATCTAAAATGGAAACAATCATGCTTACCACCAAATTTGTAATGCAATTGTAGAAAATTGTCAGTTACTGCTACTAAAGCATGAAGCGTTTTATTTATTCTGAATACACTAAAATCACGTAATCAAACAAGATGCTTCCTGCATCCCAATAACTCTATCCTTTCACAGCAAGATGGCTACTGCAAAGGAAAAAAAAACAGTCAGTCATTTTATTTTCCTACACAAATTTGAGCTTATTCCTGGGGAGAAATATTCAGCTGGTGAACTAATAATTTTCTGGGCAAAGCAAATGGCAGGAATCCTCATTTCAACAAATATTTTCTCTCTATAGTGGATTTCTTTTGGTCTAGAAAAGCTTCCTGTTACTCCATGGCTTTGATGCTATGGCAAAAAGCTTCTTTGAAATGCTTTTAACTTTTTCAAAAAAAGTTACCTGTTGGGATACATTTTCTCATGCTGAGAAATCAGGGTTGGCTTGAATATCCACAGTGGCCTAGGCAAGATTAGGAGCAGACTACATCCTTGAAGCAGACTAGGAAAAAGGCCAGATGCAAAGCTGCAGGGAGGGTGACATTTGGAGTCCTAAGCCCCACAGATAAAAGAAAAGTGTTGTATTGCTATCACACCAGGATATACAGACACCATATGTTGTACCAGGGTATGTCACACCAGGCAGTGAAATAGGTCTGATCAAGATGGGATGGGAATGGGTGTCTAGCTGTTCTACCCAGTTAAAAGCACCAGGTCTCTGATAACTACTACAGATACAGACAAGTAAAGGATGAAGTCCAGGGTAATTAGTTATGGAAGGAGGGAATAGAGATGTTACTTGACCTCCTAGTAAGCAAGGGGTCAAACTGAGGAGAGGTCACTTAAAGTAGAGGGGATTAAAGCAGGTATAACTTTTCGAGGTCTCTAGCATAGGTGAGGCAAAGTAAGGCGACAAGCATTTTTAAAATTCTTACTATCTGCCGGGGACTGTGCCAAATACTGGGGATAGAGATGCAAGTAAAAGAAAGGTAGTCGCTGTCCTCAAGGAGCTTACATTCTAATATGGGAAGACAACACACAAGAGGGAACTGAAAAGGAGTTAATTGGGGGCAGAGAGGAAGCTACTCACACCTGCCATGATGTTGGAGTCCAAAAAGTCAGAAGGAGAACCAGGTAGAGAATGAAGGTTGGGAGGCTTAGGAGCCTTCTAAAACAGAGTTCTGGAGAGGAAGTCACCAGTGAGGGAAGGAGCTGGCATGAAGGAAAGATGTTCCAGTGTGAGGAGGCCCTGGGAGCCAAGAAAAGTTCCGGGGTGAGATATCAACTAAGGGGTGATATTGAAATCTGGAAATTAAGGAGCAGAGTCACAAATGAAGGAAGGCGGAGTCATGAAGGTAGGCAGCAGTGATATAATAATAATAATGCTTAATTTACATAGCTTAATTTACATACATTTACATAGCACTTACTTTGTGCCAGGCACTGTGCCAAGTGCTTTCCAATGATTATCCCATTAGATCTTCACAGCAACTCTGGGAAGTAGGTGCTATTATTATCACCCCCATTTTACTGATGAGAGAACTGAGGCAAAGTGAGGATTAGCCATTAATTCTAGGACAGAAGATGTTCCATGCCTTCCTTGTCTTACAATGTGGAGACAGCTACATATATGCAGCACTGAGGCCATAGGTGTTGGATGGAGCCAAAAGGGGATCAGAGATCAGCAACCTGCTCTGCTATAAAGATCACTGGATGTGAAGTCAGTATGTGTGCATTGTAATTTCAGCTTTGGGCTATATACCTGTGTGACCTTAGGAAAGTCACTCTACCTCTTCAGGCCTTAGTTTTATCACCTGTAAAATAGGGAGTCATCTCTTCTAGCTTTAAATCCTGTGATTCTACAATTGATCCCCAACCCTGCTTGAATCAGAAACAAGGTCCTTAGGGTCCTGGGATCACTGGGAAGCTGCCACACTCTGCTTCCAGGCATATAAACCAGTTCTAGACAAAGGTAAGATTGCAGAGAGAAAGCTTGCCTTTGGCCTTGCCAAATCTCCTTTCTAGGTACCTATCCCATGTCTGACATTCCTCCTCTGGCTCAACCCATGTTCCAGTCCTTCAGAACTGTTTTTTTCCCCCAGATGCTAACTAATCCCTGATCAGCTGAATGGTTCAAGGCAGTGTTTCCCAAGTACTACACTGTCAGCCATCCGTGGCAGGTTTTTATCAAGCAATACATCATTAACTACCAAAGATCTTTGTGAATGTAGCCTCTCCAGCAAGCTTCCAGGCATTAATGAGGTAATTCCCTTGGGGAGAGCCTCAGCTCTTTTGATTTTCTCCAACACTGTCATGTCCTGCATACATACCACTTCCCATCCTGCAGAAAACCCTCTCTTGGTAATAGTTAAGCAAAACTAGTCAATTCAGTGATTGCTTCTGACAACACGTACCACATTTCACACCCTTAGTCCCCCAATTCTTCATCCAAAGAAGAGATGTGCATTTTTTCCCATCTCATTTGAGGGAGCAAAATTGACAGTTCTAATTACTCAACATTTGTTTTCATTTTAATTTTCTTTTTGCATTAATTGTGTGTTGTTTTTCTGCTTCTGCTTATTTTACTCTGCATACATCTTCCCGTGTTTCTATGAATTTCTCAAATTTGTTATTTCTTAGAGTGTAATAACACTCCATTACATTTACATAATAAAATTTGTTTGGTCATTCCTGAATTAATGGATGTTCATGTTTTTTCTTCCTTCCTTCCTTCCTTTCTTCTTCCTTCCTTTCTCCTTGCCTCTCTTCCTTCCTTCCTTCCTTCTTTCCTCTTTCCTTTCTCTCTCTCTCTCTCTTTCTACCAGAGAGAGTACTGCTATTAAGATTTTATTACATAGTGGACTTCTTGATATTCTTAGGATATACCCTTCAGTAGAATTTTTGGGTCAAAGGGTCTCTAATTTTCAAAAGCATTATACTTAAAAAAACTGTCTCCATAAATCATAGACTTAGACTTTTAAGGGACCTGAGAGGGCATCTAATTCAACCCTCTCATTTTACAGATAAGGAAACTAAAAAAGAGAGAGAGAAAGAGAGAGGAGGTGCATTTCCTCATCCTTTCTTCTGAGATGACCTTGGTTTTAAAATTATATAGTATCCTAGAGGGTTTTTGTTTATCTCCATTTCCATTGTCACAGTTGTTGCATATGTATGCAGAACCAAGAAATCACGAGTCTGATACATCATATAAATCTTCACATGCTTCTTTGAATTTTTCATAATTGTCATTTTTTATGGAGTAGTAATAGTTCATTATAATTGTGCACCACAATTTGTTTAGCTGTTTGCTAATTGATAAGGATCTGCTTTGTTGTCAATTCCTCACTAATATAAAAAGTGCTGTTGTGAATGTTTTGGCACGTATGAGATTTTTCTGACTCTGATGTGGTGGTAGTGTTATTACATGTAACCTGGTAGTGGGATCTCTGCATCAAAGGGTATGGATATTTTATTTACTTTTTGCTAGCATAATTCCAAATCACTTTCCAGAATAGTCGAGCCAATTCACAAAACTACCAATAGCATATTAGTCTGCCAATATTTCTACAGTTCCTCCAGTGTTACTATTTTTATCTTTTCTCATCTTTGCTAATTTGCTGGCCATGAGGTAAAATTTTCGAGATGTTTTAACTGTTGATTTAGTTTAATCACTTTAAAAGAGCTATGATTTTTATTAGTATACATGCTTACTCATGCAAATAGAAAGCCTCCTAATAATGTTTAAGCTTACTGTGGCCAAAAAAACCTGAGGCTGGCCATTCTCCTAGTGATAATTCTTTTTTAATTTAGCTTGGCTGGTCCTCGGATGACAGGCATTTCTTTTGCTCATAGCTTTTCCATTTTAGTGTGGGGCCTGGCTAGAGTATAGACTGGCCTAGCACAGCCTTGGAGAAAACAGAATCACCACCATACCACAACAAGAAAGGAGGGTAGGACTTTTAACTTTGCTCCATTTAAATTTAAAATAGTATTGAAAAGTACATTTAATTTAAAACTAAATTGATTTAATTTAAAACTAAATTGATTTACCTAACAGAATGTGGGGATCTGAACCAGGGTGGTATCCTTGTGAGTGGAGAAAAGAAGACAGAAATAAGAAATATTGATGTAGAATGGATCATCTTTGGCATCTGATTGGATATGTAATTTAAAAAGAGTTGAGCAGTAAGTGCCAATTAAATGAAATGAACTCTGCTAGGTACCAAGGATACAAAGAAACACACCACATAGACTAGTCTGCTTATTTCTAAGCTAGGCCAGTCCTGTACAAAGAAACAAATTGCTTAGGTTTCCCTCTTTTGTGTTGTACAGAAATTAAGTTTACTGAGACTACAAAGGATAAATTTGGAATTTCCTCCAAATCCCCAATGCCTTGATTGTTGTGTTCAGTACTTTTGCTACCGGTAAGTTCAAGCACCCTTATGACTGTCTCTACTAGAATCTGCTATGGTTACCGCTATTTCTCCCTTTGAACACCCACTTTCTCTGTAGAACTCAACCTCGATAGACTTTCTGTACATTCAGAGCATAATACTTGGAGAATAGGAGCAACTTTGTCCTTGATCCTTTGTGTAGTGACAATTGACCTCTTTTAAAGCATATGAGATGTCTAGAATGCTTTTAAAATATATAATGGTGGCAATTAATAGCAACTCCCAAAATTCATTGTTTAAAAATTTGCCATTTAAATTAAATATTTAGCAAGATATGTATGTAGTATATAATGAATAATAATGCTCACGATTATTATCCTAGGACATTAAGAGATTCTGAATCCTTAAAAAAAAGTTGGTGAAAAGACCAGGGATCATGTGGGAAGGTGATGGGCCTTAAAATCACATCATGTGATGGTCAATGGAAAGAACTGCATATTCTCAGCCTGGAGAAGAGAAGGCTTAGTGAAGACATGGTTACCATTTTTAAGTATTTGAGGTTCTGTTCCATAGAAGAGTCATTAGATTTGTTTCGTTTGGTTCTAGGACAGAAGTAAGAAGGAAGCAGATTTCATCATTATATAAAGAAGAATTTCCTAACAGTTGGAAAGTTTAGAAAATAGAAATGGGCTATAATACGAAATAGGTCCCCATCACTGAGGATGTTCAGACAGAGGCAGCGTGACCCCTTTCTGGGGATGTGGTGATTTATGCTTTAAAGGTATGCGTTAACTTATCACTGCACCTTAGAGTTGGTTACCGAATCAAAAAACATAGAATCTCTTAGAGGCCATCTACTCCAAACCATAGAAAGTGGGGGACCACTATTTCCTAAGACATCTCCTTCCACATTTCGGATATTTCTAATTAGGAAGCTTTTCTTTGTGTCGAGCTTAAAGAGACCACTGTAACTTTTACCTTTGGCTCCTGGTTTAGCTCTCTGGGGCCACGTAGGATGTTTGATTTCTCTTCCAGATCACAGCCTTTCCAATACTTGAATACAGCTATCCCATAGCCCTTAAATATCTTCTTTTCCAGGCCAAATATCTCCAGGGACTTAGATGCCTTCAGAGATCTGCTGTAAGTCTAGAATTGTCCTCTATGTGTTGTCGTTGTGTCCAACTCTTCATGACCCCACTTGGTGTTTGCCTGGCAAAGATACTAGATCGGCTTATCATTTCCTTTTCTAGCTCATTTTTACAGTTGAGGAAACTGAGGCAAACAAGGTTAAGACTTTCCAGGGTCACACAGTTAGTGTCTCAGGCCAGATTGGAACTAGACAAGTCTTCCTGACTCTAGGCCCTGTACCTTATCCATTGTGCCTTGAAAAGAATAATAATAATATATATTATAAATATTTTTAGTGTTGATTGAAACAAAAAAAGCAACCTTCGGGTAAATAGAAAATTCAGTTAATTAGAACACAGGATTTAGAGAAAATTCTAGTGAGCCACATTTTGAATGAACATACAGTCCTTGAAGTCTATTTGAGTACTTTCTGTCAGCATGTACTGAATACCCCTGATTCAAATCAGTTAAATGGATTTGTGGCAGGATTTAAATAATTCTCTCTTGTTCTAGAGCTCCATTTCTCCCTGTCAAAAATATCGATCTATTTGTTGTGTCACTACAGGGCAACTGTGGGAAATATTCCTTGAACTGTTGAGAATATTGTATGAGGCTCTCAACTGGAAGAACAAATATGAGATATAACACCGAGCTCCTGCTGTAGCAGACACGTTTTTCAGGCTCAAGTTGCAATGTCTTTATTTAGGTTTTATTTTTGCTAAGTACCTTTCATAAATTTTTTAATTTTTAAGTGATTTTAGATAGTTGTTTACAAGTCAGACTTGGAAAGGAAAAATCAAAATCAGCCAGGAATAGGCTGCTGCTTTGAAGACATTTCTTAACTCACGGTCATACTTGGACTTTAAAGCCATTAACCCTACTTACAAGAGAAACTTTAAGAATATCTCCGTTAGGAAAAAAAAAGAATATTTCCATTAGGAAAAAGAACCCAAGTGCACATTTAGCTCCTTAAATATTTAATATTATGCTAGAATGTACACTTTCACTGGCATTTTGTGAGGACAGATTTTTTTTGGCAGTCAACTAAATAAACTCAGTTTAAGCACAGACCAATTGACTTGTAAAAATGAACAAAATAGATAAAAACTGTGTGTTTTGGGGGTTTGTTTTTGTTGTTGCTTATACAGGAAAATATAAAGATCAGTTAAGTACCTTAGATCTTGAACCTAGACTCACAGGTCTAACAAAATTGCTGAGAGTGGTGCTTAGGAGAATCTATTTTTTAGTTTTTTTTAGCTGATACTGCTAAGCTCTCCATCATAGAAATGCTGAAAGTTGAGGGGGCCTTTACTATTTATCTAGTAAAACCCTTTCATTCTACAGATGAAGAAACCGAGTCCGGGGCATCGTAGGAGCAGAGTTGGGACAAGGACCCAGATCTGATATGTACACCAGGACTCTTTTTTATCATACCACATTGTGTCTAGTTCTTTCTTTGCCCTCCAAGGTGACTTTTTTTTTTTGGAGAGATATTTCTTCGGTTCTTAGTTCTCACGTTTTATCTACCTCCTCCCCAGAACTGAGGATAGCATTAACAAAAAGCAGTATGAAATTGCCGTCTGAAACGGGTAAGATCTGTTTCCAATTTTGCTATGATATACAACTGGTACATAATAAGAGCATTCACATATTCAGTCCATTTATGCCTGTGGTCTGCTCACTTGAGTGGTCAGCATTACGTTGAAGCATTTGCAGCAGGTAGGGATTTCTGATCTGTTTCAATCAGTCTTGCCTTGTGGTACCAGAATATGAAGGGGTGTCATTTGCTTTGCAGTCCTCAGCTCCAAATGATTCCTGCAATGATTTCAGATGAGGCTAGCCTATGACTCCGTGTGGCTTGGTCTATCTCTGTCACTCAGAGCAGTCACATCACGCTGACTTGGGTGTTAACACAAGCAATCATTGGTAATCCCCAGAGTGTGATTTGCAAGAGTGTTTTCAGGATTCTTGCCAGGTCTTTATAACCCCCACAGCGATCTCGTGGGTTGCCTTCAGCTGCTCCAAACAAACTTTGCTGTGTTCTTCAATGTGAATGTCCACTGTATACCACTCTGGTTGACATTCCTCTGCTTTGCCTTTACAATCTACTGCATAGCATAGTCTGTAGGTTTGAGTTTGGGAGAACTGGGTTGGTTGGTTTTTTGGTTGGTGTTATTTTTTGGTGGGCAGACGTTTTCCAAGCTTATTCCACTTGACCTTCTGCACAGTATTTGCACGTAGTACTCATTGTTGTTTGGTTTATTTCAGTTGTATCTGACTCTTCCTGACCCCATTTGAGGTTTTCTTGGCAGAGATACTAGAGCAGTTTGCCGTTTCCTTCTCCAGTTCATTTTATATTAGAAAACTGAGGCAAACAAGTTAAGTGACTTGTCCAAGGTCACACAGTTAGTAAGTGTCTGAAGCCAGATTTGAACTCAGTTCTTCCTGAATTTAGGCAGCACTCTTTCCGTGGAGCCACTTAGCTGCCATATTACACATAATGCAGTGGGTATATAATAAACATTTGTTGAATTGAGGTAAGAAATTTAGTTTCTAGACTTAAGCTAGTAGACATTCAGGTTTCAATGTAAACACAGGTGTACATACTTCATTTTATATGAGTTGGATTCAATTACCACTGGTTGAAAGCCTAAGACAGCTGTTCACAACCTGTGGGTTGCGACCCCTTTGGGGTTGAATGACCCTTTCACAGGGGTCACAGGGGTCACCTAAGACCATCAGAAAACACATATTTCTGATGGTCTTAGGAACCTCCTCTATTGTGTCTCCAAGTGGGTCTGCCCACATGCAGACATGCCCACCTACAACTATTAAAGGGTCGCGGCATTAGGAAGGTTGAGAACCACTGGCCTGAGACATCAGGCTAGGTGCTCTGAGGATTTCAAAGGAGTGTGGGTTGATCTGCCCTGTGGTAACATACAGCTTCGTCGAGGGTACCAATATAGGGCTTAGCACATTGACGCTTAAATGCTTATTGAATGATTTAGGAGACAAGAAATCAAGACATAAAAAGATAACTCCTTGTACAAGACAGTGTATGATTGTGAGAAGTGATGGGTCTGCAAACTAAGTATTGTAATAGTTCAGAGTAAGGAGAAATCAATGAGGGCCAGGAGGACCAGAGAGGTTTTTGTGAAGTTTCATGGATCTTGACCTTGTCCTTGTAGCTCAGCTAGGATTAAGATAGGAAGAAGAAGGGGAGGGGGAGAAAATTCTAGGGAAGAGCAGCAGCATAAATTTAACTACCAGCTGGCACTGGTGGCTACAGTGTCTGATCATAACCGATACTATGCCCTGGGGGCAGGACCAAACTCTCTCTATGGGTCCCATTCCTTCCTTTTGCTTTCCTTCTTTTGTGGAGGGGATGGGGAAGGCGGGCAAGGCCGATCTCCTTACCAGGGGTAACCTGCGACCTCGAGGCCACATGTGGCCCCCTGAATTGGTCAAGGGCCACACTTGAGGACCTAGAGAGTCACATGTGTCCTCGAGGTCGCAGGTTCCCCACCCCTGCAAGCCTTAGGCTTTAAGGGACTCTGCTCTTCTTTCCTTCCCTGTTGCCTCCCCCTGTAATTACACAAGCTTAAAATAATTGTAAATTGTTCTTTAATCGTGACCAAAGGAAAAGAAATAAAACCAAATACATTAAACACAGTGAAGACTGGTTGCTGACATTGTTCCCCAGACCAGGCAATCCATACCCTTTGTCTGTAAATAAGCAAAACCAACCAAACTAACAAAAAACTGAGGGTTTTAAAAATGCACATACCAGTTTGAGTGCTCAGCATACAATCTCTTTGAGGGCAGCCTGGCTTTTAGTCCAGAGGCAACCCAATACTCTGTTTTGACATGTCTAATTTCTGCATAGATTTTCTACTTGTTTAGCTGAACCTGTCTAACTTCATGGTCCACATTCAGTGTACTCCCACCTCATTCCTCATGCATAGCTTCCTCTTCCTCCTGTCTCCACAGCTGTATTTGCTTCTCTGCTCTGTCAGAGTATAGCAAAGAGGAAGGAATGGGGAGGGATCACTATTATATTAGCAGTCGCAGGGAGGGAAATGGGAATACACAAGGTGTATTTGGGAGATAAGTAGACCAATTTGAGTATAGTGGTGTAACAAAACTGGGAAAATAAAGTGGGCCCTGGAATGCCAGGTGAAAGAATTTGGAAAATGTAAACTGAAATTACATAAATTGTCTTATTTATGAATTAGGAAAGGAATTAGGGAATTTATGAATTATGAATGAATTCGGAAAGCTCAGTGTTTTAAAGAAGTCTCTAAGTGAGACTATTTCAAATGAAGAAGCCATCTGTAATGCAAATTATCACTCTTGCAATTTTATAGGCCTAGATTTTTTGCATATTGCTTGTTTTCTTGAACTGAGTCATTCTTGTTCTCTGATTTCCATTTTTACCACTCAGTAACAGCAACATAAAAAATAAGTATAAGAAGATAAAGAGAAGATTGTGGTTATTGTTCAGTCGTGTCCAACATTTCATGACCCCATCTGGGGTTTTCTTGGCAAAGATACTAGAGTGGTTTGCCATTTCTTTCTCCAGCTTATTTTCCAGACGAAGAAACTGAAGGAAAGAAGGTCAAGGCACTGGCCAAGGGGCACACAGCTAACAAATGTCTGAGGCTGAATTTGAATTCAGGTCTTTCTTACTCCAGGCCCAGTGCTGTATCTACTGCACTGTCTCACTGTCCCTAAAGAGAAGATAGGGAAATAGTTGAGGGAAAAAAGGTTGAATTGTGCTGGAACGCTTGAAGAAAAAACATAATTTCCTTCTGATTTATTTTAATAGATTTGGGGGTCCCCACCTTTTATGAAAATGTCATTTACATTATAAGTGGTATGAAGAGAAAAATGTTTCAATAATGATCTCTATGATAAAATGAGATGTTTCTAAAGTGCTTTGTAAACCTCAAAGCTCTATCTAAATGCTAGCAATTGTTATTATGTGTAGGATATGCACTGCCAACCTCCAGAGTTCGGTCTAAGAAAGACAAACAATTTTTTGTTTGTATTTATTACTCTCAAGCCAGCAGGCATTCACGTGGAGCTGCATTCAGAACGGAGCTCACTTTGGCCATGAAACAAGGAAGAGTCCCTGTCTCAGGACATCTGTGCAAGCTTTATCTGGCCTTGTGATTGTTGATACAGTGGGAGGATTTTGGGTTCACTAAGAGAGCATCCCAAAGGATTATTGATATGTCAATCCAGAAGGGCTCAGATCATCCTTTTGATTGGCTAATCTAGGTTTTGGCCTTCTTAGGGTGATGAGGGGCTCAATCGAGTCTCACAGTATTCTGAATAGCACTATATAAAAGCTCCTCATGGATGGACATTGGATATGGAATCCAGAGGTGTGAAAAACAGTAACTCCCACCAGTCAATCTTTGAATGAAGAATGCAATAGTTCACAACTTCCCTTAGACTTAAAATTTTTTACAAACATAGATTGGATCATGGTGGAGTGGATGGAGTAGATGAAAGATGTGGGCTTAGTTGTTGCCTCTGACATTTGCCAGCTGTGTGATACCAGGTTAAATCTCTTCATCTCTCCAAGCCTCATCTTCTTTATTGAAAAATGAGAGGGTTGGAGCACATAGACTCTAAGGTCTCTTCCAGGTCCACACCTATGATCCTGCAGATTCTGGGCTCCATCTGATAAGATGAGCTGAGCCTACACTTTTTAAGCAAGGGGAATGGTCAATCTTTGCCCTGCAATCTAAGGAGCCTGAATCAAAGACATGTGATTTCTTTGTGGGTGCATATTAAATACAACTATTTATAATTGTAGAGAAAACTTAGAGGTCAAGTGACTTGTTTATAGTCACAGAATATCAGTTTACTATCATTTTAGCTAAAAAAGAAGTTCATTTTTAAAGAATATGGAATAAGGGGGGTGGCTAGGTGGTACAATGAATAGAGCACTGGCCCTGGAATCAGGAGGACCTGAGTTCAAATTTGGCCTCAGACACTTAACACTTACTAGCCATGTGACCTTGGGCAAGTCACTTAACCCAAATTGCCCTGCCTTCCCTCATCCGAAACAAAAAAAAAATATGGAATAAGGAGCTAGGTTGGCTAATTTATTGAAAGGATGATAAAGAGAACAGTTCTACACTGTGAGAAAGATTGGTGCATATTTATAAGTGACTTAATTCTCATGGTACAGCAAAGGAAGAATTGGCAAACTAGGGAGGTGATTGGCCAATTGTAGAGGAGACTGATTATGAGCCATTAAAGATGAAACTACTGCTGAAGTAGCAAAAACATTGGTTTGTGGGAACTAAAGGCAGATCAAGAGACCAATCTAGAAGTTATATATGGCTATCCCTTCCACATCATGACTTTCCCCATCACAGTTTTGATATGTCATGGATCAGCATAAGAAATTCAATGGGAATTTTGGGAGTTTTGTGGAAACTTCAAGACAACACAGAAGATGATAAAGAAAAAGTATTTTTACTTAACATTGACCTCCATATAGCCTATGAGCAAATAATTAACCCGCATTTTACAGTAAGGTACTGTAAATGCCCCATAAAAGAAAAAGAAAAAAATGAGACTTCTCTGATATGAAAGAGGGCCAAAAAATTTTACATGGATTTTCCAGATGGCAGGGGTAGGGGTGGTGCTGTGCCCCTAACCTTTGCCATGTGGAAAGGATAACTGTATTCCTAACACCTCCTCTGACCCCATTTCCTCCTTCCCCATCATTCAACAACAAAAAATAATTTTGGAGGGTGACTGGAATATCTAAGTGTAGCCTGTATTTGAAAACATAGCTTCCCAATCTGCAGCAGATTTAGGAGACAGGCATCTGCTACAGGGGCACATGGGGTTTAAAGGTAGGGTTAGTTAGGCACAGACATTATTGACAGCCTTGGGTGTTTTGAATAATCCCATTCAAGTGTTTTAAGTGGCAATAATTAGGAACTCAAAATAGCAGAGCTCTATGGAGATCCAATTCGGTCTATGCACAGGCTGAGGGTAGAGTGTTGAAAGGAACAGATTTAGTAAGAAGTCTCTGGTCTAGTATTGCAACCCTTGAGCATGGCTTACTCTAGCAAGTCTTTCTGATTTTTGTCCCTTGATTTGCTGGAGGGAGTGGAAATAAGTAGCAGAGAAACTTTTAGTATTCGAGTTTTTTTTTCTTGCCTTATTAAAATAAAAGACTGTTGTGCTACAGAGTGAGTGTGCTCTTCTCTCCTATGAAGAGCTCAGCAGGTGCAAAAGTAGCAGATCAACACCTGGAAAGGTTTCCTATAAAAGATGAGATTTTAATTGGGATTTAAAGGAAGCCAGGGAAGTGAGTAGGCAGCTTTGAGGAAGAAGAGCATTCTAGGCATGTGGGTTCCAAGAAATGAAATGTCTAGTTCGTGGAACAGCCAGGAGGCTAGTGTCACGGGATCAGAGATGCCTTGTTAACCATGAGGGCCTGGGAGAATGGTGCTGCCCTCTACACCAGAAGGAAATTGTGGGGGTGGGGTAGGGCTGCATGAAAAAGCTACTTTAATTCAACTAAACATATTTATTTTAGCACCTACTATGTGCAAGGTCATAAGCAGCATAGGCGTAAAAGAGTCTGGAAGACCTGGATTCAAGTTCTTACCTCAGTTAAGGTATGACCTTTGTCAAGTATTTAACCTTTTAGTGCTTGGGCCAGGTTATTAAGTCTAAATTAGAGACTAGCTGCTCATCTGCTTTGGACTAGTGAATGTCCATCTTGGAGTTTGCTCACCTGACATCCTGGGTATGGACAAAGAAAAGTGCAAGCCAATGAGTGAAACACTAGGGAGTTAGTGGCAAAAAATGAAAACCAGTCTCTCCAGAAAGGTCCTGGGAAGATCTCCTGGAGGAAGAAGTGCCTGCTGCCCCATCTTGAGGGGAGCTAGGGGTGAGGGAAATCTTGGACCTGGTGGGATGCTTGTACGATGGCAGGGAGGGTGGAGGACAGCACGCCAAGTAACAGGAATAATAGCTGACATGGATATAGCACGTAGTAGGTACAGGACACTGTGCTGAGCACAAATATTATCATATTTGGTCCTCTCTGGAAGATAGGTACTATTGTTATTCTCATTTTACGGATGAGGAAACTAAGGCCAATAGGGTTAAGTGACTTGCCCAGGATCACACAGCTGGTAAGTGTTTGAGGACAGATTTGAATTCAGATCTCTCTGACTCCAGGCCTGTCACTCCATTCACTTTGCCACCTAGCTGCCTGGAGAATAGGTAAGTGATTTTGACTAGTTATGGTGGAACATGTGGCTAGTGCTGTGTTTTAGAAATACCAGTTTAGCAGCTGCGTATAGCATAGATTACTGAGATCAGAGGCTGAGGACTTGTGATGACTGTTGCCATTTTGACACTTTCAAAGGAATGTGATGTAAAACCTTAGAGTTTCTTTTTTAAAATATTTCTTATTATTAGGGATTAAGGATGATCTTTTATAGTATTGTTGATTGTTTTTAATTTTGCTTTTTCATATTCTTTGACTACACACCTCCTGGGGAATAGCTTTTTTTAAAAAAATTCATACTGCCCAGTAGAGTCAATGATGTCTTTCACTATATTTCTACTTTAGCCCTTCCTCGCGGTGGTGAGAAGATTGGGTGAGACCTTGTGTGTCTGGGGAGCAGGGATGAGGCAGGCAGGGTGTTCAGGGGAGCTGAGCAGTGTCTTGTGGTCTATGGTACAATTTAATCCTTGAGAACTTTAACCCTTGCTTTGTAGAGTTAAGGATGACATTGGAGCCAAAATGGGGCAGTTATGTGGGTAGGGGGAGAGGGGAGGGAAGGACCTGGATTAGAGGAGCACTATGTTCAATTGAGAGGAAGTTTGCCTCAATAGCATCCCGACTGTCTCATGGAACCTCTTTTTCAGAGTAAGTGGAAAACCAGGAAAACACCCATCCAGTTTAAGCCTCTCATCTTATATATGAAGAAATCAAGATTCAGAGAGATTATGGCTTGTTCAAAGTAAAACAGTGATTTGCTCAGTTAGGATCAGGTCTTCTAACACCTAGTCTAAAGGATTTTGCAGGGAGGGGAGGAAGTTTTAGTTGTACTGTTTTATACAAATGATTTTTTGAAACATTCTATCATTGCCCCTTCTCCCCCCCAAAAAAACAACCACTCCCTCTACCCCCAAAAGAACCTTCCTTTTAATCTTAATGTTACAAGTGAGCAAAACAAATCAACACATTAACCATGGCCGATAAAATGTACCTCATCCTATCTCTTCTATTCCGAGACACATGATTGGTTACTTCATTAATCAGAATTATGTCTTTAAATGATATATTCCTTTTCTATAATAATTGTATACACTATATTCCTTGTTGTGTTTACTTTTCTGGCTCTATATCAGTTGGGATGATTTACCAAGTATACATCAATTTTTCATATTTCTTATTTCTTATGGTCTAACTATTTTTCATTACATTTATATACCACAACATAGGCAACCAATAATCAATGGACACCTACTTTGTTTCTAGGCCTTTGCTGCCACTAAAAGTACTGCTAAAAATATTTTGTCTATATGGGATGCCTTCTTCTGTCTTTGACCTTCTTGGGCTGTTTCTCTAGTAGTAATATCACGAAATCAAAGGGTACACATCATTTAGTGACCTTTCTAGAATAATTCTAAATTGTTTTTCAGCATGCTTGGCTCATAGTACAGTTCTACCAATAGCACATCGATGTACTGCTCTTCTTGCCTCTAATATTGATCCTCTTTCATCTTTTGGCATCTTTGCCAATACAACAGGTTTGAAATTAAACCTCAGTTTTTAAAAATGTATATTTCTTTTATAATTAGTTCTAAGACATTTTCCTTTTTTACTACCTTGACTCCCTAGTCTGCAGGAGTTTTGATTAAACCTTCTAAACCTGAAGATAATTACTTAGCTTGTGGATTATACTTTCTCACAAGCGAAAGTGTTCCTGTTAAACTTCTGCCATAAGATCTTCATCATTTGAGGTGAGATGTTTGCCAAACATTTATCAGGAAAAAGGAAAAATGTTACTATCAAAAAGAATCATAGTATTATAAGAGGGAAGGGGAGGAAGGCTAAGGGTATTTGAAGTAGAGGCTTTTATATATGGCAAGCCTGCCAAGGTCAGTTACATGACTTTTAGCTTGATCTGAGGACCTTTCCCATAGCATCCTGTAGTGGATTTCACCCTGTATCTGTCAAGTGTATTACTTTGTTCATTAATGTGTCACTAAAATTTAAAGTGCTACTTTTCATCTTCCCAGGTAATTATTTTAGACAAGTTTAAGATTTATTGTGAAAAGCAAGTTTCGGAGCAGAAATTTTTCATTGAAATGAAATTTGTTGGCTTTTAATTATGGTGTTGGGTTGATAACTAGTTAATTGTAGCTACTAGTACCTTTGTATTTTCAATGGCATCCAACAAAAGTACCTCTTTATACATTTCTTTTGTGGAAATTTTATCCACCTCTTGAGTCAGAATTTGTACTAAATATGTAATTTAGGTTATTCTATTATATTCAGAGAGGGGTGATTACCTTGTCTGTGACAGAGAAATGACTTTGCATTTTTTTCCTCTTTGTTGTTTTGTGTTTTTGCTACCCTCTACCCTTCATTTCTGTGAATAATACTGAGCAGATATGCTATACTGAGCAAAGTTGGGTTTTCCCCCCTTTTCAACATCCTGTCCTGCTAAGCCATTGGCTTAGTCTACAATGTTAGTAAGGGTCACAGTGAGATGGGAGTAGCTGTTGGCTCTTTAGCTATTGTCTTTTCCATTTTCTTTACTCACAATTTTTTAAAAAAATCATGGTATACTCTTTAGAAAATGCCACAATGTGTACAAAGCAATAAAGATGTTCTGTGACTTCTTTATTATTTCTATCTGATGACATAAAAATATATATAATACTAGAATATTTCATTTGGTCTTATCATTAGGTAATATACAGAAACAGACAATTGTCCCCAACACAAAATGCTTGTGTCAAGGAAGTGTTATCTTTCTTTGTGAACCAGGGCTGTGGTCATTCAGGCAAGCTCAAGTTTTATTTTGAAAAGTAAGTTTCATTGGAGAAAAGTTTTCATAAAGAATATAAGGTGACTCAGAATATTGAAGAATCAAGTTCTAATAGCTACCTATTATGTTAATGAAATCCACATCAAAGTTAAGTAATTAAGTAATTAAGTAATAATTTTTTCTTTTTTTTTCTGTTGTGCTTCTATAGAGAGAGTAGAGTAAGACATGTTTCTGAGGGAAATAAAACAGTGGTCAACCACCTCATTGAATTCTTTTGTTAGCACAATAATTACTATTTTGCAAAGTGCAGAAAGGCTACTGGATGAGTTTAAAGCAGTTTCTTTACTACAGTGTCTTTTAACCCTATTTCTGTTCGAGGACATAGAGATGTGGGGAGAGTTATCTCAGCCATGGGGTTCAATAAGTCTTAAAAACTAAGATGGGTTTTTGATCATGTTATGTGACTGCTGAAGTAAGAAATCCAGGGTAGACAGTAGAGGACAAGGTAGTTATAAAAGTTCAGAGAAGAGCTCAAAAGATTTCTAAGAATTCTAATGTATTAGAAGAATTCTGGGAACTACAACCTGATCTGATCACAGATTTCTGTCTGAGAGATGAGAGCTTCATAATTGTTGGCTGAGAAATTTATGAGAGAAGGCTGACTGAAGAACCTTCAGAACATTTCATGGCTACTGGGAAGTCCGACTCTACAGCTGAAACAAGTTTCGTAGCTGTTACAGAAGATTGATTAGAAATAGCAGGAGCTCTTCTTGAAGGGGAATGCCGTTAATAGAAGACACTGGCAGTGTTTAATGTGTCGGTTACCTTCCTGTATGTACCCTGGTCAAAGGTGTTCCCAGCATCCTTGTGTGGATATACCATAAATACTTCCTATAAAGGTTCCTTCTTCCCACCGAGTGTGAATGTATTTGTGGGAGATAAATTCAAAGTTTATTGGAAGGAATAATCTGTAATTGCCTTATTTACATTGGCATTTAATTAAATTCCTGGGTTATGAGGTAGATATGTCATGTCAGTCTATTGGTTATTCTCTTAGTTTTATCTGTAAGTTAGTTTTTAAATTGGTAACAAGACCCTGGAGTCAGGAGGACCTGAGTTCAAATCTGGCCTCAGATACTTAACACAAAAACTAGCAATGTGACCTTGGGCAAGTCACTTAACCCCAATTGCCCTCCAAAAAAAAAAAAGCAAAAATAAATAAATGAATGAATGAATTCGTAACAAGAAAGACATATTAGTTACAGTTTGGAGAGCATTCTGGCCCATAAAATATCTACAAACCAGGGTGCTGATTAGGACCCTAAGGCAGGAAGGTTCAGGAGCTTCATTTGTTTACCAGATACGTGCAGTGAGGGGAGATTGTTCCCTTTTCACTCTCTCATATCTCTCTGACTTCTCCTATTGTAACACTAATGAAATATGAAGATCCCTTTGTATTGAGAAGCTAACAGGTACTTAGCACTTAATGTCAAACTAATTATGTCAAGCCTCTGTTAAAGAAACAGAAGGTATGAACTCCTGTTGCTGATATAACAGGAAGGGGCTGAACAGGGAGGAGCTAATAATGTATATAAGGGAAAGCCCCAGCTGGGAGAGTCAGAATTTCTTGAGGCAATCATTGTGGAGGCAGAGCAGCTGCTGCCAGGGAACGAGAGAGAATTTCTCTCAGTGAGCATCTGGAGGCTGGACTGCTACTGCTGGATTGAAGACTGAACTGAGAATTGAGAAGAGAAATGAGAATTGAGAACTGAGACAGAATTTCTTGGAGCAAGCTGCGTGGAGGCTGGATAAAGTGATTTTGATTTTGAGAATGGAGCTGGAGAAAGATTTTGATTTTGAGAACAGAACTTGTGGTGACTGAGCTTCTTCTGGGAGCCCAGCCAACCTCCTGCTGAGAGCTTCCGAGAACTGGCCAGAGCTGCTGAAGACTTCTGAGGGCTAGCCGGAGCTTTTGAGGATTTCTGAGGGCCAGCCAAGCTGCCAGAAGAAGCATTACTGTGGTGTCGGTGTTTTGTTTGTTTGGGGTCTAGGTTGATTTCACAGGCAGAAAGTAAAAATTGAGAGGATAGTGCTGACCATGTGTGTGAATATTGTTATAATTCTGCTAAGCTTGATGTGTACAGATATTGTTGTAGCTCTGTTAAGTTTTCTCTTTCCAGGAAGTGAAACTGTGAAGGACTTTAGGTGGACTGGACACTGTGAGCTTCAATGTGGAGCAGGAGCTGCATGGAGAGCTGGACAAGGAACTGGGAGCTGTCTGCCTTTGAACTCAGATGGCAGTTGGTTAGATTCAGGTAGTAGCTGGGACCATGGAAGAGTAACCATGGAAACTGAGAGCCTACCTTAAGTCAAGATGAAAAGAGCTCTCCTTGGATATTTAAAGCTGACAGATGAAATTGTAACTTACTTGTGACCTAGGGGTGGATGGCTCTTGTACTTTCCACTACCCCTTCAGAGGGTACTGAGTAGTGACTGATGAAGTTGTAACTTAATTGCATCCCATGGGTGGAAGACTTTGACTTTTGTACTTTATGATTGAATTAAGGACTTTGTAATTAACTAAATGAATGTATTTTGTTTAAAACTATGTGACCACTCTGATGAAAACTATTTGGCCTATTAAGGGACAGGGAAGATCTTCAAATTCCCATTACTATTACATAGGGCTTAAAGAACTTATACATGAAGGCAGAAATGGAGACATATTAAAAATATCATTGATAAATCACAACACAATAGATAATTAATAAGGAAATATCAATAAAAGTATAGACTTTAATAAAAAATAAATTATATACTAATTAACAAGTAGATCTAACAACAAATCAGAGAAACAATATCTAATTATTTTAAGCTACATTTTGATAATTATACAGCACATAAAATCAGTGGGATGTAATTATGTAATTGTGACTCTTTAGAAACTGTAGTATTCTATGATTCATAGTCATTAATACTGTTGGGAGACAATTAGGTGTTAATAAAATGGTGGTAAATATATAGACTTTATATACGTACATACACACACACACAAACATATATATATATACACTTTAGAAAGGTGCAAAATCCCTAATAGATAAATGGTCAATGGATAAGAACAAGCCATTTTCAAAGAAAGATATTCAAGGTATCAACAACCATATGAAAAAAATGACCCAAATTACCATTAATTAGAGAAATGCAAATTAAAACCTTGAGAATCTCCCTCACAACCATGAAGACCAGCTGATAAAGACAACAGAAAAGGGAAATGACAGTTGTTGGAGAGGCTGTGGAAAAATAGGAAAAGTAATATATTTTTGGTGGAGCTTGTGAATTATTCCAGCCATCATGAAAAACAATATGGAACTATGTCTCTGAAGTTTCTTTGACTCAGCAATTTCATTATTAAGATTAAAAAGATAAAATTAAGAGGCAAAGTACCTGTATGTGTGTAAATATATATGTATATGTTTCTAGCAAGTCTTTTTGTTATAGCAAAAACTCCCTTGAAAACTAAGGGAGTATTCATCAGTTGGGGAATGGCTGAACAAAATTATATGAATGTAATGGGATATTATGGTGCTATAAGAAAGGAGGAAAGGGATAGTTTCAGAGAAAGCTGGGAAGACATGAACAGAAATGTTGAAATGAAACAGTGAAATGAACAGAACTAAGATAAATTTTTTTTAACAAAAATCTCTTAAAAAGTGAAGAACTTTGACTAATCTTAATTACTGATCATGATGCTAGAGGATGGGTGATGAAACATGCTCCCTGTTTCCTGAGAGGTGATGGACTTAAGATGGTGAAGAATGAGATGTACATCTTTAGACACACCTATTGTGGTAATTTGCTTTCCTTGTCCATGCAAGGTTTTGCAAGAATTTTGATTTTCTTTTTTCTTTTTTTTTTTTTAGAGGAGGAGAAGGGAGAATGAAAGGAGTTGAGCGTGAAAGGAATTTTGAGGATAGTGTTGTCAAGGAAGAAAGAAAAGTGTCATTGAAGTATTTTTCAAAGTGCACAGAAGAGAAAAGGAGAGCAAAAAGAAAATACAGATAAACAGGATAGCTTTTCAAGTTGCATGTGGAATTTATTATATACTTCAAAAGCAAAGCGAAAATAATATAGATCTGAAGTTCCATATACAGTCCTTTATTCTATTCTACTCTGCAAACAGAAAACACTCTTTGAGATCTTGAAAATCAGTACCAAAGTGCATTTGAAAGTTTTCACTTTCTGCATTTATTTTTCCTTTGTGCTTGCTGTAATGTTGCCATTCATCATTTGAACTTCCTCATGTTAATATCGTAGGGATTGATATGTTAGAGGTCAAATGTAGTTTAACTGTTATTAATGATGGGAATTTGTCACTATAGAAACACTGACAATTCTGTTCCATTTTCCATTTGTCATCCTTTTGGTTTTATTTATAAATGTTCTCAGTTGATCGGGATTAGTTGGGTCTCATCAAGTTTCCTATAGGCTCATTTTCCTCTCCACGTCTTTGAACTCTTTTGTGGGGCAAAAATTGATTGTAATCATCTATCTTCTTCCTTAATAATAGAGTTTTTATTCTTCAGCAGTGTTGCCCAACTCATCAAATATAAAAATACAAGGAGGACCATATCACCATTAATTAGAGAAATGCACATTAAAATAGGGAGATTTGTGCCCTTCTTCCCCAAACCATGAAAGTTGGTAAAGACAACAGAAAAGGAAAATAACAGTTAAGATTTCTATCATATAAATTTCTCTAATCAATGATAATAGATCTACCATGTTTGAACTCTAATATCCCAGGTCTCAATATTCTGCTTGATAAGGTAGTAAATAAAAGAAAGATATGATGAACAACTGGAATAAACTAAGTTTACATAGTGGTATGTCCTGGTAGATACATTATGGTGAAGGTAATGAGGAATAGATAGAATCCCAAAATATCTAAGGGGGAGGATTCCAAATTCTTGAGCACAAAAAAATACCTACTTTATAACTGGGTAAAAAAAAAATCAGTAACTACTGACCTATAAGTACACTTCCCCATCTCCAAAAATAAAACAAAACAAAACATCAAAAAACTTTACAAGGACAATCCACACATGTATCAAGGGCTTCCTTGATCAAAGTTTGAGAACAATTGGTTTGATGAAGTTAACATTTGGCCTATTCTATAATAGATCACATCTTTAAAGTTATAAAACTTGCTAAAAGAGGCACAGAGTAAATGATCCCAGTGTACATATTGCTGACTATAAAAAAGGAGAAGAAAGTTCTTAACCTTTTGTGTGAATATCTGTGTTATGGACATTTTTGGCACTCTGGTGAAGTCCATGCATTGCTTCTCAGAAAAATACTTTTAAATGCAAAAAGTACATAGGATTACAAAAGAAAACAAATATATTGAAATATACATATATTTTAAAAAATAAGTTCATAAGAACTTGGGCATGAAATGTTTTTCTTCAACAAGGTGTTACCCATGCACATGCCAAAATCATACAAGACCCCTTAAAAGATATAACAAAGGTAATTTTGCTTGACTCTATATTAGTATAAAGCAAGGCATAAAACAGGGAGCTGTGTGCCTATTCAAAGTCTTTGCTGTTATCAAGAAAGAAGTCCATTGCAGAGTGTATCCAAATGGAAGAGGAATTCTCTATAGATGGCAAAGTCCTCTAGATGCTCCTGTTTGCAGAAAATAGGTTAATTATATCAAGTCCCAGAACATTGTGGAGCTACCTCAATAGGACCCATAATTTCTCAAGAGAATTTTATAGGAAATCAGAAATTAAATCAACAGTGGAAAAAAAATCAGATAGATTAAGAATGTGTTTTGACCAGAAAATCATCTGTATGTAGGTGCTGGGCTCAGAAACAAATAAGAGGTGAGAGGCTGAATTACATTTGGGAAAATGCGCCATTTCTCTTAGATAATAGAACCATAGATCCAGAACTTGAAGGGACCTTTTGTTTTCTGAGCAGAAAGAGATCATCACTGTTCTTAAGGTGATGCTATGTGACTGTGAGTCATGAATACCATCATCTCTGAAGAACTAAGGTGGGCCAGTCACTCAAGGGGCAATGAAGAGCGGTCTGTAGTGGGCATCAGTTGGTTGCAACATATTGTCAAATGAAGAAATTTCCAGGAGAGTTTGATATGAAGGTTATTATCAGACATTATCAGGCCAAAAGGGGTAATGTTCTGGTAATGTAGTAAGAGTAAGGGATGACAAATGGGTTGTCTTCAATCTCCTTTGGTACACATGCAATAACTAGAGGAAGAATCCCTCCTTGTCCAGTATGTGGAAGACTGATGGCAAGATATGAAGAAGATTGCCCAGAATGAGAGGGCTTGAAGGGGCTGTGATCCACCCCTTTGTGACAAGTGCTCACATTGATAAGAATATAGATTCATAGAAATATTGAAGGAGTGGTGAGGCTAAGGGGTAACAGGACTTCAATTAATTAAGCAATCAGTAAGTGTTTGTTAATTGTCTACTATCTGCCAGGCAGTATATTAAGTGGTAGAAATGCAAAGAATATACATTTTTCAGTAGTTTAGGCAGAAGTTGATAAGGAGCTGTACCAGTATGGTAGAAATTTCAGAAGAGAGAAAGGGGCATATAGGAAAAATATTATAAAGGTAAAATCGATAAGCCTTGTCAACAGATTGGATAAAAGGGCTGAGAGAGAGAGAGTGGGGAGTCCCATCCTAATATATTAATCAAAATATGATATTAACTAGATAACTAAATTAGAGTCTAATTAAAACATCATTAAATGTTCTATAATATTGATGTGGGTAGGGTGGATGACAGAGAAGACTACCAAGCATTTCTTTAGTAGCTTCCTACTGCAGAAGACAGACTTTAAAAGAGTTTATCTAAAACTTTGCAAAATCAGAAGACATGTTCCATGTTGAAAAATGTATGTTTAAGGAGTTAAAAAGAGAAGCAGGGGACATATTTTAGTAGTAGGGAGAAAGTGAAGATGATTTAGGCTGATTACTTGTCAAAGACTGGGAATAGGCAATGTAAGCAAAGCTGATCTTTCTTCTCTTTCTGTCCCCACCCCACAGTATAGCCAGAACAAAAAAGTTAAGGATGTGTATTTGCTTCCTATAAATGTCGATAAAAAAGGACACAGGCAATATAGACTTAATGGTATAGAAACATGAACAGAGAATTCTCCAACCTTTTAGTCATTAAGTTATGTAACATGAAATTGAAGCTGTAGGGTGTGTGATTATGGTTCACTCACTCAACAAACAATTTTTAACAAATAAAATTTTATTGATGTCTTTTGTTTTTACATCTTCAATTTTCTCCTCTATCATTTTTGGTACCCATTCCAGGGAGAACTCTCTTATATTTTTAAAAAGGAGAGGAAGAAAAAGAGAAATTTAGTTACTTTTCAATATATTGAAAAAATCTGACATTATATGCAGTGTTCCATATCCAAGGATGTACCAGCTCTGCAAAAGAATAGTGAGGGAATGTTAATGTGTTCAAGGCAGCTTGGTAGTGCAGTAGATTGAGTACTAGATCTGAAGTCAGGAAAACCTTAGTTAAAATGTTTTTTTTAATACTTATATCTATGTGACTTTGGCCAACTCACTATCTGCTTCAGTTTTCTCAAGTACAAAAGGAGGATAATAATAGTACCTACTTCTCAGGGTTCTTGTGAAGATCAAATGATGTAATATTTACAAAGAACCTTTATAAAGCTAACTCTTCTGTTTGCTGTGTTAATAATTTTTGTCCTTTCTTATAGCACAATAGTATTCTGTCATCTTCATATGCCATAATTTGTTTAGTTATTTCCCAACCAATGGACATATTTTCTGTTTCTAATTCTTTGCTATCGCAAAAAGGGCTTCCATAAATATTTTGGTATATTTGGAGTCTTCCTTTCTTTTATTCAATGATCACAGTGGGACATCAAAGAGACATTTTAGCTATTTTACTTGTGTAATTCCAAACTGCTTTCCAAAATGGTTGTACAATCTCATAATTCGCCCAATAATGCCTTAGTGTGCCTATCATTCTGCAACTTTTCTAACACTGGCTATTTCCATTTTTTGGTCATATTTGCTAACTTACTGGGTGTGTGTTGAAATCTTAGGATTGTTTTGAATTGTATTTCTATTATTAGTGATTTGGAACATCCTTTCATTTGTTTATTAATAGTTTGTATTTTTCAGTGGAGAACTTTTGATCATATCTTTTGGGCACTTATTTGTTGGGGAAATTGACTAATTTGTTTTTAATATCATCCACATTCCCCAATATATCTTCCTCTCTCCTCTTGCCAGTGAGCCATCCCTAATAACAAAGGAAAAAAAAGAGTGGGAAAAATCAGTTCAACCAAACTAACCAATACATCCACCAAATATGACATTTTACATCATATTCCCTAATACAAAGGGATAAATAATAGATCTGATAAAAGGGAGAGAAATACATTCTTATATTTCTTCTTTGAGTCCAAGCTTCATCATTAAATCTTCCACTTTCAATTGTTTTGTTTTAGTAGTTTCCATTTACATTATTGCAGTTACTGCATGGATTGTTTTCCTAGTTCTACTTTACCTCACTTTGTATCATTTTTATGTCTTTCCATGCTTCTCTGTATTCTTCATACTTATTTTTTTGTAGCCCACTAATATTCCATTATTTTCATGTACAAAATTTGTTTTGTCATTCCCCAACAAACATTTTTTAAGTGCCTAAAGTACAAAATGCAGTATGCTAGGGGATGCACAAGATACAAAGATAAGCAAACCTCTTTAAAAAGTTACTTATACTTGATGCCTCTATACTCACACTACCTACTTTTCCCTTGAGCACCTGCAATTGGAGTCCTCCCTCAACCCCATTCTAATAAATATGATGGGTTGGACTAAGTTGCCATTATGGTCCCTTCCAACTCTCAAATTCTGTCATTCTATGATCTTTCAAAGAGCAAATTGGGATATCTTGCCACCTTCCTTACTAGTTCCTCACTCCTCTCCTCTTGGTATATAGCACTTCTTTCAATTGGACCTCTGGGTACCCTGTCATCCTCCCTGGGGGAATAGGTTAGCAATTGTAGTAGTCTAAGGGAGAGGTGTTGAAGACCTGAACTAAGGTGTTGGCAGTAGGAATGGTAATGAAGGGATGAATGTGGAAGATATTGTAGATAAAGAAGTGATAGAACTTTGTGACTGATTAGATATGTGGGGTTAAGGAAAGGAAAACAACAAAGATGACTTGGAGGTTCCTAGGGGGGTAACTGGGGAAATGGGGGTACAGCCTTCAAAGAGGCAGGGAAGTCAAGGAGAGAGGCAGGACTTGGGGGATCAGGAGTTCAGTTTTTTTAAAAAAAAGCATTTTAACTTGTGTCTTTTGTTTTCCTATTACCTATGCTCCTTCAGTTATCCCTATAATAATAAATACAAAAATGGAAAAAGAAAAATAATTAATCAATAAGTTGAAAAAAAAAGTATGATAATATATGCTGTTTTCCATACCCATAGTCCCCTGCCTCTTCAAAGAAGTGTGTTCATACGTGTATGGGGGAGGAGAGGGAAAAGTACTTTCTCACCATTCACATACACATATATACAAAAGACATATTGATTGATATCTTCTGCTTTACCAGATTTCTCCCAGTATTCTTCCCTTCCTTCTCCCAGAGAAACACTGTGTTTAACAAAATGATATTTCTTTAAAAAAAGAAAAGTTAGCAAAAGTGATTATTACATCAAAAATATGAAAATATATGCAATGTTCCATATCTGTGGACCCCCCACCTCTGCAAAGAAGTGGAGTCAGGGTATTTTCTAATAGCTCTTTGGTTTATGCTTGTTCTTTGTAATTTTGTAACATTCACTTTGAATATTTTTCATTTGTTCTTTCCATTTATGTTGTTGTAGTCATTGTGTATATGTTCTCTTGATTTTGCTTACTTCACTCTGCATCAGTTTATATAGATCTTTTCATGTTTCTCTGTATATATATATATATATATATATATATATATATATATATATATTCCATTTATTCATGTGCCATACTTTTTTTTTTTACCTATTCCCCAATTGATGAATATATCAACTTTTTTTTCCTAGTTCTTTGTTACTACAAAAAGCACTCATAATTCTTTGGGAACAAAAAGTTCCATTTTGAACATATTGGGCTGAAAGTTCTGATGAGATTTCTAGATAGAAATGTCAAGTAGGTAAATGGAAATACCTCTCTCTCTAACCATGGCCATGTGGTTAGAGCTGCATTTTTATATATATATATATATATATATATATATATATATATATATATATATATATACACACACACACACACACACACATATATATATATACATACATATATATATACATATATATATATATATTTAGGAGTCAGTTGCATTAGAGGTTGAAATCTTGGGAGTAGATAAGATCAAGGGAAAAATTAGAAAGACAAAAGAAGGTGAAGGACAAAAGTTGGCTAACACTTAAATTAATGAAATGGGAGGAAGAAAAGGAGTAAGCAAAGGAACAATAAGAGAACTAGTAGAACCAATAGAGAATATTAAAAGAAAGGGAATGATCTGTAGTGTCATGCTGCAGAGAAGTCAAAGAGGATAAGCATTGAGAAAAGGTCATTACATTTATTGATTAGGAACTCATTGGTGATGTTTCAGAGAGCTGTTTCAGGATGGTGGTGAGAGAAGCAAGTCAGATTGCAAAGGATTGGGACCTGAGTGGATGGTAAGGAATCCAAGAATGAATATAGATGATTCAAGAATATTGGCCACGAATAGGAAAATAAATGGATCGTAACTTAAGAAAGTAGCAAGGTAGAGGGAAGTTGTTTTTTAAGAGTGGAGAGGCATGCATAAATTTTTAGATAGATAAGAAAGAACCTGTGGAGAAGGAAAGACTAGAAGTGCAGAAAAAAAAAAGATAAGAGATGATTGGTGGAATGAGTTGATGGGAGAGGGAGGATTGTTTTTTTCATTTTTTAAGAGCATTAATTCTTTTTTTTTTCTTTGATGGGCTCAATGATTTTAGAAAGACATGGAAAGACATGACATGAAATAATGAAGAGTGAAACGAGCAGAACTGAGAGAACATTAAATACTGTAACAGCAATATTGTTTCATGAATGACTTTGAGGGAATGAGTTACTTTGTCTACTGTAAATACCCAAATTAACTATGAAGGACATGTGAAGAAAAGCACTATCTGCATCCAGAGAAAGAAAGGATAAATGGAAGTATGTATAGAATAATTTTACACACATGCACACACACACACACACGCATGCACACACACTTATTTGTGTCTAATGGTAGGCATCTCTAGGTGAGAGTAGAGAGGGAGGAGAAAAATAAGGAAAAAAAGAAATTTACATGATAATTTTATTTGAAAGGAATACCAAGTTGTGCATAGTAGATTTGCAGTTGCATATGCAATCATTTTCTTACTGAACTATGTTATGGAAATGCTTGTTTTATTCCATAAATTAAAATAAATAGAAACAGAAAAAAAAGTAAATTTCTAACCTTAACTGTTCTTCGTCCTCTTCCTTCCCCTTTCTCCCCATGTTCTTGTAGTGCCAGTGCAATATTTACAGTATCCATGATCACGATAAAGACCGTGAGTATAAATATTCCCACATGGTGCTCGATCGCAAAATATAACAAACTCTCCATATAGAAGACAGAAGCAAAGCATTTATTTAGATACCAGAAAACCAAATCCCCAAACCAATAAGCTGATTCAATCATAGTAGTAAAGAAGTTAATAAATCATAACAACACAGAGAGTTACAGCATCCTTTAGCCTTCCCACAAACCAATATAAGATCAGCATTTACTTATGAGCCTATCTGACTCCTTGCCTGAGCATCCTCTCCCCCATCTGTCTAGTCTAGCTTTGACTCCCAGCTTCCTGTGGGCTCTGCTCTATTCTTCAGCAAACTCTTCCCACCACAGGCTCCATGTGACTACATTTAGCCTATTAGGGGGCAGAGTTTACTTTCAAAGCAGGGAAGGTCTTCAAATTCTCCCTAGGCCTATTAAGGGGCAGGGAAGATCTTTGAATTCCCATTCCCATTACAGTTCTCCACTAGTCTACAGAAATCCTGTTTCTTATGATTTAATTCATATTCATAACTAAAGTGCTACTACTTTCAATCAATCAATAAGCTTTTCTTAAGTAACTATTACGTGCCAAGCACTGAACTAAATAACTGAGTGACTTTTTGTTGCAGGTAGGTGATTCTGGTTGTTTAAAGACTGTGCTGACACTCTTCCAGGCCTTGCCAAATTCAAAAAGTTTTAAGGATAGGCTTGACAATGGACTGGGTATCTGTCTCCTCAGTATCAGTCTAGTTAAGTGCTACTATGCTCTTCAACAGCAGGCTGGTGAACCAATGATACATCTATACATATACATACATATTATGTACATACATACTCATATGTATATAAATATTTTTACCATGATGACTCATGAAAGGCATCTCTTAAGTAAGTGGAGAGGTTGTGATCAGCATCATTTGGAAAGCATCTAGACTGATGAAGTGAATCATTGATTTAAAAAAAACATTTAACTTTAAAAAAATTGATTTACTTTTAGTCTACAACATTCAATTCCACAATCCCTTGAGTTCCAAATTTCCACCTCCTTCCTCTCCTCCCCTCCCCCCCATGGCGGCATGCAATCTGATATAGGTTCTGCAAATATCTTCTCATTAAACATTAGCCAGGTTGTAAAGAAGAGTTATAACCAGTGCAGTAAACAATGAGAAAGAAGGAACAAAACAAAACAAAACACAAAAGAGCGACAGCAAGTAAGTAGCTTGCTTCAATTTGCATTCAGACTCTAGTTCTTTCTCTGGATGTGGATAGCCCTTTCCATTATGAGTCTTTTGGAGTTGTCTTAATCATTGATCTTTTGAGGTGCTTCAGTATTTAATTCACATATATCCTGTTCTTAAAAAGTTATGGTGGATTGAAGCCTGGTTGGTTTTATAGAGTATTGAGGGCTGCCGTCCCCAGTTACTCTTCAGTGGGTGGCTCCTGAGGCACTGGGGTGATATGGTCTAATTATCCTAATAGTTGTTCCCAGCTCTGTGTGCCAACTTAGTCTTGAAATCAGTCCCCCGTATTTCACTGGAAATTTTCTCTGGGTCCAGCCTCATGCTGGTAACTCATAACAACACCATTTGAATTCTAACATCTTTAGCTGCTTATGATCCTGTTAAATACATCAGTGATTTTTCAGCAGTCTGGATTGGATGCCTGCTCACCTGCTTCTCCCCCCTCCCCCCATGAATCTCAGCAAATTAAAAGAACATCTCCCCTTCGAAGCAGCTCTAGATAGGTGCCTGTATTCTTTGAGTTAATACTCTGCCCTCATCATGTGTTTTTCCCCCCTCTCCTACCCTCAAGTGAACTGCCTGAACTGCGTGAAGAAAAAAAATATGACATTCAACTAATGGCTTGAGAAGAGGAGGGGAAGAATAAGGGTCACCTGTGGCACATTCTATTTTGAGCCAAGCTGAAAGAGATTAATGCTGTCACCTGCTTGATTAGCGCTGTCATTTCCTTGACGTTCAACTTTGAAGTGTATTAATTAAAAGAGAACAGTGTGCATTCTTGTTTGTCTTGTTGGTGTCTGCAGCTAACCTTGTAAAATCACCCAGCGGCAGTCTGGCTGTGGTGATGGTGCTGAAACAAGTTACTCTAAGTCCTCGTACATCAATTGTCTGCTTTTGTCGTGGGGGCTTTCAACCTAATGCTAAAGGTGCTTCAACTGGAATCTCCAAGGTAACCAGTGTTGTGGATTCCAAGTTCAAGTACATTTTAGCAAACTACTTTAAATCCAGGGAGAGGTGTACGTGCATTCATTCAGAGGGATGTCTGGAAATGACTTGTGAGGACACTTGACCAATGTCTGTCATTGTGCTGTGTGGTGGTAATGTGTCCCCACAGTCAGAAATATCTCGTAGTTCAGAATTAAACAAATCCAGATTATTATAGTCAAATCCTACCCTTCCAAAAAGATAAGACAGGCTTATTGGCTTGTTTTGTCCCTCCTTGTTAGTTGGTTCCACAAAAACAAAACAAAACAAAACAATGATGTCAAGAGAAACAATGTTGTAAGACATTTTTCCAAAAGTAGTGTTATGGATGGGAGGCATGATGTCTTGAAAGGTAGGGGAGATAGCAAATTGGTTATAGTGCATTGGTGATATTACTGCAAAACAGCTTTGTTCAGAGCAGCATAGGGCAGGGTGTCTTTTCAATAAAAGTCTGATACGACAGTCTTAGTTTGTGGAGTGATAGCCCTGTTCCCCAACAAATCTGCTTTAACTCATAGAAAAATAGTTCCTTTGACTATCCACTGTCACTGGAACAAAAGACACATACTAGGATCAGAGCAAACTTGGTTGAAATATATTTTTTTGTTGTGCCTGGGCATGGTGACACTCACCTATAATTCTGGTTACTGGGAAGACAGAGTCTGGTGAATAGTTCTGAACTACAGTGGACCATGTTGACTGGGCATTCTGATTAAGTCTAGCACCAACATGGTCAGACCCTGGAAGCAGGGTGCCTACAGATTGCCTAAGGAGGGATGAACTGGACCAAGTTGGCAAGTCAAAGTTTTTATTCTGATTACTATTGGGCTTGGGCTTGTGAGAAGCCCTTGCATTTTCAGTGCAGGTGACATAGGGAGACCCAATCTTAAAAAAAAAAAAGAAAAAGAAGAAAAAATCCTCCATTTATTCTGTTACAATGAAATTATATAATTTAGTGTCGTTAGTAAGATGACTCAATGGGTAATGCTTAATTCAAGCCCTCCCCATCATTTGCTACCTATGGATAGTAAGCTGAGAGCAAAAAGGCATCCTGAGGGAAAGAACGGAAGAAGCATCTGCCAGGTGAGGCAGAACTGCAATTCTGTCATGCCAGGTTTCTTGCCTCTTGTGGGATGAGGAAAAATGCCATTCCCTCACATATTAGTCTCTTGTCTTTGCAATAGGCGGAAAATACCATTCTCTTGTTCCAAGTCTTCTTCCTGGTCTCCAGCCTCCTATGTGAAGAGGAGAAACACTATTCCATCACACACCAGTCTTCTGCCTTTGAGGTAAGGGGAGAAAACTCCATTCTATCCCACTAGGCCTTCTACTTGGTTTCCTGCCTTCTGTAGGAAGAAGAGAAAATCCATCTCATCCAGACCCCTGCCTTTGGGGTAAGAGGAGAAAATATCATTCCTCTGAGCACCGGATCCATCCCTCTGGGCAGGAAGAGAAAGGTCATCCCATCAAATCTCCAGTCTGGTCTGCTGTCACAGGGGAAGAGGAATAAAATGATTCCTTCAGTTCCTAGCACTTTTCCCCTTAGTCCAAACTGCAAAAGACCCTGAGAGGACCCCACTCAGAGGCTAAACTCCTGTGAATAATAAAAACTCACTCCTCAGTGATTAACAAACTCCCTCCCCCCCAATCATATCCTCACTCTCCCAGTGATTCTGAAACCCTGACTGTCGTCATTCAACCCCCAGTCCCTTCCTTATCTTCTGCTGTTTAATCTCTTATTTTCATTCCCCTTAATCCCCCCTGCCCCCATATTTTACCCTAAAGCTTCCCACTCTGTGGTTTCTTGAAAGCTTGCTTTGTAGGCAACAAACTTGCTTTTATCTTTAATCTTTTTCTTTCACATCCTGGCTCCCACTGAGACCTGGTTCCCTTTTAATGACACACACTCCCGGTTCTTGCTGTCCAGCACTGACTTCCCTTTCATTCATTCTCCCCGACTCACTAGTCAAGATGCCAGAGTTGACTTACTTCTTGTTCCCTGTTGCCATTTTCAGGTTCTTCCTCTAGCACTTGCCCTGTGAGGTTGACTCAATCCAGATTTACCATCTGATCAAAATTCCGGTAGTTGTTGTCTACCTACTTCCAAGATGCTCCTTTTCTTTTCTTAGTGAGTTCAGATCCTGGCCTTTGAGGCTTGAGGTAGGAGCTACTGTTGGGCATTTGGTGAAAGCTGGATATTACCCTCATGACATCATTGGTTCTCTTTGAGTATGAAGAACAAACAACAACAATTTCTGGCTCGTGATCTTTGTCTCTTCCTCAGCTTCGACCCTCATATTAGGAGACTTCAACATACATAATGACACTTCCTCAAACACCTTAACCTCACAATTCCTCAACTTCTTTCACATGACTTATGTCTTCACCCCATCTCAGCCACATATAAAAAGAGTCGTACCCTTGATCTTGCCATTACCCACTTTCATGCTCACGAACTCTGAAATTCCCTTATTTGATCACAATCTATTATCATTCTACCTCTTCCTCTGCTTTGTAACTCCAAACCCTGCTCTTTGTCTTTACCATGGCCTTCAGGCCCCTGGACTTCTCAGTTCTTTCCCAGGCCGTCATCCTGGCACCAGCTATATTCTCTTTCCTTTCCAGTCTTGAACACTTGGTGAACCAGTTCAACTCTCTACCATTTTCTTCTCTTGAGTCCTTTGCACCCTTATCTTATCAAAGATCTTGCCCTTCTAAGTCTCAGCCTTAGATCACTCCAACCATCCACTGCCTTCACTTTTATACATGTACTGGAGAAAATTACAAAACTATGTTGATTAGATTCATTTAAAATGGATCCTTCAATGGCAAGGCAGTTTCTCTATACTTTCCTAATTAACTCACTATTCCACTCACCACTTTGGTTCTTCCAAACCTTTTCATCCCATCCCTATGCCCCATCTTCCTCCCCTGACCCTCAAAGATGAGAACCTTGTCTCACATTTTACTGAAAAGTTGTGGCCATTTGCCAAGAGTTCTCTCTTCTCTCTTCCCCCTCCTCCTCTCATCTCATTCAGATGCTTTCTGCAATTATCTTTTTTTTTCACCCTAGGCTTACATGGCCCTTCTCTTTACCAAGGCAAGCCCTATTTGTTCCCATTCCACCCTTTTTTCTTTAGCAGATGGATTTCTGCAGTCTGGCTTCTGACCTCATAATTCAACTGAAACTGCTTTTTTTTTGAAAGTTACCAATGACTTATTATTTGCCAAAACTAATGGCCTTTTGATTCTCATCTTTCTTGACCTGTCTTTAGCTTTTGACCCTGTTGGTCATTGTCTTCTTACCACCCTTTTCACTTTAGGTTTCCATGACAATATAGTTCTTTAGTCTGACTGCTCCTTGTCAGTTTCCTTTGCTGGATCTTGGTCCAGGTCACAGCCCCCAGCCATGCTTGCCCATCATGGCTCTGTCTTAGACCTTCTTCTCTCCCTCTTTCTTATTTTATTTGAGGATCTCATTAGCTCTGTGTTTTCAATTGTCATCTCTTTGCTGATGATTCTCACATCTACTGATCCAAACCTAACCTCTCCTAACTGCTATTACTCACATGAGATGCTCATTAGGCATCTCAAACTGGATATTCTGTGTACTTCTTAAACCTGACATGTCCAAAATTGAACTCATTATTTTTACAGCTCTTCACCCACTTTCAAACTTCCCTATCATTTTTGAGGGAGCTTGTTTGTTGTTGTTCTTCAATTGTTTCACTCACATCTGGCTCTTCAGAAGCCTATTTGGGAAAGATATTGGAATGATTTGCCATTACCTTCTCCAGCTCATTTTACAGATGGGGAAACTGAGGCAAACAGTGTTAAGTGATTTGCCCAGGGTCACACAGCTAGTAGGTGTCTGAGGCTGGATTTGAATTCATGTGGATGAGTCTTCTTGATACTAAACCCAGTGCTCTATCCACTGTGCCACCTAACTAGCCTGTTGAGGGCACTACCACGCTCAAACTCACCCAGGTTTCCAACCTAGGGGTCAATCTTTACTCTTCATTTCCAATCTTCTGTCAAGTTCTGTTGATCTATGAAATATCTCTTCTATATGCCTCCTCTCCTCTGGCTGTTTCCATCTCAGGGCAGGCCCTCATTAGTTCACCTTTAGACTATTGATCTAGAATTTTAGTCAGTTTCTTTGCCTCAAATCTCTCCCCACTCCAATCCATCTTCTACTCACCTGTCCAAATGATCTTCTTAAAGCATAAATCTAACTGTATCATCCCTCTATATGACTTTCCAGGGGCTCCCTATCACATCACATCTAGGATCAAATATAAAATTCTCTGTTTGGAATTCAAATCCCCTCCCAACCTGATCTCCTCTTACATTTCCAGTTTTCTTACATTTTGCTCTCTCCCAACACTGGCCTCCTTCTTGTTTCTTATACAAGATACTTCATCTCCAGATTCCAGATTTTTGCTGACGTGTCCCCCATTACTTCTTCATCTTCAGTTTTTGGCTTCAAGATCCAGTTAAAATTTCCTGAAACCCCCTTAATGCCACCACTTGGCAAGTGAGCCTGAGAGTCTTGATAATGCCACTCCCCCAAAACCAGTTCTGCTTCCAGCCCATCCCCAACAACCATCTTTTTGGTAAGTAAACCTGGTGGAGACTGGCAACTGATTGGCTCTGGCCAATAGCTACTGAAGATTCAGAAGGTTCTTGATTCTAATGTCCTCGGCGCTGTTAGATGACTCAAAATTAGAAATTGATTTGATTTCATCAGCGGAAGTGACATAACCATCTTCTTTGCTGTTGCATCCTAGGAACCACAAGACCTTTCAATCTTACTTGTAGCTGAAACCTTCTATGTACATTGTTTCCTCTCCTTTCCCTTTCCCTTTAGAATGGGAGCTTCTTGAGAGCAGGGACCACCTCATTTTTCTATTTGCATGCCCAGTGCTTAGCACAGGGTGTTGTACATGGCAAACACTTAATAGATGCCTTTTCATTCATAGATTGATAATTCCGAGGTCATAGCACCTTTCCTGACTCCTTTTGTAGTTTATACTGTTTTTCTCCCTCCCCCAAATAGTTCAGAGACACTAGAGATTGGGATAGTTAAGCTAACATGTACAATGTTGTAATTGTTAGTAACTTCCAAACCACCCAAGTCAAGCTGATACAATCTCAGGCTGCATTAAGAGAGGCAGGGGGGCCTTTGCCAGATGACCAAGGGAACTCCTTTATTCCTGCTGCTCTTTGGAGTTTTCCTCCCCACAATCCGCTTTCTTCCCTCTTGCCAATGCAGATTGTGTTGCTACCAAGGATATCCTTTCCTTGAAGATGGCAGATGGAATATCAGGAATGAAGAATAGCAAGGGCAGCGAGGTGGTACCTAGCTATACCCCCTATCTGTGTGTGTGTGTGTGTGTGTGTGTGTGTGTGTGTGTGTTTATGTGTATGTATGTGTGTGTGTGTGTGTGTGTGTGTGTGAGAGAGAGAGAGAGAGAGAGAAAGAGAGATGGGTGGGAGAAGGCTCATCCTTGGCTTCAAGAAAGGTTACCTCTTCATTAGAGACTATAGTGAAACAAAAGATAATGGGAGATATTGTTAGAGGGATGTGAGAAGAGGAAAAAAGGAGAAGAGGGAGCTCTTGGATAATGGTCTTAGATTTTTCCATGAGATAAGGTACTCAGCTGAAAAGATGGGAATAAGGGTAGTGTGGGAGTCTTGAGGAGTCAAGGGAAGGTTTGGATTAGTTGCTGAGGAAGTTGAAGGAATTGAAGGGATTAGGGCAGCAAGTGATTGCTTGTGGGAATTGAGTAAATCACACTGACTCCATCTTTTGACTCAATTCTGGAACTAGCTCAGTTCCCTTTCTATTTAATTATGAATCTAGTTCAGCAGTTCTCAACCTGTGGGTTATGTTCAATTTGTAACAATGAAAATGCATCCTGCATATCAGATATTTACATTACAATTCATAACAGTAGCAAAATTACAGTTATGAAGTAGCACCAAAAATAATTTTATGGTTGGGGGTCACCACAACATGAAGAACTGTATTAAAGGGTCGTGGCATTAGGAAGGTTGAGAACCACTGCGACTCTAGTTCAACTTCTGTCTTGTGAGAAATGTTGTTCAACTGTGGGAATTGGGAGAAAACTGTTGCATTGTTTGAACTTAGACCTGTGAGCCTGGGAAGCTGGACCATCTCTATTTGCTGTTTAGAGACCCTTAACAAAGGACCTAGGTTATGCTGACCAGAAACCCAGTTACATCCAAATATTGATATGATTTTTTACACTTGTACATCTTAAGCAACCCATATATCTTATCCGAAAACTGTCCCCATACTGTGGGAGACTTCTTTTCTGATTTCCGGGAACTGCACCAGTTCACTCTTCGCCTTCCAACTTGGAAAGTCCCTACTCTTTCATCCAGTTAGAAATTAGATTACCTAATATTGTATTGCTTCTTTTGAATCAATTGGCCTGATTTGATTAATTGCTTTTAACCTATAACAGTCTGCCTCCCCCTGTATTCAGGACCCAGCCCTAAGCTGAGGAGGGGGTCTGGTCCTGATTTGTTAGGCAATTGGCATGCATTGCTTAATAAATTGAAATGTTTGGAAGCTTGAACCTTTGTTTCCTTAGTCATTTTATCTTTCGCCCACCACATTGCTTTAGTGAGTGGATAGGGAATCAATTAGGGATGAAAAGACTTGCCTTGATGCAACACAGACCTAGGTGAGATTAGATAGCAGAAATTTGTATTGGATGAAGGCAGTACTGTTTGATGATTTCTTCCATTTCTGTTAAGGTAGCATACCGAGTAAGACCAGAGGAGACATATTTTAGGCTCAAGGTTTGGTTAAGCATGACCCAGAATAGAATAAGGTAATACAGGATTTAATAGTAAGAGAATAGTATTGGATTGAATGGGTTCATCAAGAAGCTGTGAATGGAGAGCAGCTACGTGGCAGTGAATAGAGCATTGGCCCTGGAGTCAGGAGGACCTGAGTTCAAATTTGGCCTCAGACACTTAACACAAAAAAACCCACAAAACTAGCCATGTGACCTTGGGCAAGTCACTTAACCCCAATTGCCTTACCTTTCCCCCTCAAAAAAGCAAAAAAAAAAAAAGAAGTTGTGAATGGGAAGGAAGGATAGTGTAGCTAGAGCAGGGTTGATGGCCTGGTAAAGTGCTGAGGGAAGGAGAGATTAGAGGCCTAGGTGAGAGTGAAGAGTAGGTTTGGGAAGGGTAAGACATAGGTAGAGATGGGACAATAAAGGATTATGACCAGATAGAGGAATTTTGGAGTTCTTACAAATTGGAAGTTGAGCACTTGTGGGTAATGTGAAGATCAAAGGTATGACTGTCCCTGTGTGTCGCTGAAGGGGGAATACTGCAGTACTTGCAGCATTTTCCTGACTCTACTATACAAAAGTAGCCCCTGAGTCTCCTTACCTTGTTGGAACCTCAGCTGTCGTCCAGGGATGCTTTGTGGGCCCTGGATGGTATCTGTAGTGGCTTGGAACTGGAGGAGGTCCTGTTCACATTGGGAACAACAGGAGTACAGATAGGAGAAGACAGTTTTCTACAGTGGGTAGAGTCTCAAGTTGGAGTTCTGAAAGAATTTTTCCATCATGTTATTATTATATATAGTGGTTAAGTTCTAGAGTATCATACTAAGTACTAGTACTAAGTATAATATTATACGTAAGGTAAATTATGTTAATATTATGCATTATAGCTTATATGTTAAATAGACTTTTGTGGAGGTATCCTGGGAACATTACTTGGTGGAGAACTTTTTTTTTCCCTGTGAGTAAAATGCATTCTAATTTACAAACAAATGACTTCCAAAGGAACGTTTGGAATACAGCCCATTCACAAATTGGAGACCATTCTTACATAGTGGACTAGTTTGTAACGGTGAATTTAATTCCTTAGATAAGCTGGGAAAGTGCTTAGGCAGAGTACTAACTAATTCTCTTAGGTCACAAGGGTGGCATATATCTTTCTGAAGCAGTGATTACTCCCCAACCCCCCAAATGCTGCCCAAGTCAACTGAAGGAGTTAAAGCTACATTCTAAATTGAGTTCCCAGAAACCAATTTATAGAATATTGAGGTATATTAACCATTAGAACGGTTTGATGGTTATTCCCTTTGAACTTATTTATTTACCACTTTTTTGTTCACATGTATTTTGTGTTTTCTTTTTCATTGGGTTGTTTGGATGTTTTTCTTTGGGTTAGCAATTTGTACCTATCCTCTGTTTTTATTATTTTCTAGTTTTGTTTTGTATTTATGGGGCAGTATTCCTGAATCTAGCACAGTGCCTAGCTTGTGGTAGGCACTTAATAAAGTCAGCAAATCAAGTCAATGAGCATTTAAGAGCTTACTTTGTTCCAGGCATTTTGCTAAGTGATGAGGATACAACGAAAGGTACCACCCTCAAAATCATTCTATTGCTCTCATGGTGTAACATGAAAACAACTGTTCTCTCTGTATGTCTCTCTCAATATATGTATATATATGTACAGGATAAATAGGAGATAATCTTGGAAGGAAGGAACTAGCATTTAAAGGGATTAGGAAAAGCTTCCTGTAGAAGATGGGATTTTAGTTAGCACTTAAAGGAAGCCTTCAGGAGTAGAAGGGAATTCTGGGCATGTGAGATAGCCAGTGAAATTTCATGGAGTCAGAGGGTCTTATGTGAGGAACATCAAGGAGTCCAGGGTCACTTGATCATGAATACATGATCATCTTTAATTACATGACTCATGTTTGTATTGGTGTCATATTCCACTTGGCTAGATTACAGATTTAATGATCAGAGTTCTCACACTTTTGTATTTATCTAATATACCTTTATATATCTCTAGCATCTAGCATAGTGCTTTGTTATGTAGTAGATCCTTAATAGATGAAGTTGTATTTTTTTCTTTTTAACTATGTGATTTTGCTTTGTAGAAGCTAAAATATTAAAATATGGATGACATTAAGAACTTTAGAGATTATCCAGTCTAGTCTTCTGCCCAGTGCAAGAGTCTTCTTAATAATTGAGAATTTATTAAGTAGCTACCACGTTCCTGGTATTTTGCTAGATACTGAGGATTAAAAGACAAAAAGCAGATTTTTATGGAATCTACATTCTCTTGGGGGGAGACAACTATACCTTTATAAGTATATGTAGAATATAAGAATAGGGATTGGAGCTATGATTTCATTAGCTTAGGGAACTCTTAGGATAGTATATATTGCTCCATTACTAATGCAGGTTGGTATCTACTCTGAAACTTAGAGTCTTAGACAGTTGCCTAGAGCACTTACAGGTTGAATGACTTGTCCCAGCTTACAAAGCAAATACGTGTCAGAGGTAAGGCATGAACCTAGGTTTTCCTGGCTTTGAGGCTGCTTCTCTATTCAATATGGCATACTGTTTCTCATATGGAGTATATGCAGAATAAATGAAAGGCAGTTTAGGGCAGAAGGACATGAGCAGTTGGGATCAGGAAAGGTATCATGCAGAGGGTAGTACAATGTCCTTTCTGTAGCTTGGTCTAATTCGCGCAGGATCAGATTCAGGCTTCTTCAAAAATGTGGCCAAGCCTCAGCTCGCAGAATCATCAAGCATGCGTAATTGAAAGTCAGCTCAATCAGAAGGGCTCCATTAACTTTTGTGTTGCCTTTGTGCTTTGGAAGATTTTAGAAATAATAGAATCCTGGTATTAAAAGCTAAATGGAACATCACACAGTAAGAGAATGTAATGCACATTGATTTACAGATAAAGTAAATACTTTTGGTCACAGTTCATGTTCCACGTTGTTTTTTCTTTTTTAAGCTGTTATGGGAAATGCTTTTATCTTTAAAAATGATGATCAGGCAGAAGGATGACAAATTGAATATCACTCAACTCACCCCAGTGACACCCTGCATGTTTACCTGGAAAATGAACTTGGTTTCTCGTGGAGCCAAAAGTTTCATATGGAAGAGGGGAGACAAATGGTTTTCAAATACAGAAGTGCTAGTGTTCTTTACTAAATTACTTATGTCAGCTATCTCAGGCTTCTTGGAATTGCAACCTTTTTTCATCAACAGTTTTCTTTCCCATCTCTATCCCTTCACAGTTCCCCCCACCCCTGAAGAAAGTCCTATGTAAAATATGTGCATGTGTGTGTAAACATATATATGTATGCATATATTTTAATAAAACCTTTTCTTTTGCTTTGGACATTTGGAACCACTCGTCTAAATAATGGGAGGCAATTAAATTGTCTTAAAAATCCAAGTTATGAACCACTGGTTCATAGAACACAGAAACTATTCACAAAAATGCACCACTATTGGATGTGGCCACCAGGTGGAGGTGGTTCCCATTGTTTCTGCTGACATTTGACAGGTCTTAGGCTCCAGGATGCCCAGAAAACAGATGCGTCACCTTGCATGGAATAGTTTATAGGCTCCAAACTGGGTAATATAGGAAAGGACGTGGTGACAGAGGTGGAAGCAGAGGGAGGGTTTGGAAAAAGGAAAGATATGTTTCAATTCACCCAGGTTAGAAGGATGTCTTACCGTTACTATTCAAATTGACATAGAGTTTTTAGGGAGGACATTAAATCAGTTGATCAACAAGTGCTTATTGATCAATGATTACTTATCTTTCTATTCTGATGTTAACTAACTCCAAGTAAAACGAACACTTTATACATACTATAGGATGGAAAAAGAGGACTGTACTAGAAGCTGGAAATCTATACTTTTCTTTTAAAGTATATAGTAAGTTCAACCCATTACTTTCAAATCTGTTCTGTCTGTCCACTATTCCTTCTGGCCTTCCTTTTGTACCTTTGAAAATGCTTCAGTGGTCTTCATGTATTTATTTATTTTGACAATCCGATCCTTAGTCTCCCCTTCTTTTCACCCCTTCCTCTTCAATTAGGAAAAAAAAGACAAACCCCTTGTAACAAATAAGCATTGTTAAGCAAGACAAATTCCCCTGATGTCTGTGTCTGGAAAGTGTATGTGTCCTTCTATAGCTTGAGTCCGTCACTTTTCTGTCGGGAGGTGGGTGGTGGGCAGCATGCGTCATTCTCTGTCCTCTGTACTAGTGTTTGGTTATTGCTTTGATTGGGCTTCTTATTCTTTTAAAAAGATGTTTTTGTGTTGTTATTGTATAAATTATTCTCCTCATCTGGTTCACTTCATTATACATTAGTTCATACAGATGTTTCCAAGTTTTTCTGAAACTATACCTTCTTTAATTTCTTGCAGTATCATTATGTTCCCTTAGATTAATAAAGCATAATTTGTTTAACCACTCTTCCAATCAATGGACTCCCCCTTAGTTTCTAGCTTTTTGCCATTACAAAAAGAGCTACTATAGATGTATATGTACATGTGGGTCATGGTCTTCTTTCTTTGGCCTCTTTGGTGTATGGGCTTAGCAGTGGTATTGCTAGATCAAAGAGTATGGACATTTTATTGACTTATTGGGGAGGGTTCCAAATTGTTTTCCAGCATGCTTGGACCAACTTCCATCAACAGTGCATTAGTATGTCTGTTTTCTGTCATCCTCTCCAACAATTGTCTTTTCCTTTTATGCCATCTGTGCCAATTTGATGGGCATGAGGTAGAATCTCTAAACTTCATTTCTCTAATTATTAGTGATTAGGAGCATTTTTCATCTTAGTCAATAGCTTGGATTTCTTCCTTTCAAATGTCTATACAATGATTGCTTATGAATCAGCATTTATTGAGGATCTATTCTGTGTGTAATTAGATAAGGATACAGAAGAAGCCTAAACATACTCCCTGCCCATGGAGTTTATAACAATACCTCACTTTAAAAATACACTTGATGCCTTTTGACTCTATGTTCTGTTTTACTATTCACTCATCTTCTTGTGACAAAGAAAAATGAACAAAAACATGTGAAACATATAGTCTTAATTGCCTGGGGAACAGAGAAATTAAGTGAATTTTCTAGGGTCATGAACAGTCAGAATTTGCTCCTGTTGCCAAGTCCTGTTGATTTTACTTTTGTAACATCTCTCCTTGTGCCCCCTTCTGTCCTTTTACACTGCCCCCACCCTGATGCAAGCTCTCATCTTCTGGACTAATGCCTGGACTAATGAAATAGCCTTCTGGGTGGTCTCCCTTCCTTGAATCTCTTCCCATTCTAGTCCATACTCTATCCAGCTCTCAAAGTGATCTTAAATTCCAGGGCTGACCATGTTGCCCCACCTATTTCTCTAGTGACTATCACCTCTAGAGTCAAATGTAAAACCTGCTGTTTCACATTCAAAGCCCTTTATAACCTGGCCCTCTCCTGCCTTTCTAGTCTTCTTTTATCTTAACTCTCCCTCCCTCTCTTCCTCCCCGCCCCCATTCTGTGAGCCAGGTCATTGTTCCTCAAGCACACATTCCATCACCAGACTTTGAGTGTTTTCGTTAGCTTGTCTCTCATGCCTAGAGTCTTCTCCTTCCTCAACTCCATCACCTAGCCTTCCTGTATTCCTTCAAATCTCATCTAGAGTTCCATTTTCTACAAGAAGGCTTTCTTAATCTTTTTTTTCAACACTTTTATTAGTAATCAGAGAGACCCAAGAGTCAAGAATGATCTGAAGTTGATTCATTTGAAGGATGCCATTTTGAGCTTGAAGTTACTGGCAGTTGCCAAAAAGTTGATTATAAGTTAAAGTGCTTGGGACAATTGTGTTAATAGCTTCAGGCAACTTCAAGGTAAAGTGACTTTCTTCAAAGGTCATACAAACCTCTCCCTGGCGCCCTGGCAAAAGGGGAAGTGGGTCTCTCTTTGTTCTATGCTCCAATGACCATCCTCACAGCAATTGTAGACTATGAGTTTGGTATAGATGCTATAGGCACTGAATTGTGGGTTGAAGAGCAAGTAAGATCATCCTTGCCCAGGTTCACACTAAAGTGCATGACCTCAGGTCATCTCCCACTAGTATTAGGCACACATCATGTAGGAAGTTCAAGTCTTTGAACAACATTTCGTTTAGCATAATGGAGAGAGAGAAATGCTCCTGTGATTCTCCTGGCTGTACTGGGTCTCTGAAGGATAACGTCCAACTCCAGCCCAGAGACAGTAACTCAGGGAGGTGTCAGACCCTTCAAATAGATTGTTGTTCTCTGGACTTTTCCTTGATTAATCTTTAATGCTAGTGCCTTCTTTGTTCATTAGCTCCAATTTATCCTGTATATAGATAGCTTCATTGTATCTGACTTAGTGTATTGTCTCTTCCATCATATCTTCAGCTCCTTCAGAGCAAAGATCATTCAGTTGTTTTTCCCTTTGAATCTCTAGTGCTTAGCACAGTGCCTGGCATATATAGTAGGTGCTTAATAAATGCTTGTTGACTGACTGCATGATCCAGGTCTTTTAAAATCCATTAATCCTTAAACCATTATTCCTGTTGAATGATATGATCTTAATTATAAATAAAATAGGAGCTGAAAATGTGAGATCATTGTGGACTAGAAGAGTCAAAGAGGCCTCCACAGCAGTGGCAAGGAGGGTGTTTTGTGCAAAGATTGAAAGAGGGGAAAAAAGATATATGTAGAGTAGTGAAAAGACCAGCTCAAGTACGGTAGAAGGTATACTCGGAAAGTAAGATTGAATGGGTGTAGTTCAAGACCAGGTTATGGAGGCTTTTGAATGCCAGGCAGATTTTTCAACTTGATGGGAAGAGAATATATCATTATTGTTAAATCCTGTCAACCTTTTAAACCAAGTAAAACCTTAGTTGCCTTCTCCTTCTTCTGCCTAAAACATGAAAAAACCCTAACAGCAATCCTAATCCTTTTTCTCTTACCATACTAAGGTATTCATACTTTACTCTTCCTGAGGACATTTTAAATACTTATGCCAAGGACAGAAGAAAACTTCAGTTTTATATGAACAAATGGACCTTTAGTTAGGAAATGCAGCAGAAAGGTTTGTGACAGAATATTGACTTATTAATATTAATGGCATAAAGTCAGAAAAGTATAATATTCAGTAAAATTAGTCTAAAATTGATAAGTACATTGGATAAATTTCAGTGTACCAGGAAAATAAATAGAACTTTCAGGAGTAGCAGACCATTTTATCTCTCTTTTTCTCTAGAAAAACTGCAAAAAGTATACCTTACATTACAGGCTGCTGAGTCTATTTGGAGCAATGAAAAGACCAACCCTAGTGGAGGTAGTGTATTCATGTTGGGGTATGTTAGACAAAGTCCAGGGAATTAGAAAGGGAGCCTGGAGAGGAATAAGGACATAGATGGCCTCAACATTTTTCTTAGAATTGTGTTTCTAGGAGGGACTATTAGGAGGCAGAGGCTTCAGGGTGAAGTGAGCTGCCAGTGAGAGAAGTCCAGAGATGACATGAACTTCCAGGGTGAAAAGATTTCCATGGCAGGACAGAGAAAGGTGGAACATCAGTGCAATCTGGAAAGGAATAAAGAATGAAAGCTATCATGCTGCTGCCTAGTCACTGACACTATTCAGAAATGCTTTTGAGTTTAGAACACAGACACCACTGTTTTTGATGACAAATTCTGGAGTGCTTTTTTGTAAAGACATTAATTATCAGCAAAGAATCATGTTTTTCTTTGTAATCATTCAGTCAACCAAAGTGTATGTATGCATGAATATAATTATGGTTGACAGGTGGACAAGCTTAAAATGATTTCTTGGAAAGTTTTGCTTGGATAATAGAGCAAATCTGATTTTGAGATTAAGAAGTGTTTAGACGGGTGGGTAGGTGGCGAAGTGAATAGAGTGCCGGCCCTGAAGTTAGGAGGACCTGAGTTCAAATGTGGAGTCAGACACTTAACACTTACTAGCCACGTGACCTTGGGCAAGTCACTTAAGCCCAATTGCCCTGCCCTCCCCCCTCCAAAAAGGAAAAAAACAGTGTTTAGATTTCTTTAACATCTAGATGGCAGGGAACACCCAAGGGGATCACCTGTGAGCTGCTTAAGTTCAGGGGCTTTATTTTTTATCTTTATATCTTCAGCACTTTGAATATAGGAAGCTTAATAAATACTTATTCATTGATTGAAAATATTCTGTCAATTCTGATTGGCAGTTTATCTGCGATTTGTAGTCACAGATAGTTGCCTGGGGCATTGAGATGTTAAGTGACTTTTTCATAGTCACATAGCTAGTGTTTTGCAGGAATGAAACCCTGGGGGACCCTCTAGGCCCCCTCTCCCCACTAAGCTTCACGATTTTGGAATATCTTCAAAACTGTCATCCACATGGTCGAGGGAAAAAAGGTATGTTAAATGTGTCAGCACATTTTGAAGGATTTCAGGGAACTGAAAAAAATCTGAGGCATTTCATAGGGGGTAAACTCAGAAGAGATGAGGCAGCAGGGTGGTCCAGTGACTGGAGCACTGACTTCAGGCAACTCACTGGAGCTCTGCTTGCCTCAGTTTTCTCATCTCTAAAATGGGGGTTATAATAATACTCATCTCTCAGGATTGTTGTGAGAATCAAATGAAATAATTGTAAAGTGCTTAGCACAGTAAACCCTATATAAACATTAGCTATTATCATTATTATGAATTAAGAGACCTTAAACCAGAAGTGTCAAACACATAGCCCGCATGTGGCCTACAACACTCCAGAGTGCTACCTGAACCAAATTAAATTGTAACTGGGAAATATTTGTCAAAATAAACAGAAATATAATAAAACATAGGTATGGTTTCCTAAGTCAGTATGCAGCCCACAGAGATCCTTGTATATGATTTAGCGGCTCCTGTTTCTACTTGTGTTTGACACACCGTCTTAGACATTCTCTAAACCAAGATTCTCAGTTAACAGAGGGAGAATCTGGGGTCTGTGCACTTAACTATCCCAAGGTCACACAAGAAATAAATAGCAGAGTCAGAGTTCAAATGCAGACCTAGCTTGCTTTCGACTGTCTCATGCCATTAAAACGTTAAATCTTCAAAAACTGTGCTGTAAGGCCGGGCAATGGCTCTGAATCAGGAATTAGTCCTTGATTTTAAAGACCTGGTCTGATTCCGAGCTGCTGTCTTCTTTGAAGCCAACCTCTACTGAGCTTCCCTGTTGTGTGCTCACGATGTCATTAAGTTCTGGTTTAATAACTTCAGGAAGGAAGATGTGCAAAGGCAGAGTGCATTGTGCTCCCTTCTCAGTCCTAAGGATTTTCAGCATCCCCAGGGTGAAGAGTTTCTAGCTACCTGACCTTGTGTTTCATCATGGAAGATACAATGTTAGGACATATTGATTGGAATTGGCTTTGGAATAATGAGTGATTCGAGGACAAAGGACATTTTTTTTCCTGATGGTTATAGCTAATTACAACATAGGCCAACTCTGCTTTAATCATTTTAAACTAAGAAGTCCCCCAGTAACAACCTAGACTCTTATAAATTTTTTAAAATTAATTTTTATTGGTATCTCATATTTTTATATCCCTGTCATTTTCAAATATATCAATTCCTCTCTCCCCTTTGGAATGAACCATTCATTGTAACAAACATGAAAAAGGAGGAGAAAAAAAGCAACTAAATTAATGAACAGAATTACTAAGGTGGATAATAGCTAGGGTATTACACAACCATAATGCCGCCTGCTCCTGTAAATAACAGTAGTATTCGCTACCATTTATATAGCCTTTACGACATACCAGACACTGTACCAAGCTCTTTATTATTATTATCTCCTTTGATCCTCACAACAACCCTGGGAAGCAGATGCTGTTATTATCTCCATTTTACAGTTGAGGAAACTGAGGCAAGCAGATGTTAAGTGACTTGTCCAGGAGAAAAGGAAGTATCTGAGGCTGGATTTGAACTTAGGTCTTTGTGACTCCAGGCCTGGTGATCTGGATACTGCACCCCCTAGAAAGGGAGGTGCATTTCTTCCTTTCTTCTTCAGGGCCAAGTTTTACCATTATAATTACACAGAGGATCCTAGAAAATGACTCCTTAGGAAAAAGGGAATATTGTAATGAAAAGGATAGCAGGGAACTTTTCTGTTTTTACATGGAAGCAAGGAAATAAACATTTGTTGTTTTTTAGCAGGCTGTCTTTTTCAGTCTTGTCAGACTCTTTGTGACCCCTTTTGGGGTTTTCTTGGCAAAGATACAGGAGTGGTTTGCCATTTTCTTCTCCAGCTTCTTTTTACAGGTGAGAAAACTGAGGCAAATAGGGTTAAGTGACTTGGGTTACAGTTACTGTCTGAGGTCAAGTTTGAACTGAGGTCTTCCAAACTTCAGGCCTGACACTCTGTCCTTTGCCCTCTAGCTACAAATGTTAAGTGCTTAGTAAAAGTCTGATGCTGTGCTAAGTGCTGGGGGCAAAAAAAAAAAAAGGTAGCCCCTGACCTCAAGGGCTTACATTCTAATGAGGGAAAGCAACACACAAAAGGGAGCTGGAAAAGTTGGGGGTCAGAAAAAAGAACCTGTCCTGGAGGCATGGTTTTGTAGTATTGAGAAAGTTAAGAATAGTGTTGGGAGGTGAATGAAGGCAGATCAGCCTGGGTCCTTCTACAAAATAAAGGTTCTAGGAGGAACTCACCAATGGGAGAAGGACTTGCAGAAGGATGTAGCGTGAAGAGGGGCTATGGGTGTGGTGGTCTGCTCTGGGGGAGGAGGCCACAGGCACCAAGGGAAGTTCCGGGATGAGCCAGCAGTAGAAATGACATGGTTTTGAAGTCTAGAGAGCGTTAGGAATAATGTACTGACTGGAGTGAAGTCAGACTGGCTTTCGTTAGTGAACATTCTGAATTGTGGTTGGGGTCAAAGGCCTAGGGATGACGAGCTTACCCAAGAGAAGAGTTAAGGATTGACAAAGTAAAGGAAATAGGGTTTGTTTTTTTCCTACTTTACCCCAGAGAACAAAACATGGAAACAATGGATGGAAGTCATAGTTAAGTAAGGAAAAACCTTGACAGTTAGTAGAGTGAACTGCCTTAGAATTTCTCCCTTACTGGAGGTTTTCAATGGGAAACTGGGCATGCTTGTCCAGGATGCTGGAGGACAGTCTTTTGTTTAGGTACTTATCAGGCCCCTAAGGCCACTTCCAGAGAACCCAGAGTTTCTGTGATCTTGGGATATATCCCTTCTTAATGTTTCCTGTGTCAGCTTACTTTAAGGGGCCCGATTTCAGCTTTGACAATCTCTTTGTTTACTCTTTATGCACTTTTATCTACTCTACATTTCTTCAAGCTTCTCCCTCTCCCTTTCCCTTTCCCTCCCTCCCTTCTTTCCCCCTCTCTCCTCTCTCTCTTCTCTCTTCCCCTACCCTCATGAGATTTCTCTGTAACCTATTCACTATAATCTCTCTCCACCTTTACTTAAGTGTTAATATAAGGAATAACATTGTGTAGTTTTTGGCAGATAAAGTGTTTTTAAAAATAGAAGCTCTTCTACTCAGCATCACTCTGGTTTGAATATAAATGGTAAAATTATAGGGGCTTGGGATTCATGGGGCTATCAGTGGGTGGCAATAATCACACTCATGATAGTTGAAAGTTTGTAAAGCTTTTTACATACATTTCCTCCTTTGTACCTTCCCAACAAGACATCAGGGCCATCCTGATACATCTTAGAGTAGTAGTTCTCAAAATGTAGTCTGGGAACCTCTGGGGTCCCTATGACCCCTTTTAGGGAGGGGTCTGTGAAGTATCACTATTATTATTTTTACAATAATAATAATAAAAAATATTTTCAATTCTAATATGGTAAATCTTGATAGATATAACCCATTTAAATAAAACCTCTTTAGCTGGGAGTGGAGTCTTTAATATTTAAGAATAGAAAGGGATTCTAAGAGCAAAAAGTTTGAGAACCATTGCCTTAAGGGGGCCTAACTGAGGTGGAGCTGACAGAGATGAGTGTGTGTATCACTCAACAAGCATTTATTTCACACCTCCTATATATAAGGCGCCATGCTAAGCACAGGGATACAAAGAAAGACAAAGGCCAGTCCCTGCCGTTAGAGGAATTGAATGGGAGAAACAACATGCAAACAGCTATGTACAAACAAGCTATTTACAGGATAAATCTGATAAATATACTATGTAAGCACACACAGAGGATATATTATACCATGTATGTATATATTATACATACATACAAATACATAGGGGTGTCCCTAAAGTCTGGCCACATAGGAAATCTCAACTCTGCATATTTCCAAAGAAAGGAAATGAATGAAATTTTCAACATTTTATTTAATTAGCATAAATGAGATTTCATAGGAAGACATAGGAGACACATAGGAAGTCTCATTAATTAAATTAAATTAATCTTATTAATATGGAAAATAGTTCCCAATAGCTAATGAAAAAGCTTTTATTCCATATGAAATTGTCATGGCTAAAATTTTTGCGAATTAAATAAAATGTTGTTGAAAATGTCATTCATTTCATTTCTTGAAAATATGCCTAGTTAATGAGATTTCCTATGTGTTCAGACTTTAGGGACACCCTGTATAGATACACAGAATCTATTAATGAATTATTTATATACAGGATGAATTGATGAACAGAGGGAAGGCACTAGTTTTAAGGCAGAACAGGAATGACTTCTTATAGGTGCTGGGATTTTAGCTGGGACTTGAAGGAATCCAGGGATGCCAGGAGACAGAGATGAGGGAACATATACAGCACGAAGCGGAGGGCGTGGACCCTAATGCTGGACAGACAATGAAGCACAGCAGATTCCAGATTCCCTGCTGTGAAGGCTGTCTTTTTTCTCACTCACGTAGCATTATGCAATGTTGCTTAAACAGAGCCATAAGGGCTCACCTCATCATTAGCAGTTAAGTCTTGCTTCTCCTTGCCTTTTTTTTTTTTTTTTAAATTCTGGCCACTGGCTACCCTGCCTCGGAGAGATAGGCTGTTGCTATTGTTCTCAGTTAGTACATCGTAATGAGCTTCTCTGCCTTCTGTACTTTACTAATGCAGGTTTCATTGGAAACCATTTTATAACTGCAGTTATTCCAGAATCACAGAAACTCAGTTCTGTAGCAGTCAATAAGCATTTATTAAGCTCCTGTTAGATGCCAGGCACTGTGCTATCAGGCCAACTAATCCAACTTGTTCTTAAGGAAGAAGAGTTTATTGGAGGCACCATGTTAAGTGCATCATCTGAAGAAGGCTGATTTCTTAGTAGAGGAAATAGACACCCCGGCCTCACATTTATTGACTGCCTGCATCTTGACATTCTGAGCAAAGTTACAAATTCTGTATAGGATTGCAAAGTTCCCTTCAATGAGGCCTGGGGTTGAGAACAGTAGAGGTGGTATTATTGCTCACCATTGAGCCCAAAATGATAGTAACTGATTTGGTTTTTTGGTGCTGACAGTGTTGGCATAGCCAGGGCATAGTAGCAAGCCTGGGTTTAAGAATGGACGTATTTCTGCTATTCCTCAATTCCTTCTGCTGCTGAAAATTCAAGGTAACAGAATCCAAGGTAAAGAATAATCAATCGAGAAGCATTTATTAAGTGCTTACTGTGTGCCGGATACTATTTAGGGATACAGATATAAAAGTAAGCCAGTTCTCCCCTCAAGGAACTTACATTTTACTCTTTGGAGTATTGGTCAAGTAATTAAAATCAGAAGTGTTAAAAAAAACACTAAGAATATCTAAAGATTAAACATCAGTATTAGAGTGTGACAGGCATCAAAATAAGCACTGGCATCTTGCTAAAGTGCTTTATGAAGCAGTCAGTCCTTAGTGCGTACTTAGAGGTATAGAGGTAAGATGACTCTATGAGGCAAAGTTGTGCCAGAATGGGAAAATTCATTCCCCTGCAGCCAACCTGGTGATGAGCCTCTTCAAAATTAGCTTGAATGATTCCCAAGAAGTAAATATTTAGTCCACCGTGGGGACCAAACTCAAAGCCTTCTCAGCTTGGCAGGACCTGCTAGAGCTTGGGCTCTGCTACCATAGCCTCCCTTAACCCAGGTTACATTGGAGAAAGGAAGAGCTATGTTGAACACATCATCTCATTTATACCACCAAAACAAGAAACAAGATTTGTGTGCCAAAGTTTGGTTAGATGTTATTTTCTCTGGGCATTTAGAAGCTCAACCTGGACCTCTGGGTAAAGACTGCTCAATAGAGAAAGCAGCAGTGAGGTGTAAAAAGACTTTTGAGTCCAGGGTTCAAGCCCCAGCTCTGACACTTAGCTATATAATACCGGGCAAGCCATTATATCTCTTCAAGACTCAGTTGCTTCACCTCTCAGTGGGGGAAAATAATACCTGAACTGTGAGGTAGATAACTTTACAGGGCTGTTGTCCAGCAAATGCCCTTATAAAATTTAAATAACTGTGTAAATGTGTTACTGTTAAGATTGGTTTTGTCCAAGCATTGGAATGATTTAACATCATGGAAGTGACCTAGTTGGATTTCTGATTTGGGTTTTCAGCTTTTAGCTGAATGTCTGGCATTGTTTAGAAACAGCTATAGTCCCAGTAGTCATAACCATTCCAGCTTCTTTATGCTTTCCAGTTAGCTGTCAGAGCCCACCAGATATCCATAGCAATTAGGAATTGAAAAAGTCATTAGTGATGAGTCACTGTCTAGAGGTTTCTTTCCAAAATGTTTTAGAATGACTCCATAAAATATACAAATTGAGACTTTTTTCTCTTCTCTTAAAATGTCAGAACACCAATTATGCTCCCAATCTTTCTGCTGGTGTGTATCTTACCTCATGCTTCTGTGCACACTCTCATTCCTTTGTAGGCAATTAGTATGTGATTGATTACATTCTCCCCTTATACTTTCTTCTTATTTCCAGGTGTAGAGATCCTTCTGTTGGGAGGGAAACAGTAGGATATTCCCTGTGTTTGATGCTGGTTTTATCTGTCTCTTCCATCAAAGGAGATTTAGCCATAGTATATTGGAAGCAGAAGAGACTTTAATGATGATCTATTTCAGCTCCTTCATTTATGAATGTAGAAACTAAGGCCCAGAGAGGCAATGCACTGAAGGCAACCCAGTATTAGAACTCCGATCTCCGGATTTGAAATTGAGAATTCTATCACTGTCTGTCAGTGAAAGGACATAATCTCATTCTTATTTTTTTTTTACACAGACCAATATTTTCCAGATTAAAAAGACAATAAGAAAAGAAATATTCTTTAAAAGAATCTATTTTAATTCAAAGTTTTATAAAAATATTTAAATTGTCTTTCCATGTAATTGGAAAAAATAAAGTACTATTAAAAAAGAATCCATTTGAGAATGAAAGCAGATATTCCTGATGCTACATTGAGATTAGGTATTAGGAGTGGTTTGTAAATGAGACATATGAATATTTGGGTTTTCATGATCCCCCAAGGCTCCTTGTTAATTTGGAATTTGGAACCATTTGAACAGGAGCTGGGTATTGCTTGGCAAATTTGCCTCTTAGTAGATATTAATAATGTAGAGAAGATTGAAGGAGGAGATATTCAGAGTTCTTAGGACAAAGTACTTGCAAGCATAGCTTTGTACTTGTATTCATTTGAACCATAGAATTACAGAATCTGAAGGGATCCATTCTGACCTGTATATGAACAAGAATCTCATCCACAACTTGCCTAAAAAGTCTTTATTCAACCTTTAATTGAAGGCCTTTGGTGATGGTGGCCCCACTACCATTTGAGTTAGTCATTCTGTGTTTAGAGAGCTTTCATATTTAGGAAATTTTTCCTGATGTTGAGCCTACACCTACCTCTCTGAAATTTCCACCCATTTCTCCTTGTTCACTTTCTGGGGTCAATAATAATTCTACTTCCATAAGCTAGCCCTTCAGATACTTGAAGACAACTATCATGTCACTCCAGGCTAAACATACAAAGGTGCCTCAAACAAATTCTCATTTAGCATGGAGTTAATACCTTTAATAATTCTAGTCATAGTCACAAATGTTTTCTAGCATCATTGTTTTCCTAAAACATGTCATGTAGAACTGAATGCAGTACTCAGATCAGGGCATTTCTCCTCCTGTAGACATTCCTCTCTGCAGCCCAGGATCACATTATTTTTTTTGCTTCTATACTGCATTATTGACATTATTGAGTTTGCAATACACTCATCTCTCAGGTTCTTTCTCAGATGAATTATTATCTAGCCATGCCTTCTCCATATTGTACTTGTGTTGTTGATTTTTTAAAAAAAAATCTAAGTGCAATACTTTATATTGGTCCTAATTATATTTTATCTTATTAAATCTAGCAGCAGGGGTGGGGAACATGTGGCCTTGAGTCCACATGTGGTTCTCAAGCCCTAAAGTTGGATTCAGTCAAAGGGCTGCAGGTTTCCCACCCCTTATCTAGCCCAATGTCTTAGCAATCTTGGGCAGCTAGGTGGCTTGGTGGATAGAGTTCTAGACCTGAAGTACAGAAGACTCATCTTCCCGCGTTCAGATCTGGCCTCAGACACTTACTAGCTGTGTTACCCTGGGCAAGTCACCTAACCCTGTTTGCATCAGTCTCCTCATTTGTGAAACCGGCTGGAGAAGGAAATGGCAGACCATTCCAGGATCTTTGTCAAATGGGGGTCACAAAAAGTCTGACATTACTGAACAGCAAGAACAACAATGTCTTAGCCTATAGATGTAATTTTTGTATCATGCTTTGTATTCGTATCATAATAAATCAACATTTAATATGTTAACAAACTCTTCAAGCTTCATATCTTCTGCAAATTTAATTATTGTGTCACCTGTGCCTTTAGGTTATTTAAAAAAATGTTACAAACTCAGGACCAAGGACAGATCATTGAGTCTACACACTGACCTGGGGTCCAGTCATTCAGTTAATTCCAAATAAACCTAATCATATTTTGTCTAGTCAACAAGTCCCCAATAAGTATTTATGTAGTGCCTACTATATTCTAGGAAGTGTGGCAAAAACCAGTCCCTGCTCTCAAGGAGCTCACAGTTTAATGGGGGAAGACAACATACAAACAACTACATACAAACAAAATATATACAGGAGAAATTGGAAGTAATCCCAGAAGGAAGGTAATTGCATTATGGTGGATGGGGAGGGTTGTGGGGGGAGGATGGGGAAACAGAAAGATCAAGAAAGACTTCTTGTAGAAGGGAAGATTTTAGCTGTCATTTGAAGAAAGCCAGGAGATGGAGAGATACTGCAGATTGACTTTGCATAGGTTTAAGCAACGTGCCTGATAAAGTCTTTCATACTATACTTGTCAGTCAGTAAACATTTATGAAGTACCTACTACATGGCAGCCTTTGGGCGAAATGCTGGAAATACAGAAAGACATTACTTTCCCTCAAGAAACTTATAATCTAGCAGGGGAACAAGCTAGAGAGATATAGACAAAGGTCAATTCTACCTTAATAATAACAACTCTCTTGGATGTTCTCCTTCTCTTTTCTGACACTATTACAACCCTGAGACATCTCTCCCTGCCGCAAGTCTCTCCACACTACAACCCATCCTCCATTCAGCTGCCAAATTGATCTTCCTAAAATATTGGTCTAACCATGTTAAAGGATAGAGAGATATCTTTGGGGCTAAGCCAGGTTTTGGGGATGGCCAGTAAAAACATATGCAGTCAGAAGATGGAATGTCAGATGGATGGGAAGAACAGCAAGGAGGCCTTTGTCAGTGGATCATGGAATATATGGTAGAGAAAAAAGGGGAGAAGAGGGTACAAGAAGCCTGGAAAGGCAGGAAGGGGCCAGCTTCTGAAGGGCTTTAGAAGCCAAACAGTTTGTCCTAGAGGAAATAAAGAGTCCCTGGAGTTTCTTAAACATGCAGGGTGACGTGTACTTTAGAAAAAGCACTTTGAGAGTTGAGTGGAAGATGGACTGGATTGGAGAGAATCCTGAGGCAGGGAGACCAACAAGGCTATTACAATAGTCCAGAAGTGAAATGACGAAGCCCAGGGTTGTGACGGTGTTAGAAAAGAGAAGGAGAACATCTGAGAGAGTTGTTATTATTAAGGTAGAATTGACCTTTGTCTATATCTCTCTAGCTTGTTCCCCTGCTAGATTATAAGTTTCTTGAGGAAAGGTAATGTCTTTCTGTATGTACAGCATTTAGCCCAAAGGCTGGCATGTAGTAAGTACTTCATAAATGTTTACTGACTGACAAGTATAGTATGAAAGACTTTATCAGGCATTTGGCTTAAACCTATGCAAAGTCAATCTACAGCATTTCCCTGATATGCCAGTCCAGTGGTTTGTCTGGAATGACTTGACCTTGGTTAAGTCATACTGATTCTTTGTGCTCTTCTTTCCTCAGATGTTTGTTAGCCATCTCTTTGATAATATTGTATGATTTTTGCCAAAGATCAAAGTCAACTTCACTGGTCTATAGACTTTCACCTTTTTTTTTGAAAACCTGTTGTTGCTCAACAGAGTCAGAGTGCAGATCCACAGAGTATCAGTACTAATCCCTTTGTATCTGCCATCTTTTCTCAAATGACCAGACAGACCATTGACTCCTCCCACTAAGTGTCCTACCTTCCCATTAACTGGTTTTTAGTGTTATGAGATCATCTTTAAGTCAAATGCTTTGCCCATTGTGTCATTCTTCCCATGTGATTTGCCCTTAATCTCTTTGAACAGTAGAGCTCTCCTGTGCCACTTGTCACTCACTTTCATTGAGTTTTTTACATGGTCACTTAATAAGTTCCTACATATCATTCTTTCCATTTTCCCCCTGCATTTTTAGAAGTCTGGGTTACACAAAAGTATTTGGTATGCCAGTCACAAATATTTTTTACGTCTTCAATGTTTTGTTATCCTACTCTGTTAGTATAGGTACTGTAAATAAATAAAGTCGCATCTCTTTTAAAATATTTATTTGGTCACCCATTCTAATCTTCCCCTGCAATGACTCTAATTTTGTAAGCTTTTATTCTATACAGATTGCTTTTGGTTCCAATCAATCTAGGCAAATGAGCTTCTACTGTATTGATTTGGTAGTCTCTTCCAACTTCTCAGCAATTATCCAAGGCCTTGCTATGCAGAGATCTACATCCTTGTTTCTTTTCTTTCTATGGGAGTATTGCCAGTTTGTTTTAGGTTCAAGGCCTGGACGGAAGCACTTGGTGCTCTGAACTAAACACTTTAATACTGAAATCTTTAGTGGGGTGCCGCAAAAATATGCTCCTAAAATATCCCAGGGTCAGTTTAAGTAACACAATTGATTAAATATGGCAAATAGCTATCAGGAATAAAAATTACAGGGCCTTCCAGGTAACAAACAGTAAATGCTGTTAGGATTAAATTGAAAACTTGTAGGTTGCAAGTATATGCTTTTTGTAGAGCGGCTGCAAATGTATGGAAATAACTCACCACAGTTGCACTAGAATTTTCTTTCCTGTATAATATGGATTGTAAAGATGTATTTAATATGGCTAAACTAAACATTCCTTCCTATGTCTCCCACTCTGAAAGTGTGTGTATGAATGGGGATGGGGGTAAGGGTGAGAAGAGGAGGTCTGCCTGGGAAAGTTTAAAGTAAATTAAGGACAAAGCTACATTGTGAGAAGATGTTAAATGTTCTGAACACATCACTTTATGTTGATTAAACAGTATGTTGTAATTTCTTTTCTAAATTGAATGGCTACAAAGAAGAGTGGTATTTAGCTCACCATGAACAATAGATTCACTCTGAGGACCTTTATTGTGAATTGTGAATTTGGGATGAGGAAATAACAATGCATGATGTTGCCTGGCAACCACTATACATCTGTTAGCAGCAGTTTTGTACACTCCAAATAACTTAGTTTTTGGCCTCTTTTATTAAGCAGATACATAATTTTGGAGCAAAATTTTAAAAAATTTCTTAAAATGTCTCTGTCAACAGAATTTTATCCAAATATTTGTGTCATTAACAGAAATCATAATGAAAGTCAGTCAGCTAATTGACAAGCATTTATTAAGTACCCACTGTATGCCTGGGATACAAAAAAAGTCCAGAGATAGTTCCTCCTTTCAAGGAGCTCACAGTCTAATGGGGAAGACAACGTGTAAACAACTATGTATGAAACAGGTACATGCAGGTAACTGGAGATAATGAGCAGAGGAAAGGAACTGGCATCAAGGGAGATCAGGAGAGGATTATTGTAGAAGGTGGGATTTTAGCTAGGACATGAAGGCAATCAAGAGGTGGAGATGGAGAAAGGAAAGAATTCTAGGCATGGGGGGCATCCAGTGAAAATGCCTGGAGTCTGGAGATGGAGTGTCTCATGCCTGTGTGAAGAACAGCAAAGAAGGCAGTGTCACTGGATAAGAATTTTTGGGGGTGGGAGGATGGAGAGAGGAATAAAAAGACTAGAAAGGAAGGAAGGGTTGATTATGAAAAGTTTTGAATGCTATATAATATTCTATATTGGATGCTGGAGACGATAGGGAGTCACTGGATTTTATTGAATGGTGTGGGGGTTATAACATGGTTAGACCAATACTTTAGGAAGATCAATTTAGCAGCTGAATGGAGGATGGACTGTAGTGGGGAGAGACTTGCGGCAGGAAGATGAAGCAAAAGTTCATATCAGTAGTCCAGGTGTGAAGTAATTGTGCCAAGGTGGTGGCATTGTTACAGGAGAGGAGGGAAAATGTTACAAAGTTAAAAGCGACAGACCTTGACAACAGATTGCATATGGAGGGTATGAGAGTGAGGAGACAAGGATCAGACCTAGTTTGCAAGCTTGGGTAACTGGGAGCATGGTGGTGTCCTTGACTATAATAATGAAGTTTGAAAGAGGGAAAGGATTAGGGTTAAACATAATGAGTCCAGTTCTGGGCATGTTGAGCTTAAAATGTCTACAGGACAACCAGTTTGAGATATTTACTAGATAGTTGGAGATGCAAGAGGGGAGGTTAGAAGAGAGATTAGGGCTAGATAAGTAGGTTTGAGAGTTACTAGCATAAAGATGAAAACTCAATTCATGAGAGCTGATGAAATCACCAAGTAAAATAGTATAGAGGAAGAAGAGAAGAGGGCCCAGGACAAAGTCCTAGAGGACACTCATAGTTAAGAGGTGGGGCCTAGGTGAAAGTCCAAAAGATACTGAGATGGAAAAGTCACATAGGTAGGAGGTGAATAAAGAAATATCTTTTCCTTATTCTACCTGTGCCATGGAGAATGAGAAAAGAGATCATCAGGGAGAAGAGGGTGATTGATAAGGATAAGGACTGAGAAAAGGCCATTAGAATAGACATTTATTACTTAATTGTGGAGAAAGTAGCTTTGTTGAATGATGAGGTCAGAAGCCAGACTGTAGAGAGTGAGAGTGGAAGTGGAGGCATAGATTGTCATGTGCCTTTTTAAGAGTTTAGCCAGAGTGGGGCAGAGCCAAGATGGCGGTGTAGCAGCAGCAACATATTGCAGCTCTCACATAGCCACCCCAAAATACCCATAAAATAGGACTCTAAACCAATCCTAGAACTCCAAAACACACACAAAGATACTTCCCACTAAAGTCAGCTTGGCTATGAGGAACCATATCAGCACTGCAAACTGAAACCAGCCTGGCCTGAAGCCATGGCTGTGCCCCAGGGGCAGCTGGACAGGAGGAGCAGAGGAGCCTCTCTGGTGAGCGGATTAGCTGCAGCTGTGAGCAGTGTTCAGAACTAGGTCAGTGGAGCTTGCAAAATTAGGAGAGTAAAGCAGTTTGGCCAAAAGGCCTCCAGAGTGGAAAAGCGAAAGGCAGAAGTTTTGCACCCGCCTCCATGTTGAAGCTTCCCACCTACGGCCTGCAGACAGCAGGGGAACTAAGCAATTGTTCTGAGGCCAGTGCTCTCGCGTTGAGCAGCCTGGATCTGGATCGCTGTCTTGGAGTCTTCATTATCCAGTAAGCCGGAAGTAAGTAGGAAGGGTCCCAGCACCTTCTTGAGAGCTACGGCAGCCGGGAGGACCCCAGCAATTTGGGACAGAGCTTTCCCTTCTGGAAGCAGAGCCCCACAGAGATTTAAAAAAAAAATCACGGACTGAACAACCATGAGTAAGAATAAGCATAAGAAGCAAAGTAAGAACAGCACCCAAACACTAGATTCCTTCTTTGGGGAAAAGAAAGATCATAGGACAGAGAGGGAGGAGGACAGCACAGCCAGAGCACCCCCACCAGGGGCCTCCAATAAACATGAAGAATGCCTTAAAGCT
>CM053580.1:251862938-251883791 GCA_028627135.1 Pseudochirops cupreus
AAAAAAAAAAAGAGTTTAGCCAGAAAAGGAGAGATAGGGGATGATAACCTCCAGGGATAGGTGAACAAGTAAAGGGTTTTTTTGAGGATGAGGGAGACAAGGACATTTTTGCAGGCAGTAGGAAAGTAACCAGTCGATAAAGAGAGACTGAAGATTTGTGAGAGAGTGGGGATGATGGGGGTGCAATCTGCTGATGAAGAAGGGTTGGAGTGAGATTATTTGAGCATGTTGAAGGATTTGCCTTGGAAAGGGTAAGGGCTCCCTTTTCATGTGAGAAAGGGAAGAGATAGTGACAAAAGGGGCAGGGAGAAGAGGGAGCTCTTTCTCAGTGGTCTTAATTTTCTCACTTAACTTGGAGGCAATGTTCTTAGCTGAGAGGATGGAGAGAGGGGGAACCATGTGAAGTTTGAAGGAAAATAAAACAGTTAATAAAATCTGCTATAGTAAGTAAGCTAGTGAATTAGTTAGGGAGGTATAAAAAATTTACCTTACTACAGTAAAGACCCAGTTGAGATTATGTAGCAAATTTGTAGTGGACCCAGTTAGCATGTATTTATGATTTTTTCTAGTTTCTTTCAGGAGCCCACATGAACAGGAATGAAGGGAGTAGATGATAAAAGGAACACAAGGATAAAGGATGGCAGGCCAAGATTATTGACAGGATAAGAGGGCAAGGGACTTCAAAGAAGAAGACAGTATATTGTTGAGCTGGTTCACCAGGGGGTCAAAAGAGGGAATTCTAATTTTGATAGGGTTGTGATGAGGCCTAGAAAATAACCGAGAGGTCAAAGGATTGCAGACACAATAAGGATGAAGAATAGGGACTAGGATTGCAAGGCAGAGGGAGAGGTGGAATGATAACAGATGTGATTAGATAAGGGAATTATAGAGAGTTCATGAAAAGAAGTGCTACATTTGTGGGTGATGGCAAGATCAGAGATACCACTGTCTTTATGTGTAGCTGAGGTGGGGTGGAAGAGTATGTCATGGACTTCAGACTGGATTCTTATAGTAATTTTAAAATTCAGGGTCTGTAGCCAAACCTCATTTCCAGGAGTTTGGCAGTACTAACAAAGTAGAAGTTAACCATAAGTGAAAGGAAATTGTGAGGGTGAAAGATCAAGCCTTTTTAGGAATGGAATTTAATATTTTTGTTGTCATTGAGTTGAGACATTCATGTCTGACTCTTCATGACCCCATTTGGGATTTTCTTGGGAAAGATACTGGAGTGGTTTGTTATTTCCTTCTCCAGCTCATTTTGTAAATGAGGAATCAAGGCAAACCAGATTAAGTGACTTGCCCAGAGTCACACAGCTACTAAGAGTGAGGCAGAATTTGAGCTCAAGTCTTCTGGATTCCAGGCCCAGCACTCTCATCTACTGTGCCATCTAGCTGCCTGATTTAGTATCATCTCACACTTACAGCACTTCATGGTTTTGAAGGCTTTTGTTTCCTTTGTCTCATCTGATTCTCACAGCAATACAATGGAATTTTTAGTAGAAGTGTTATCTCCATTTTATAACTGAGGAAACAGAGATTTGGAGAAGAAATGATTTATTCACAGTCATATAGCATATGAGTACTTTAGATGAAACTAAAATTCAGATTGTTTGACTAGGATTTTTTCCGCTATACCTGCTGCCTCCCAAGGCCTCGTTTTCACTGATTCTGTCATCCCTGGTTAGACCCTCTGGTCTTGTTCTAGGAAGGTATACGGACATAGATTTCTGAGGAATTAATACTCCAAGGTGACTTTTGCTTGTCTAGTGCTTTCTAACAGTGGGTTTTCTTTGCTTTTAGAAATGTGTGGCATACAAGGTGAAAGCTTAATGATCAGGAGAACTAGTTTCTTCCACTGACTGACTCACATACTCTTGTAGAAGACATTACTTAGTCCCTTCCTCCTAATATTTCTTGTCTTAAAAATATCAAAAGATAAAAAGGAATATACATTTTTCTTAGTAGTATATGGCACCTTTACAAAAATTGACTATATATTAGGGCATAAAAACATTATAGTTAAATGCAGAAAACCAGAAATATTAAGTACATCCATTTGAAATGCAATAAAATTACATTTAATAAAGGACCGTGGAAAGAGATTAAAAATTAATTGGAGACTAAATAACTTAATCTTAAAGAATGAATGGACTAAAGAATAAGTCACATAAACAATAAACAATCTTATTAAAGGGAATGATAATAATCAGAAAACATACCAAAACTTAGGGGATACAGCAAAAGTGGTAATCAGAGGGAAATTTATATCTCTAAGTGCTTACATTAATAAAATAGAGAAAGAGTAAATGAATGAATTAGCCACACAATTTAAAAAGAATAAATTAAAAATCCCCAATTAAACACCAAATTGGAGATCCTAAAAATTAAAGGTGAGATTAATAAAACTGAATATAAGAAAATAATCAAACTAATAAACAAAATGAGGAGTTTATGAAAAAACACATGATAAAATTGGTAAACCATCAGCTAACATGATTTTAAAAAGAAAAAAAACCAAATCACTAGAGTCAAAAATGAAAAGGGTGAATATACCCCGTAATGAAGATTAAATTGAAGCCATTATTAGGAGTTGTTTTGCAAGATCATATGCTAATAAATTTAACAATTTAAGTGAAATGGAAGAATACTTACAAAAATGTAAATTGCCCAGATTGACACAAGAGGGAATAGAATATCTAAATAAACCTATTTTAGATAAAGAAATTGAACAGGCCATAATGAGTTGCCTAAGAAAAAAGCACCAGGACTAGATGGATTTGCAAGTGAATTCTACCAAACATTTAAAGAGTGACTAATTCCTAAACTAGATAAATTATCTGGAATAATAAGCAAAGAAGAATTCCTATCAAACTCCCTTTATGAAATAAATATGATGCTAATACCTAAACCAGGAAGAGCAAAAACAAAGAAAGAAAATTATAAACCAATTTCATTAATGAATTTGAATGCAAAAATCCTAAATAAAACACTAGCTAGGAGACTGCAGCAATATATCACAAAGATTATACATTGTGGTCAAGTGTGATTTATTCTGGGAATGCAGGGCTGGTTCAATATAAGGAAAACGATTAACATTATTTATTATATCAATAGCAAAAGTAACAAAAAATCATATGATTATATCAATAGATGTAGTAAAAGCTTTTTGACAAAATGCAACACTCATTTCTATTAAAAACACTTGAAAGCCTAGGTATAAATGGATTTTCCCCCTTAAAATAATGAGTATCTACCTAAAATCATCAACAAAATTATCTGTAATGAGAGTGAGTTAGAAGGCTTCCCAATAAGATTAGGACTGAAACAAGAAATGCCCGTTATCACCAATATTATTTGATATTGTACTAGAAGTACTAGCAAAAAGAGAAGAAAAAGAAATTAAAAGAATCAGAATGGGCAATGAGATAATAAAACTATCTCTCTTTGCATGTGATATGATGATATACTTGGAAAATTCAAGAGATTCAACTAAAAAGCTAATTGAAACAATACTCTTAGCAAAGTAGCAAGATATAAAATAAACCCACATAAATAATTAGCATTTCTATATATATCACCAACAAAGCACAGTAGGAAGAAAGAGTAAGAGATATTTCATTTAAAATAACCATAGACAATATAAAATACTTGGGAATATACCTGCCAAAATAAACCTAGGAACTAAATGAACAGTTATAAAACACTTTTTAGGCAAATAAGATCAGATTTAAATAATTGAAGAAATATTAATTGCTCATGGATGGGCCATGTCAATATAATAAAAGTGACAATTCTCTTAAAACTAACCTACTTATTCAGTCTTCCAATTAAATTACCAAAAAACAATTTTGTTGACTAGAAAAAATTAACAACAAAATTCATTTGGAAGAACAAAAGGTCAAGAGTATCAAAGTAATTAATGAAAATGCAAAAAGCAGATTTTAAACTGTATTGCATGGTGCTAATTATCAAAACTATCTGGTCCTGGCTAAGAAATTAAAAGGTGGATCAGTGGAAAAGAATAGATATATTATAAATGGTTGTAAATTATTATAGTAACCTTGTGTTTGATAAACATACAGATATAAACTTCTGGGATAAGAATGCACTGTTTGATAAAAATTGTTGGGAAAATTTTAAGCAGCCTGGAAGAAAGTAAGTATAGGTCAATATCTTATACCTTTTACAAAGATAAGGTCAAAATGTATCTAGACGTAAATGGAGATATAGTAAGTAAATTATAAGAACATGGAACATATTACCTATCAGATTTATGGATAGGAGAAGAATTTATGAATAAACAAGAGATAGAAGAGCATTATCAAATATAAAATAGATAATTTTGATTATATTAAATTAAAAAGGTTTTGTACAAATAAAACCATTGTAGCCAAGATTAGAACTAAAGTAGGAAATTGGAAATTTTAAAATAATTTCTTGTATAAAGGCCTCGTATTTCAACATAAAGAGAACTTTGTCAAATTTATAAGAATATGAGTATTCCCCAACTGGTAAATGGTCAAAAGTATATAAACAGGTAGTTTTTGGAAGAAGAATTCTAAACTACATATAGTCATATGAAAAAATGATCTAAATAATTATTGACTAGAGATGTGAAATATCATCTCATACCCATCAGATTGGCTAAAATGATATGGGGGGAAAATGACAAATACTGGAGGGAATGTGGAAAAATTGGGACACTAATACACTCTTGGTGGAACTGTGAACTGATCCCACCACTTTGTAGAGCAATCTGGAGTTATGCCCAAAGAGTTATTAAACGGTCTATACCCTTTGACCTAGCAATACTATTATTAGGTCTATTTCCCAAGGTGATCAGAGGAAAAAAGATCTTACATGTTCTAAAATATTCATAGCACTTTTCTTTGTGGTAGCAAAGAACTAGAAATTGTGGGAATGGTTGAATAAGTTGTCGTGTATGATTGTGATGGAATATTACTGTACTGTAAAAAATGATGAACAGGTTAATTTTTAGAAAAAAACACAGAAAGACTTGAATGAATACAGTGAAATGAGCACAACCAAGAGAACATTGTGTACAGTAATAATAATATTGTTTGACAAGTAACTGCAAATGACTAAGCTTTCCTGAGCAAGAGAAATATTCTAGTTAACTACAAAGGACATAGGAGAGTAGATGCTATCTCCCTCCAGAGAAAGAAAAGAAAAATGGGAGTATGTATTATATGGTTTCACATATATATCTATGTCAAATGTTGACCTTTTCTAGTACAGAATTGTGAGGGAGAGAGGGAAACAGCTCAGAGCTCAAAATATAACTAAAAAAAAAATAAAGAGAATTAAAAAAAAAGAAAATGTCAAAAGAATATCAGAAGTCCCTGAGGCAATCACATCAAGAGACCCACTCTGTTCTTTAGAATCCCTACCTTTCTCCTCCCCACCACCAACTGCTGGCTTAGGTGCACCAAGGCCCAACCACTGGTTGAGATTCACTTGCTCTGCTCTTGGGAAATTATGAGAAAAAAAAATGTCTCTCACTGCTCTAATCCTTCAAATTTTACAAGAGCATCCCTTTAGCTTTAAAACACTTATAATTCTCTCTCTCTGGGTACCTCAACATTTATTTGCCCCCACCTTTTGGCATTTACCCCAAGGACACAGAGAAATCAATAAGATAATAGATGGCCTCTCTAGTCTTGGAGAAATCAGTTTCTTTTGAAGCCAACAGCAAACAGGAAACAGATTCTTAATGAGCAAAGATTGGTAAACCAGTTTCATCTCTCTCTAGAGAAAAAATGAGAGAGTGGGAGAAAAGAGACAGAGAAGGTGCAACTAGAATTCACTGGGTTTTAGTTTCGTGGCATTTCATCGCTCTGTCTGGCTTACATACTCAGCCTATATCACAGAGCCTTAATATGGCAATCACAGAATCCTCTGGATTTTCTCCATTTCCTTGGCTTCACAGCTGAAGTTGCTTGAGTGTGGAGGTTGAGGCATTGGTGGGCCACAGCCTCTCACTCACCTGGCTCTGTTTTCTCTTACTCCCACCCCTCTTCTGTGACCATATGGCAGTAGCTTTTTCTCTTAAAATGGGTCTCCTGTCTTTGTCCCCTCAGTGTACTTGCTTGCTTCTCACTTCTTGTCTCACCTTGCATGTCATTTCTTGCTTGGTTCTCACCCCTCTTGAAACATCCACTTTCCTCTCTCCTTTAGGGTAAGAGGGAAGGAGGGAGACTGATCTTTTATAGAGTCAATTAGTTCTTGAACCAGAATGCACTGGGGATTTCTATCCCAACCTACAGGCATACATTTGCAGCTACTCTAATTCCTTGGTCAAAAGGATATTCCCCTTGTTTGTATGTCATAGTTAAAGTTGGAGGGGCTTGTGATAGAGTCCAAATGTTGCTTTCATTATCAAGACATATCTTCTATGAAGGCAGAATTTGTTGTTTTGGTGAACGACTTGAGCATGAGGAAGGGAAAGGGGTAAGAATGAAATCCTCATGAAAGAGAAGAGGATGTGATCTTAGAAGTCTCTTCTGAGCGAATGGACATCTTTATTGCCCCAATAATAATATTATTTATAGTGATTAATATGTGAAACATTCATAGCTTGTGCTATGAAAGAGAATTCTAAAAATATTTATTTTTAGATTAGCTAGGAAGCAAAAAGAGGCTGCCAGAAAATCCCAGGGGAACATATTATTATGATTGATTCAGTAATTATTGATCAAGACACCTGCAAGTCCCACACTTTATGCAGCCTTTGTTGATTATTAGAAAACCTTTGACTCAGTTCTACATTCATGCTTTATTCATATATTGCAAGATTATAAAATAGACTCATGGGTCACTGTCATCCATTTTTATTTTGCCAAAAGTATATGTTAAGACAGGTATTGTAGAAATGTTACTTTTTCTAAATGTCTTCTTTCCATTCAGTTTTGACTTCGGGATGACCATCATTCTTTAATATATACAGCCATGGCCTTACATTAGAAATGTCCTGTGTGAAGAATATCAAGATAACTTTAAGTATTGCCTTCATCCATTGCTTCTATTTGACATTTGGATTTAAGCTCAAAACCTTCAATTTATATTCTTCTCTGACACACATGAATAATTTTATACTGATTGAATCCCAATGACATTTTAATACTGTGGAGAAAGTTTCTGTGAATTAAGTAGCTTTTTAGTAGAGCCATAAAACTTGATGTCATCTATGTACATAAAACTTGATGTCATCTATATGTCAAGTATGCTTAATAAGATGTTTTGTTTTGGCGCCTCTTTAATTTGGAAGCCAAATGTAATTTTATGCAAGAGAGATAATAATGGATTTAATACTGGTAGAACCATAATGAGTTTAATCTGTCTCCTTGAAAAATTATACATTTTAGATCAGTTGTACTTGATGTTGTTATGTTAGTGGAGTATTTTTAAATACAGAAGAGTTTTCCAATACCAGAATGCTTGCCATTTTCAGATCCTTTTAAAAAATTATTTGTGGTTCCTGACTGAGCTATGAGTTCAGACCTGAGTCAGAAGCTTGGGCAATAATCAGTAGGCAGCTACGTGGCATAGTAGTTTGAGTCCTGGTCTTGGAGTCACAAAGAATTGAGTACAAAGTCTGATTCAGCTACTCATTGTCTGGGGAAGTCAGGCTCTCCCAGCCTAAGTTTCTTCGTCTATAAAACGGAGACAATACTAGTAGCACCTTCCCTGCAGGATTGTTGAGGAAATCCAATGAGATGACATTTAAACTAAAGCATTTTGTGAACATTAAAAGTACTTTAGAAGTTCTCGTTATTATTAACAAATTTGGCGTAAATGCTAAGGTGCTTTCGTGTTTCCAGACTGTTTAATAATCACTACATTGAAAATGAGTTGCTCTTTCTACCCTTGGGACTTTCTGACACACCCCTTATGTTCCTCAGCCAGCATATTGTTTTCTTTTAAGTGTTTACGGATCTTGACTAGTACAAACTGAAGTCTCTACATGGTACAAACTAAAGTCTCTACATGGATTAGCAAGCTGGGGTCAGGGAGATGATGGAAACTGTCAGCTGTTCTCATGTCTGCTTCTTCCCAGAGTCTTTTCCTTTACTGATGTGAAGTGGGGTTGGTATCTTACAGTTTTTCTGCCAGAAGCCCCTAGAGTGACTTTAGTGCAACTCAAAATGTGAAGACACTCAAAGACTGAAGAACTGAATCTCTCTCCCGCTCTTAATGACTCCTCCTGGGCCCCCATGCAGGGCAAGGCATTTATCTCCACCAGCCATATCAATGGACTAGGGTGACACATGTAATTGGCTTATATTTGGAGAAATCACTGGTGTTCTTTCTCATCCTTTACCAATAAATATGTAATGCCTTTTGTTAAGAAAGTTGAGATCAGGCTTGCATTAGAGAAGATGCTGGTTAAATAATTTGATAATAATTTATGCCTCACTCTGAAACATTTGAACCAAAATCTATGAATCTTGTCTGGATCTACCACCTTCACATTTTGCAAACTAGTTAGAGTTTTGGTTACCTCCCTTCATGTGACCATTCTGTTGTTCTTTATAGTAATAGTATGTAAGCTAAATGTTCTTCATCTGTTCCAACTTTGTTTTTGTTATCTTTTGACCACATGTAGATACCCAGAAATTTTCCGAATTCTTGTTCTCTGCTGGTCCTTGTTTTCTTCTAATTTTTTGACTTTTTAATTTAATTATGTGCCTTCTCCCATATCTTTGAAGGTGGCACAGTAATGATAATAATAACAGTAACAATACTACTACTACTACTACTAGCACTACTACTACTACTACTACCACCACTACCACCACCACTACTACTACTACTACCACCAGTACTATTAGTACTACTAGTACTAGCACTACTACTAGTAGTACCACCACTACTACTACTACCACCACCACCACCACTCCTCCTGCTCCTGCTCCTCCTCCTCCTCCTCCTCCTCTTCCTCCTCTTCCTCCTACGTAGCACCTGGGACCAATCTGAACTATAATACTGGAAGAGAAAGGGATCCTCAGCTAGGTGTGGATGTGGGAGTCAGGAAGACCTGAGTTTAAATCTGATCTTAGCCACTTTCTAGTTGTGTGATCCTGGTCAATTCACTTAACCTCTATTGCCTTAGTTTCCTTATCTATAAAATAGGGAAAATAATAGCACCTAATGTTCAGGGTTGTCGTGAGGATCACATGATAGAACATTTGTAAAGTGTTTAACATAGTGCCCTGCACATAATAGGCACATCTTAAAAATTTAATTTAGAAAATCACCATACCCACTACACTGTGCTCCCCTCACTTGTCCTACTTGATTTTGTGCCATAGTTCCAGTAACTGGTCTGATTCTGTCCATTCTAATTAGTCTGTCCCCTGGTACCTCAGTTTTAGTATGGGGGTCTGTATTTTTCTCCCTTGCCCCTTGATTGATAGCTTTCTCATACTTCAGTTCTTCTGCAAATATGATCCTGTTATCCTGCCAGTCCTCTTAGAGATAGGATTCCTACTCTGAATTCTAGTTCAGTGACCTCTAGCTCCAACTTCCTGTCATTTACTATGTGCTTGGTCTACCCAGACACCATGCTCTGTCCTCCTGCCAGGGCCCTCCCTAGCTGGCCATTGTTTGCATGGCTACTTCTCCAACTTCTGTTTGCTGCCACAGACCTCTGAGGCTTCAATTAGCTGCCCAGATTTCTTTCTAATGCCCACTCTGAGGGTTACTCTAGGCTGCCTTTCTGCAGGTAAGTTTATCTAGCTTCCCTACTTCCCTACTATCTAGCTACCGCATTCCTCTTGCTGCGGAACAGCCATGATTTGTTATCCTATGGATTTGAATTAACCTTTTTGATGGCTTAATTTAGTTTGTGCTATTAGCACTCATTGTTTCTGGGAGACAGTCTTGGGAATGGATGTCAAGCTGCTATCTAAATTAAGTCTCTTCAATTACTTTATTTGCTTCTCTACCAAATCGGTAATCACAATCAAAGAAGCAACTAACTTATTCTGGCATGATATGTTTTTAATTAACCCACGTTTGTTCCTTATTAGAAACTCTCATTCTAAGTATTCATGTAATGAGTACATTATCGTCCAGTGCATAACAGAATGAAGCAGCAAGGTGGCACAAGGTGGTTCAGTGGATAGAGTGTTGGGCCTGGAGTCAGGAAGTCTCCTTTCCCCAAGTTCAAATCTGGCCTCAGACACTTACTGTGTGACCCTGGGCTATCATTTAACCCTGTTTGCCTCAGTTCCTCACCTATAAATTGAGCTGGAGAAGGAAAGGGCAAAGCACATCTTTGCTGAGAAAACCCTAAATAGGGTCACAAAGAGTCAGATATCACTGACCAGCAACACAAGCATAACAGAATTGGAAATAAGCAAATATGCTGCCAAATGTATAGGTTTCCCTTTCTGATTGTTTTAAAGATCAGTGTAACCCACACGAGTTAAACTCAAGGTTTAATAAGAGTGTGTGTGTGTGTGTGTGTGTGTGTGTGTGTGTGTGTGTGAGAGAGAGAGAGAGAGAGAGAGAGGGAGACAGAGACAGAGACAGAGAAGCATTGCTTCATATTAAAAACTTTGAGGGGTCCAAGTTATTGAGAGATGAGTATTGACTCAATGAGTGGTAAAGATAGAAGGAAGGCTAGGAGGTTCTAAAATAGACCTAAGGCTTATGTATTTATATCCACAAATTCCTTTAATCTCACCAAAGGGAAGCCAAATGTTTTTTCCCCAATCCCCTTCCCTTTTTAGCTACCCACATGTATCCGGTAGACTTTAGTATATAATTTTTTGTGTGTAATTTCTTTCCTTCTTCATGGCTGGCTTTTATATGTATATGTGTGTGTGTATTTAAAATTTATTTTATTCTGAACTTAAAAAAATAAAATAAGCATTTCCATAGCATAGCAGATATGTATATGTGTATATATACACACACACAAACATACATATGTGTGTATATTTAAACTTTGTAAATATGTTAACTGGAATAGGATCAAGTCCAATTCTTTGAGACCCACTACTAGAAACCTGCCACCCAGTTGACGTTGACTCATGAATCAATCTTTGGGGGCTTTGTCATTCAACTACTTTTGAACTGACCTAATCAAATTATCACTGAGCCCATAATTTACCAACTTGTCCAGGAGGAGAGCAAATATTTTGCTGAAAAATAAAGGTAGATATGCTATATCTATAGAATTTCCTTAACCTACTAATCTCGTGACTGTACCAGGAAAGGAAAGGAATTTGGTTTTGAGTGATTTATTCTTAACGAAGCCACGCTGGCTTTTAGTGATCATAGCTTTTCTTTCTAACTGTTGCTAAACTACCTAGAATTTTTCCTGAGGATCAAAGTCCAGCTTGTCAGTCAATAGTTTTTCTTTTCCTTCTCTCAAAATCAGTACAATATTTACTTCACTCCAGTCTTTTAGAGGCCTTTTCTCCCATTTTCCAGGATCTCTGAAAGGCCGCCTACAGTGAGGGGCTCAGCAATCACATCTGCCAGTTGTTTTCTCAATAGCTTTGGGTTCCTTTTCTCCAGACGTAATAATGTGAAGTCATTAAGCTAGATGCTCTCTTAGACTCTTCTAAGATAATCGAGTTTCAACTTCCTTTTAAACATTTTTTATTCTCTATTTTCTATCCCCAAAATAAGACAGAAGCAAAATGGGAATTGAGTAGTAAGTGTCCTGCCTGCCAGTTATCACCATCTAATCCTCTGACTCACAATGGAGCTGGCAGGCCCTTTGTGTTGAGTGCAGCATTGCTAGGCAGCCCCAGCTCATCCTGCGCTTCCGTGCTCCTTGCAGTCATGATTATAGGACCAAACTCTAATCTGTATTCAGTTAGCTGCTTTTATTTTCTATTCGATCTGAGATGGTCAGTGAGTCCCCTGTGTAGCCACATTCAATTGTTTTTCCTTGTCATTGGACTTGCTTCTGTGGTTGTCTTCAAAGTTTAGTTGTTAGAGTTCCCCATCCCTCACTTCCTTTATAACACTTCAGCCCGTGGGATCATAGAAAGAAAGGAAACAAGAATTTTTTAAGCACTAGGCATTGCATAAAGCACTTAACAAACATCGTCTGCTTTGATTCTCACAACAGCCCTAGGAGGTAGGTGCTATTATTATCATTCCATTTTATATTGAGGAAACTGAGGAAAAAATAGATTAAGTGGCTCGACCAGGGTCCCACTGCTAATATGTGACTGAGGCATCATTTTAACTCAGGTCTTCAGACTCCAAATCCAGCATTCTATCCACTGAGCCACCTACCTGCTTCACAAGAACACAGATTTAGAGATGAAAAGGACTTTAAATACCATCAATCCAACCTCCTCATTTTACAGATGAGGCCCAGAGGTCAGGTGACTTGCCTAACTGAGGTCCCACAGTTAACTGGGGGCTGGGATCTCACTGATTGCCAATCCAGGGCTCTTTCAATGGTTCCATGTCCATAGCTTTGTAGATGCTACTGATCCTTTCTCTGAGTCATCTGAGAACGGCTCTCCTGAAATCCCAGGTGTGTCAGACCCTGCTCATCTGAGCTCCTCTGTTCCAGATTCAACCACCCTGAGGTTTTCATCATTTCTTCCTGACAACACGTTGCTTGCCATAGATGAGAATCTCACTCAGAACAGCAGCTCCCCGCCTAAACACTTTGTGAAGAATGAAATTATTAAGGCAAATGAAGAAGGTTATCAGCTGTCTTCCTTTGATCAGAGAGCAGACTCCAGCAGATGTTTGGGTAATTGAAGTTCCCCATCACTGCTGTGTCCTGACAGCCTGGGAGGTTTGTGATCTGTTTCCTAAGCTACTCCCCTCTTTGCTTCTGTCCAAGTGGGAGTGTAGCAGTCTCCCACAATAATAATTCTTCTTTTTCTCCTTCTATTTCTGTTCCACTGAGGCTTCTTCACTATGTCTGTACCTTCTAGTTCATTACTTTTTTGGGGGGGGGGAGGAGCATATCTTCCTAAAATCCAAGCTTTACCCCATGCAGAGGCAGCAGGTGCCATGATGGATAGAGTGCTGGACTCACAGGCAGGAAGACCTGAGTTCAGTTTGACTTTAAGCGCTTGCCAGCTAGCTGTGTGATCTTGGGCAAGTTGCTTAACCTCTGTGTGCCTTACTTTCTTCAACTGTAAAATGGGATAATAATAGCACCTACCTTGCAGATTGTTATGAGGATTAAATGAGATAATTTTTCTAAAACCCACTCAGCACCATGCCTGGTACATAATTTTTGTTGTTCAGCTGTTTTTCAGTCATGTCTCTTTGTGACCCCATTTGGGATTTTCTTGGTGAGGATACTGGAGTGTTTTGTCATTTCCTTCTCCAGTGGATTCATTTTGTTAGGTAATCAGAGGTTAAGTGACTTGCCCAGGGTCACACAACTAGGACATGTCCAAGGCTGGATTTGAACACAGGTCTTTCTGATTCCAGATCCAGTGCTCTGTCCACCAAACCACCAGTTGCTTCAGTATTTGACTTAGTAGACTTAATTAGACCATTTTCTTCCTTCTTTGTATATGACATCTTAAAACTTCATGAAGCCTGCTTTCCATTCTAAGAAGCTATCTGTAAACTGACCTATTTAAATGAGTAGGATTATATACTACCAGCACAAATCATGTGTCTCTGCTTTATTTCTCCTGCATAATAAGATGGTTTCCCCAGGATCCTAGTCCTTTCTGTTTGGGGATTGATACTTGAATTTGAGTCCTTGGGTTTGAATCTCAGCTTTATTCCCCACAAATCCTCAAACAGGTCTGAGCTGCAGGTTCATCATCTTTTAAATGACATGACTGGACCCTTCGATCTCCAAAACTCAATTCTGTGCTCTTTCTTTCCTTAATATTTTGCATTTCAATGTTTTAATTGTTTGTTTAAAACTCTTGTTGATCCATAACCAATAAAGAGAATTTTGGATGGGGTTGACTTTATTATATGCTGTTTTCAAGTAGAAACTCAGACATCTTAAAGGTGTTACAAGGCTCAAGCAATGAGGGCTCCAATTTCTCATTTCTGAACCCCTTTCCCCCTGTTGTTTTTACCTTTTTCTTAGAAAAAACTTTATTGAAATGGTTAAGAAGCAATTGATTAGTCACATGATGACTATAAAGTAAATTTTTCAAAGAGATTATAATTATAGTAGTATAATAATTAAATTATTATAATAATAATTGTATTATAATAACTCAGAGCATAATTTGACATTTTTATTACCTGACCATTCTTGTTCAACCATATAATGATTGGACTATTGTAATTCCCTTGTGATTTTGGTCTCTTTGAATCCAATCTGTCTTTCTTTTAAACTATTCTAAGCCTTAAATTCTGTGAGTCTGGGAAGGTACAACTAGACGAACTATAATATCTCTTCAGGCACTAAATCTAGTGTTATGTATGAAATTGAACTCATTATTTTTTTGCCTAAACTGTTTCCTCCTTTAAATTTTCCTTTTTTTTAAATAAGAATAATACCACCCTCCCAGGCACTAAGGTTTTAAATTTCAGAGTCATCCCTAACTTTTTCTCCTTTGCCATCCATGTTCAAAACAATGAAGAAATTTTAACATTTCTCCTATCTGTGCTCTTAAGTCTATTTTCATAACCACTCTCCCAGTTCAGACCTTATCCTTACTTGCCTGAAATATTGTGACTTTTAATTGGTCTTTCTTCTTTGAATGGAATACCACCTTCTCTCACCTCTCTGGTCTATCTTCCACACAACTGTTAAAATAATCTAAGGAAAACATCTTACCATGTCACTCCCTTGCTCAAAAACCTTCAGTGACTCCATATTGACTCTGAGAGAAGACATAAATTCCTCAGACATGTAAAGTCTTCCACGATCTGGCTATAAAATATCTTTCCAGCCTTACTTCACATTATTCCCCTTTGTACATTTTCTGTTTTGTTCAAACAAACTTACTAGCTATTTCCCAAGCTCAGGATTCTGTTGTCTCTCTGCATTCATATAAGTTGTTCTCCATGACTAGAAAGTACTGCCTTATCGTCTCTTCTCCAAAATTTAATTTTCTGAGGCTCATTTGAAATACCATTTTATCTTGATTTTATCCAATTTTGTCTATTTACTCAACCTTCAGTTGTCAATACTTGCTCCCTCTTCAAATTATCTGTGCTTATTTACTTGTCTTTGTACATGGTTGTGTTCCTGTTGTAGAATATAAACTCCTTTATAGCCTTTTGGTCTAGCACTTAGTATTTACTGCCTTGTGCATAACAGTCTTAATAGATCTTTTTTGAAAGTATGCATAGTTATTATATCTTATATTATGATTTTAAAGAAAAAAATCTCTTGGCTCGTTTTATCCGTTTGCTTTGGTGTTGAAATCTATAGGTTTGTATATGGCTCCCCATTTCCCCATTTCTATGGTTTTACTTGAAATCAATCATAAATATAACTTCCTCCATAACAGCAGAATATGAATTTTCTTTCTTTCCTCTAAGTTAACAGAGGAAGTACTTCCAAAAGAGAAGAGAAAAATATAACCCTGCCTCTCAATTTTCTTTCCCTTAGATTTTCCCCCCTTCTTTCATCTATCAGAAGGATCAAGAGAAAGAGAAGCTAAGTACAGCATCTCTGTATTGAAAGCATAACTTGGCCTCTGATTTACTTTCCACCCTTCCCTTAGTGAGTAGGAAATGGAGGTTAAAAGACAAATCTGAACGCACCAATTAGCTGAGGTGCCTCTGTGTTCCAAGAGCATGATGCCTGGGATAAGAAATCCTCTTTTAGAGAGGATGTACACATTCTAGTCAAGGATTGGAAAAACCAACAGATTACTTTTTTGTGTGTGTGGAACAAATCCTTTTATTTTCTTTTGTTTTTTCTTTTTTTGTTTAATTTATTTATTTTGTTGTTTACATCATTCATTTCCATGAGATTTTGTGTTACAAATTTTCTCCCCATCTTTCCCCCACCTACCACCCCAAAACAGCCATCCCACTGTATAACCCTTCCCCCAATCTGCTCTCTCCTATGTTCTCCCCCATCACCCCTCCAACAGATTACTTCTTATGGGAGAAAACAACTCTGACTTATTCTGTAATCTCAAGATTAAGTGTATGAAGTCTTTGCCTTTTTTCTGAAAGAGTGTTTGGACTTTAGGTTAAAAGAGTGAAGAGAGAGTCAACTCTTCTCTCTACGAGGAAGAAGTATCTCAGCTGAGGACTTCAGCTGAAGCTAGAAACTGAAAATCAAGAGGAGCTCCACAAATAGTATATTTACACCTCTGAGTAACTAATAACAGCTGTGTGAGACCATCAGGAGGTGATACTTGACAGAGACTACCTGGTATGCCCACAAGTCTGGGAGAGACTGTATACTAGGTACGCCCTGAATACCGTGCTGTTGGCAGGGAGGCTAATTTGGATCAATGTAAGGAAAAATTTTTTTTTTAACGATCCAAGTTAACCAGAGTGTTTTCCCAACTTGAAGTCATCCAAAGAAAGCTAGATAACTATGTGTCAGAGAGATCGGTAGTGCAGTGGTTTCAAACCCCAATAGAAAAAGCACCTGATTCATGGGGGCCACATATTGACTTAGAAAACCATGTATTTATATTTTCTATGTTCTATTGTATTTTCTTAAATATTTCCCAGTTACATTTAATCACATGGGAGTATTGTGCCACAGGGGGTAGGAGAGGAAACTCGTCACTATTTGATACTTCTGTTGAAGAATGGATTTTTTTTTTCTGGTGCAATTTGGAGTGGATTATCTTTGAAGTCCCTCCCAACTCAGTCATGAGAGAGTCTGTTGGGGTAAAGAACCAAGTCTTCTGATTTCAAGTCCAGTACTTTTCCCACTACAAGGCTCTTAAAAGGTAGGACAGATAAAACCTAAGGACAGATTCATTCAGGGATCATTTTTTAGTTCCAAATATATGCAGAACACAAGGATTTATAGAGGAAAAGAAGACTAAGGAGAAGCATACATCAAGGATTAAGGCCATAATACTAGAACACAGCATGTATAATTTAAGAGAACAAAGGCAGATGTTAGAGTCTCCTAGAATTAATACTTTTAAGATAAGAAATATAATGAAGGAAATTGTGTGAGGGAGAGATTAGGATGGTTTAGGAGAAAGTTGTAGGGCTCGTCTATGTATAAGAAACCAAGGATGAGTAGAGAAGGACTAAAACTAGGAACTAAAACAAATGCTAGAGATTAAACTTGCTATCTTTAAGTTATGAGGACACATCATGTTTCCCAAATGATTTCACCAACTAGAGAAAAGGGAGTGCTGTCTTGGATGACAGGAAGTTAGCAAGACATAAATTCAGAGTCTGACATGGAAAGCTTGTAGGGAATAATCAAGAGGATAGGTCAGCCATAGAGGTTATAGAGGCACTAGGAGTCTGGGATAAGAAATGATTTAGATTAGACAAGATAGTAGTATTTGGAAAGAGGCAATAAATTTGGGTTAGGGATTAGTTATAGAGTTAGGTATAAGGATCAATTAGTTCTTAAAGGTCAGAGCCACGAATTAGATTGAAAGTTTATGTAGTCAGGAAACTGGTTCCATAACCCAGACAAGAAAAGTGAAGAATAAAGGATTGCTAGGATCTGAGCAAGGAATATGTACAAGAAGTTTGGGCAAGCAAGAAGCGTGTAGGATACTGCACCAAAAACATTGTAAACTGGAACTACTTCTTTATTTCCAGCCAAGAAAAGGGACTGGTTTCCAAGAAAGGGCTGTATTTGGGAGTGTGTATTGAGAAAAATGACTTTGAGGAGTAATCCAGACAGAGGAGTAGGACAGTACCTTATGTTTATTACTTTCTCTAACAAGTATTTTTAAAAGGAAAATTATAGTTCTGTTGCTCCCACTACTCTACCCTACCTTCCAGTAGAGCAAATTAAAAAAAAAAACAGCTCACAAGAACAAATTCCTCAGTATTCAGACTGGCAAAATAAATTATCACATTAGCCCCGCTAAAAAATGTATGTCTTTCTCTGTACTGTTAAGTTCATCATCCTCTGTCATGAGATAGGTGGGTGGTGTGTTTCATCTTTGCTCTTTTGGGTTTGTGGTTTATTACTGTGTTGACCAGAATTCTAAAGTCTTTCAAATTTATTTTTCCTCTATGATGTTATCATGTTATTATTCTAGTTCTATTCACTTCATTCTACATCAGTTCATAAAGGTCTCCCCAGTTTCCTTTGAAATTGTCCATTTCATAATTTTTTGTGGCATAATATTCTATTATACTCATATACCACAATTTATTTAGCCATTTCCTAGATGGAAGGAAACTTGCTCCCCCCCTTAATTTCCAATTTTTGACTGTCACAAAAAGAGCTGCTGTACGTGTTTTGTACATGAAGAGTGTCCTAGAAGATGGCAGAGGAAGGACAGGAAGTTGCCTGGGCTCTCCTCAATTTCCCCCAGAAACAATGTTAAATCAAGCCTCTAAAAGAATTCTGGAGTGACAGGATCCACAAAAAGATGGAGTGAAGCAATTTTCTAGCCCAAGATAACTTAGAACAATGGTTCTCAACCTTCCTAATACTGTGACCCTTTAATACAGTTCCTCATGTTATGGTGACCCCCAACCATAAAATTATTTTCGTTGCTACTTCATAACTGTAATTTTGCTCCTGTTATGAATAGTAATATAAATATTTGATATGCAGGATGTATTTTCATTGTTACAAATTGAACATAACCCACAGGTTGAGAACTGTTGACTTAGACAACTTCAGTGAAGGTCTGTCTCACTTGAGTGAAAGGGGAGTAGAATAGGCAGTGTCTGGGCAAGTCAGTGAGAGGCTCTTAGCCATAGTACAGATCAGCAGCTGAGGTCCCAGTTTTGACTCAGCAGGCCAGTGGTACAGGAGGCCAATTTTGAAGCCTCTAACCCCAGTGCAGGAGGCAAACTGTGAGCCCTGGAACCCAGGGCACAACAGGCACGACTAGCCTGGGGCGCCCCAATGTAGTAAGGCAGGGGCCAGCACTTGAGGCCCCAGTGCAGAAAGCCAGTGACCAGGTCCCTGGATCCCAGCACAAGAAGTTTGGGACAGTAAACCCTATACCCTAGAAGCAGAGCTCAACTTTTAAAAATGAGCAAAAAAACCCGAAAAAGAGTCCTGACCATAGAAAGCTACTATGGTGACAGGGAAGATCCAAACACAAACTCAGAAGAAGACAACAATGTCAAAATGTGAAGCCTCAAAGGGAAATATGAATTGGTTTCAAGCACAAAACATCCTCTTGGAAAAGCTCAAAAAGGATCTTAAAAATTAAGTAAGAGAAGTAGAAGAAAGAATGGGAAAAGAAATGAGAGTTATACAAGAGAATGATGAAAACAAAGTCAGCTGTTTGGAAAAGAAAGCACAAAAATTGACTGAAGAAAATAACTCCTTTAAAAGCTGTATTGGCCAAATGGAAAAGGAGATACAAAAGCTAACTGAAGAAAATGATTCCTTAAAAATTAGAATTGGGCAAGTAGAAGCTAATAACCCTATGAGACATCAAGAATCATTCAAACAAAATCAGAAGAATGAAAAAAATAGAAGAAAATATAAGATACCTCATTGGAAAAACAACTCATTTGGAAAAGATATGCAGAAGAGATCATTTAAGAATTATTGGACTACCTAAAAGCCATGATTGAAAAAAGAGCCTGGATAGCATCTTTCAAGATATTATCAAGTAAAACTGCCCTGATATCCTAGAATCAGAAGTGAAATAGTAGTGGAAAGAATCTACTGATCATCTCCTTAAAGAAATCCTAAAATGAAAGGACTATTGTAACCAAATTCCAGAACTATCAGGTCAAGGAGAAAATACTGTAAGCAACCAGAAAGAAACAATTCAAATATCAAGGAGCTACAGTTGGTATTACACAGGATTTAGCAGCTTCTACATCAAAGGATCAGAGGACTGGGAATATTATATTCTAGAAGTCAAAGGAATCAACTACTCAGCAAAATTGAGCATAATCTTCCAGGGTAAAAGAGAGATATTTAATGAAATGGGGGACTTTCAAACTTTCCTACTGAAAAGACCAGAACTGAACAGAAAATTTGCTCTTCAGATACAAGATTCAAGAGATGCATAAAAAGGTAAGCAGGAAAAAACACATGATATTCAGTAAGGTTAACTGTTTACATAACTACATGGGAAGATGATACTATAATTCTTAAGAACTGTATTTCTATTAGGGCAGTTAGAAGGAGTATACTTAGACAGAGGGTATTGTGCAAGTTGACTTTGATGTGATGATAAAAAATTATTAAGGGGTAAAAAAAGGATTATACTGGAAGAAGAGGAAGGGGGGGATTAAATTATATTACATGAAGAAACATGAAAGACCTATTACAATTGAGGGAAAGAAGGGAGGGGGTGAGTGTTATTAGAATCTTACTCTCATCAGATTTGGTTCAAAGAAGGAATAACACACTCAGTTGGGTAAAGAAATCTATCTTACCCTATAGGAAAGTAGAAAGGGAAGGGGAAAATAAAAAGGGGGTTAATAGAAGGGAGGGCAGATTGAGGGAGGCAGTGGTTAGAAGCAAAATACTGGTGAGGAGGGACAGGGTAAAAGGGGAGAGAGAGAGAAAGAGAGAGAGGGAGAGAGAGAGAGAGAGAAGAGCATAAACTGGGAAAAATTGGATGGAGGCAAATACACAGTTTAGTAATCATAACTGTGAATGTGCATGGGATGAACTCTCCCATAAAATGGAAGCTGATAGCAGAGTGGATTAAAAACTAGAATCCTCCAGTATGTTGTTTACAAGTGTATCAGCAAGCACCCTAGCATACCCAGGGTGGCTGCTAGCACAGGTTCTTAGATCTGCTTTTCTAAAGGAAA
>CM053580.1:251884291-251911786 GCA_028627135.1 Pseudochirops cupreus
ACTGCCAGCACCATCATCAATTCACTGTCTGCCTATGAAGTCAACACAGATCCATTAACAAGGTCTGAGAGCTCAACACAAATCATCAGTAGTGTTCTAGGATCTGTGAAACCCTTCTCCAGGACTTCTATAAACAGACAACAAGAAAATCCTCTTTCAGGGCTTCCAGTAAGGTCCTAGGGCTTCTGTACAAAGTATCACAAACAAAAATCAACACAAACAGAACGGACAAACATAGTGCCTGGCCACCACAAAGTTCCCCTTCTCAATTCTGCCACCACAAGTGCTCTCTTCTCAGTCCTGCTCTTTCCCAGCTTTAGCTTCTCCTTATATGTGGTCATTAAGCTCCTCCCTGTTCCACCCCTTCCTGTTGCATCAGCAAGTTCCTCCCACTGTGAAGTTCACAAGTTCTGTTTCTTAACAAAGACTTGATATAATCAGGACAAAGCTCAAAGACACTTCAACTCAAACAAGGTGCTAAATACTCAAGTAGCTGAAAGAAGGAGCTAAGTACTTCTTTGCTTGCCATTACAATAAGCTAGAAGTGTTCTCAATAACATTAGAGGGGAAACAAGGAAGCCATTATCATCACTGTTATTCAATATTGTACTAGAAATGTTAGCTTTACCAATAAGAGAAGAAAAAGGAATTGAAGAAATTAGAATAGGCAATGAAGAAACAGTGCTTTCACTCTTTGCAGATGATATGATGGTATACTTAGAGAATCCTAGAGAATCAACTAAAAAAGTACTTCAAATAATTAACAGTTTTAGCAATGTTGCAGGATATAAGATAAGCCCACAATAAATCATCAGTATTTCTATATATTAGCAAAAAAGCGCAGAAGGAAGGGATAGAGAAATCCATTTAAAAATCACTGTAGCAATATAAAATATTTGAGAGTCTACCCCCCAGACAAACCCAGGAACTATATATATGAAATGCTTTTCACATAAATAAAATTAGATCTAACCTGGAAAAATATCAGTTGCTCATGGGTAGGCTGAGCTAACATAATAAAAATGACAATTCTGCCTAAATTAATTTACTTATTCAGTGCCATACCAATCAAAGTATCCAGAATTATTTTATGGAGTTAGAAAAAAATAATAACAAAATTCATCTGGAAGAACGTAAGTTCAAGAATATATATGGAATCAATGACAAAATACAAAAGAAGGTGGCCTGACCATACCAGCTCTAAAACTATATTATAAGACAGCAATCATCAAAACTACTTGGTACTGACTAAGAAATAGAATGGTGGATCAATGGAATAGATTAGGTACATAAGACACAGTAGTCAATGATAGTAACGTACCCTTTGATATGCCCAAACACTTCAACTTCTCGGACAAGAACTCATTATTTGACAAAATCTGCTGGGAAGGCTGGAAAATAGTATGGCAGAAGCTAGGCATAGACCAATATCTCATACCATATACTAAGATAAGGTCAAAATGGATATGTAATTTAGACATAAAGGGCAATACCACAAGTAAATTAGGAGAGCAAGGAATCGTTTACCTGTCAGGTCTTTGGAGAAGGGAAGAATTTGTGATCAAACAAGAGATAGAGAACATTATGAAATGCAAAATGGATAAATTTGATAATTTGATTAAATTAAAAAGGTTTTCTATAAACCACTGCAGCCAAGATTAGGAGAAAAACAGGAAGATGGCATACAATTTTTATGGCCAATGCTTCTGATGAAAGCCCCATTTCTCAAATATGTAGAAAACTGAGTCAAATTCATAAGAATAATAATAAGAAGAAATACAAGTCATTCCCCAAATGATAAATAGCAAAAGGATATGAACAAGCAGTTTTCAGATAAAGAAAATAATGCTATCTATAGTCATATGAAAAAATGCTCTAAATAACTATTGATTAGATAAATGCAAATTAAAACACCTCACACCTATCAGATTGACTAATATGACAGAAAAGGAAAATGATAAATGTTGGAGAAGATGTAGCAAAATTGGGACACTAATGTCTTATTGGTGGAGTTGTGAACTGATCCAACTATTCTGGAAAGCAGTTCAGAACTATGTCCCAAGGGCAGTCAAACTGTGCATACCCTTTGATCCAGCAATACCACTACTTTGTCTGTATACCAAAGAGATCATAAAAAAGGAAAAAAGGGCCTACCTGTACAAAAATATCTATAGCAGTTCTTTATGTGGTAGCAAAGAATTAGCAATTGAGGGGATGCCCATCAATTGGGGAGTGACTGAACAAGTTGTGGTATATGAATGTAATGGAATACTATTGTGCAATAAGAAATAATGAGCATGCAGATTTCAGAAAAACCTGAAAAGACTTATACTGATGCTGAATGAAATGAGCAGAACCAGGAGAACATTGTACACAGTAGCAGCAACATTGTATGATGATCAACTTTTATAGACTTAGCTCTTCTCAGCAATACAATGATCCAAGACAATTCCAAAAGACTCATGCTGAAAAATTCTGTCCATACCCAGACAAAGAACTATGGAGTTTGAATACAGATCAAAGCACACTATTTTAACTTTTTTTGTGTTTTTTTGGTGACTTTTTCCTTTTTTTTCTGTTTCTTCTTTTACAACGTGACTATTGTTGAAGTACGTTTACATGATTGACCATGTATAACCTATATCAAATTGCTTGCCATCTTAGGGAGAAAGTATGAGGAGGAAGGAGGGAGAAAACATTTGGAACTCAACATTTCATAAAAAAATGAATGTTGAAAACTATCTTTACATGTAATTGGAAAAAATAAAATACTATTTTAAAAACAGCGTCCCAGAAGTCCCAGAAACTATTAACACTATCAGAGCCTAAACCATCACTAAAACTTTTGGGATACCCTGTATAGATTATTTTCTTCTTTCTTTGATTTCTTTGAAATACAGGACTAGCAGTAGGAACAAGGATCAAAGGACATACACAATTTGGTAATTTTCTAGGCCCAGTTCCAAATTGACTTTCAATATAGCTTAGGCAATCCACAGCTCTATCAATAGTGGTGGTGTGCCTATTTTCCCACTGCCCTTCCAACATTTGTCATTTTCCTCTTTTGTCATCTTTGCCAGTCTGATAAGCGGGAGGTAGAACTTCAAAATTGCTTTAATTTGCATTTCTTTAATTATTAGAGATTTAGAACTTTTTTTCATACAATTATTGATAGCTTGGTTTTCTGCCTTTGAAAACTACTTGTTCATATCCTTTGATCATTTGTCTACTGGAGAATGGTTCTCAGTCTTATAAATTTGGATCAGTTCCATATACACCTTGCAAATGAGACTTTTATCAGAGAAACTTGTTGAAATCATTTTTTCCCAGTTTCCTGCTCTTCTGATTTTTACTATAGAGAGTGTGTGTGTTTTTAAACTAAATTTCAGGCAGAGGTCAGTAAATATATAGATGTAATTTTTTCCCATCTAAGTTCATGGACCCCTTGAAATCAATCCACTAAGATTAAGAACCCCTGTTCTAGACCACTGATCCTTAAATGTTCCTAACCTTGGATTTCTAATTTCTGTGACACCATTAATTTGAGAGTTAAACTTCCAGCTCAGAATTTTCTGTGGATTAGAAGCTATAATCAGGCAAGCTTGCAGAAAGTGAATGGGAAAGAATAGTACAAAAGTTGTCTGAAATTAAGGAAGACTTTGGAGTCTACACTCAAACAAATAATTGTGACTCCTCTGGTAGTTAAGTAAGTGGTCCAACAACTTAGGTTGTTCCTCTCCCTTTTTGATATTGTGTTGTATAAAACTCCCCCCTCCTCCACCTTTTTGAATTAGGTTGATATGGCAGCCATAGTTGGTAAGGGCCAGAAACTCCACTCTGTTAGCTCCTGTGATTTCAGAAGACAGCTGTGGGCTCAGTGGTTAGGGCACTGGAGCTGGAGTCAGGAAGACCTTCCTTTGACACAATCTGTGTGATACTGGGCAAGTCACTTAACCCTTCCCTAGCTGATTTTCTGCATCTGTACAATGAGAGAATCAACAAGGTTAACATGGATTGAAGTGTGATATAAATGCTTATAAGAACAATAATTGCTACAACAAGAACAATAATGATGATAATTACATGGGAGGCCTGAACCCTGCTCTGGAACCAGGGAGAAAAAGGGGCTTCCCTGAAAAGGTCTAGAGCTCCCCGCTGTCGCTGCCCTATAATACTGGGCGTCACATGCATGTGGCTGAGAGGCATTGGTTTAGGCATCCTGGCTTCTCTTTTGTCATTTTCAAGGTCAAGACACTGTGGCAAGTTGTCACTTTAAATCTCATACAAATACGTGATTATGAGATAAGCAAATTCATCTGATCATTTTTTCTTTATAATCCAAAATGTCAGTATAAAGTTGAATTTAAGCATTTGTCTTTAAAAAAATCCATTTTAAATAGACATTTAAAGAGGTAATCATCCTATCATCATTCAAAATAAAAAATAGACTTGATTTGCTTTGCAAATTCCTTAGAGTATACTAAGAAACTAATAAAAATAAAGAGTGAGGCTATAAGGTTAGATTAGAAAGGAGAGAGAAGGCAGAATATCACACAGTAGAATAGCAAACAGATCATGCCCTTTAAAAATTGCTAAGACTAGGCAAAACCAGGGAGCAGTCAAATTTTTAAACTTAGCCAGGGCTAGTGGCACAATGTAAATTTACATAATATTTTGTATAAATGTGAAGATTGTGTTCTTAAATTCTAAGCTCTAAGCATGAAAGCTGGAGTTATAGATGTGTTGAAGAGCCTATTAGATACTTCATGTGTGCTATATCCTTTCCTTAACATTTTATTTTAAAATAATCAATTTATGTCTATCTTAGTGTAAGAGAGATAGTAGTTGAAGATTATTGGTTGTTAACCTCTCTACTGAGACATAGGGAATATTCTAGATCTTACTCAGAACAGGAATTCTAGGCTGTTCTAGCTCTTTCTTCAGCCTTAAGCACTAATGAGTGTAAATGCCAGCAAATGAAACAGTGTGTAATGCAGAATATAATTATATTAAGAATGCAATCTGTATAGAGTCCATACTTTTGCATTACTGCATAGAATGTCTTTGAATATTTTTCAGTAGCCTCTTTTAACTTTCCATTTAGATAACTGACTATCCCTATACAAATCTTTTCTCAGAAATCCCTCTGTTATTTCTACCCAGCCAATCATACAAATAGCAATCTGAAGACTTCTTGAAAATGTGAAGGAAGGGAGGGAGGTACAGTAGCTCTATGATTCCATGACTCTGGGGAAACCCCTTCCAGTGTGAAAACTTCCTCCAATAATGCAGTTTGGCAAGTCAAGAATAATTTAAGGCTTAAATTGCCAGGGAGGGGCACTAAGGAGTTCAGTGCCTTGTATCTAATCAGAGGTAGGGCAAACTCAAAGGCTGTTGCAGCTTAATGGTAAAAATAAAATGAAATAAAATGATATTCTCATCCTTCTGGTTTACTATAGAATTCCACATCAGGTTGAGTCAGCTCAAGGAGAGAAATGGTTTCTCAGGAAGCCTGACCTCACCAATATGTGACCTTAGGCAAGTTACTTAACCCTATGGACTGCACTTTATCTTTAAAGTAGGATATTCAAATAAATAACCTGTAAGGTCCCTTCCAGATTTAAGTTTAGTCTATGATAATAAACATGATTTGATGATTCCTTTTCAGAATTCTCCTCCAGAAAGAGAGCTATACCCAGATAGAATTTTTTAGTTTACTTGCACTTAAGGAATAAAACAACTTGCCAATTTGGGGCACAGGGATTTCACTAGTACTGAAATCCTGAGCAAAATTCCCTTTTAAAATAAACCTGTCTTTCCACTTCTAGAAAGAATATCCCTCTGTGTTAAACAATGAAGACATACTCTTGTCCTTGGTGGGGCCACTCTCATCGGCAAGGGGTAGGGGTCCAGTGGCATGGCAAGTAGGGATGAGAGAAATGGTGTTGCAGACCTCCATTTATAGCTGCTGGTTCATGATAAATAATACCAAGGCTTCTAGTTACTACCTACTCCCAGTAACTCTGTAAATGTTATCTGTAATTAAGAAAATCATCATTATTTTAAGTGTTATTTATGTAAAACAGTACTCCATAGGTTATTTGGGTAAAAAACAAGTTATTCCTTTTACATGCTACAAGAGGTCATCTTTTCCTCCCCCCCCCCCCCACTTTCTTTACCATGCAAATGGTCTATGTCCCTCTGCTCTTTTTCTGGGGTAATAATCCATTCCATTCTCAAAGGCACAGGGTTGGAAATTCTGAAGCTTCTATTCCTTTAACTGATTCTATAAAAGTCTGTCCTTTGGAAAAAAAGAATCATAACTGATTTTCCCCTAAAAAAAGATTTGAACTGCTATCATGTGAGACCGAACTCTATAAAGACTTTCTAAAATTTAGATTGGCTGCAGTTAAACCAATAGAGTAAAACCCAGTTTGAGTTATAGCTATGAAATGACATTATTCTAGAAATCATTCCTGCACAAATGCCAGAAAGCATCATGATTTTTTGATTTAAACTTTTTCCAATTCCTTTTCCAGTGGTTCTCACCATATCTCAAGGCAGCTCATAACTGAATTACACCTATTAAAATGCATTGTTCTAAAGTTAATTCATGTGCCATAACATGTAATGATTTAAAATGTGTTTTTAACTCTTCATTCTTTTTATTGGTTATTTTATATTCTCTTAGAGACTTGGATTTCTGCCCATCTTTTCCTCTCACCTTTCTTCATTCTTGTTCATCAGTTCCACATCAGTCTGAACTGATTTGCATTAATTCCAATTCCTCCTTTACAATTGCTAGGGGAAGGTTAACTCTCCTGGGTTGTGTATATTATCAACTGTGCTTGAATTCCAGGGGACCTAAAATGAAGGTTAATAATTGAGGAGGAAAAATATGAATTCATATTCAAGCTTTAAATATCTTTGGAAAAAAAGAGATTGGGGGTAGTGCTGTAAATCAGTTAAGCATTTATTAAGGACTTACATGTCAGCTACGCTGAGTTACAAAGACAAAAATGGAGCAATCCTTACCTTCAAGGTGTTCACATGTAATTGGACAAAACCACTCATACACATACTCTGAAATATACAGCTGAAAAGCAGGGCAAAGCAGAATTTTGGAAAATTAAAATAAAATCTTAGCCCCCTCTCAGTCATGTAGAGAGAAATAATTGTTTTATAGTTCAGCAACTGCATTTTAGATAATTCGGAATTAATCACTATCATTACCTCCTTTTTGTGTTCCCAGAGGAGATTAAATTTTCACTTCAATATCCAATTCAAAATATTTGAAGAATTGCAGGAGTATCTGTTGACCTTGGAATAGAAGTAAATGGATTCCCTTGAACATCACATGAAGTCTCACAAGCAATTAAGACCTAAACCTCTTATTGGCTACAAGCCTATCCATAAAAAAATATACTAGCAAGTTTGAAGCCCTCACTTGATCTCTGGTGCTGTCTGGTTTATAGGTCTCTTAATTCAGTAGAATCCTGGGCTCACAAAGATTTGGCATGACCAAAATGATTCAACAACAACAGTATAGCAAAGGATTGGGCTGCTAGGTGGCAAAGTGGATAGAATCCTGGGCCTGGAGTCAGGAGGGCTCATCTTCCTGAGTTCAAATCTGACCTCAGACATATACTAGTTGTGTGACCCTGAGCAAGTCACTTCACCCTCTTTGCCTCAGTTTCTTCCTGTGTAAAATGAGCTGGAGAAGGATATGGCAACCACTCCGTTATCTTTGCCAAGAAAACCCCAAATGAGATCATGAAGAGTCAGACACAACTGAAATGCTTGAGCACAGCATGTAATTGTACGGGTTTCATAGAATCACAGGGTTGAGGGAAATTAATGTACTATTATATTAATAACTAATTATTAATTTGTGATCCACCCTTTTCTTTTCATTTCTGTTAAAACCCTATGCCTGAAAAGGTAGAGAGTCTCTTGTGGGCTTGGTTGAGTGATGAGATCTGCTCCTAGCCCCCACAGCTCATGCTTGATAACTAAGTGGGTGGGAGCCACCTCATTTCTGTTTAAAGTATAAATAAAATTTCATGTATAAACAATTTCATGGCAGCATGTTTGCCCCAGTTCTGGATAAGAATAATGTCCTTGTACTTTCCCAGTCACCAGTGGAGTAGAACTAGGCTGTGTGCAAGTTCCCATACTTTTTAGTTTTCAGCCACGTTGTCAGATGCCTTCAATGAGGATGAATCAAGGTCAACTACTGCACTAAAGATAAATAAATTATTCAACTTGAAAAGGCTACAAGCCAAGATTAAAGTGGAGGGAGGGTTGGTACATGATTATTTTGACTGCAGATGATTGTGCGCTCATTGTGCACACAACAGCCTCTGAAGCTGAGATGCAACAAAGTATGAATGGATTCTTTGCTGCTTTTGCTAATGTTGGCCCAATAATTAACCCCAAGAAAACACAGGTACTCCACCAGTTAGAACCACACCATTCATATGTGGAACCATTAGTTACAGCAAATGGAGAAATTTTGAATACTGTGGATAAGTTCACTTACCTAGGCAGTATACTTTCCAGGGACATACCATTGATAATGGGTTTGATGCACGAATTACTAGAGCTATGTCAGTGATTAGGAGGCTCTGAAGGAAAGTGTGGGAGAGAAGAAATATTAGACTATCAAACTGATGGTCCACAGAACTTTTGTTCTGACCTCATTGCTGTACGCCTGTGAAACCTGGACAGTCTATCAGTGCAATGCCAGGAAACTGAATCACTTCCATTTGAATTGTCTTAGGAAGATTCTAAAGATCACTTGGCAGAATAAGGTACCAGACACTGAGGCCCATTCTTGAACTTAACTGCCAAGCAATCAAACTCTATTGTAGAAAGCACAACTCCAATAGGCTGACCATATTGCTCGAGAATGCCAAATATGCACTTGCCTAATAGACTATTTTATGGAGAACTCACACAAAAAACACATGATGGTCAGAAGAAGTCATACAAGGACACTCTCAAGATATCTCTGAAGAACTTCAGAATTGATTGTGTGACATGGGAGACACTGACACAGGACCACCCAGCAAGGCATTCCTACATCGGAGAAGGTGTTGTGCTCTATGAGCAAAGCAGAATTGAAGTGACTCAAAAGAAATACAAGATGTACAGATTTAGAGAATCCACCCCAAAATGTTCACCTGGATTATTTGTGCCCAAACTGTGGTAGAGCATTCCAAGCTTGTATTGGTCTGATCAGCTATAATTGAACATACTGTAACTTGACTTCAATATAGTGATGTCATTTTTGTCTTCTTCCAAAATGAAAGACAACAACCATAAACAGAATCCAATCTGGGCAAGCTTTTGCCTGAGGGGAAGAACTTTCTGTCCTTGATCTCCTCCATTAAGAGTTTAGGGCAACACAACTAGAAGACTAGCCAGAAGAGTCTTATGGAAATGGCTTCCAGATGTCTTGAGATTGTGGAGTGTTGTCATTAAGCCATGTTCTCAACAAGAGGAGTTAAAAGTCTTTTAGCTCACCTCCTTATTAAATATTCTCACTAAATTTTCACTTGTCAAGGGAATTCCCTTTTAGAAGGGATTTAGGTGATTCAGGGTCTCTCTTGGAGTCCTTGGGTGTGAGAGGAACCACTGACCATCAACTTATTGATTACTGGCTAGCCTAATTAATAAATTGATTACTAATTGCCCAGAAACTTTGTCTCCACCAAAAGAATTTCAAAAAGACCTTGAATGTCATTACACAAAAGGTACCGTGTTCTCCCCAGCTTTCTTAGCCATTTGCCAACTACAGCTGCATTTCCAGAGTATTTTTCCTCTTCTTTCTCCACTAAAAATATTTCATAATCTTTTTTAAAAAATCAAATTTTTTCCATTTGATTCTATAAGACATTATGCAGTAGGAACCCCAATATTTTAATAAATTTCTAGCTTTGTGGAAAATATAGAACTTGATTCATGAGAGAAGCACTATGAGATGTGAGACAGGCATTGTAGTGCATTTGAAAAGTACTGGTTCTGAGGTAAGAGAAAAGGCTTAAAATCCTATCTCTTTCACTTACTGTGTGACTTTAGCCAAGTTACTTAATCTCTCTGGATCTCACTCACCTGCTCTGTAAAATGTGAGCTGTTGGGTTAGATAGCCTCTAAAGTCCCTTCCACTTTAAATTTGTGATTTATGATCTACCACAGTGATACTTAGACTTTATTCTGGGTCTTCAATCAGCTTTAGCAAAACTAAATTCCCTAGAGCCTCTTGATTCTACTTGATCCTATTTGTTCCTGCTCCTTCCCCTTCCTCCATCCTTCCTTAACTTCTCTTCAGAGCAAATTAGAGGAGATGGGTAGACTTCTTAGGGCATACAATAAACAGGTCCTTATATCTATACAGATTTATTTGGAACAAGTAGATATGACTTCCTTGAGCAGGAGTAGGGGCTAACAACACATCCACATCATTGGCTTAGTTCAGTTCTACTGAGAGAGTTATCTCCACATGGAGCCTATGAAATTGCTAAAAACCAAGAGTAGAATCAAACAACTCTCCAATGAGCTTCCTCATGAACTCAACTGACAGTATGCTGAGCAAGAATCATTAAATGGCTAAGTCATGTGTACTTGTTTATAGAAATGCAGGAGTTTATAATGGCAATTCAGAGTCAAGTTATTGTCACTAGAATTTATATATGCAAGTGGTTTGGACTTGGTGACCAGTAGAGATTATATGAGGAAATGGTAGAAACTATAACATATCACATCAGGCTGTAAACATTTAGTACCAAATGAGACATGGCCTGGTGGCTAAAATGATATATCATTATGTTGTATCTTTCATAGACCGACTGTCAAATTTCTATACAAACAATTATAGATCTCCAAAGATCCTAGAAAGCACAACTAATAAACTGTATGTTGATTGAACCATTATCAAACTGCTGCCTCAAATTGCCCAAGAATATCACTGAACTTTAAAAACTTTAAAAAATTTTGAATAGATGTTGTCCTACTAAATAGTCATCATCTTAAAGGTCTATGGAACAAAAAACTTTTGAAATACATAGACACTGTGGAAGAGGTCAGTATCACTTGGGAGCAGGACAAGGTATGTGTTCATCTCTGTTGAACTGTCTGATGTTGGATCTATCCTCAGCATTCTTTCATTAAACTATGGAGAATGGGTATATTTCCTAATGCTTTTATTCAAGTGCAAAAGTATTCATATCTACCCATTCAGCTGGGGAAAGTTTTCTAATGCTTGGGGTAGACACCTCCCCAACTCAAACTATGGGTTTGAGGTCTATATGGGGTGTTCAGGAAGTGCTAGTACTTCTGATATGAGGGCTTGCTGAGCTCTTTTCAGGACTGCTCATCCACTCTTGGTGTCCACCTTCATCCAACTCTCACCCATGGCTCCAAGAAATTGTAGCATGTCCAGCAACCACATAAACTGTCTGGGAAGATGGGGTAAACCAGGTTGAGGTATTAGACATAGTAAATGACAAGAGGGAAGAACAGATAGTATAATTTCTACTAACATAGTTATATTGAGTTATTCCTGTAGACAAGAGCTAATGATAATTCTCAAAAAAGAGACATATTACCTGCTCTCTGTTACTCAGGAATTATACCATACATTGACTCTTGATTGCGCAAGAAAGTATTATAAGAACTAAGAATAAAGAACTAAAAAAATATAGTTGAAAAGATGTCCTTACTGTCAACTAGAAAATTATTTTTATGCATCCCTTTCATTCTGATTTTAGGCTCAACAAAGAAATGGTTTGTATTAGTCATAATGACATTAAATCACTTCTTTTTTTCTGCATAGAGAAATTCTTTCATATAGGAGTCTCAGAGATTAAACTATCAGTCACTTTACCCCGAACATATCTAAGTTTACTTGGAGAGAGAGGGATTTTGGAGTTATGATACTATCAATGCAAAAAAAAAAAAACTCCAAACAAACAATGATCTGTAAACAAAAGCCTGACAAAGAGCATTTTGAATGAAGGTCAAAGGAAGAACAAAAATAATATTTTGTTTCAAATATATCATAAACCACTGGATAAGGAGGAGAACGTGGACATTGAGTTCTAAAGCAGATCTCAAAGATGATATAGAGGTCAAGTATTGTAGAAATGGGAGACTTCTATGAGCAGGAAATCTGCTGGTAGTTTTTCTCTGCTAAAAGTTTAGCACCTAGAAAGTAAAGAGGGTCACTGTCTTTCTAGAACTGATTCTGACCAGCAGGGAAGATCTAGTTGCTAAAATAAAAATAACAAATTTTTTTGAAATAAGTGAACATGCCATCTTAGTATCTGTGACAGAAAAAGAAGAGACTACTAGGTATATTTTGATATTTATCCAAGGCTATGGGCCGTATATAGAAGAGTTCATGGAAGGGACAGGTAGGATTAAATAAATTGATATTCTATAGAGGAAGGTTGTTTGTGAGAGATGGAAGTCTTTGAAAAATGAAATTATGAAGACATAGTTGAAACTAATACCTTTCAGGAATGAATTGGGGAAACTTCTAAAGAGACCACTATGGTTCCGTGGGGAATTATCTGGTCAGTTCATTTTGAAAAGGAATATCTAGAAGATAGGTCAAAGTCAGTAACTAGGATAAATGTGAAAGAGAAGACATAGTCTTCTGTAATGGAGATGTGCCACAACTCCCTATCTCAATGAATATAATCAGTGTTAGGGTATTATGTGTAAATGAGCTGTTGTCTATGCCTTGATATTATTATTATATGAGAAAGTCTCTTTGAATCATGGAATCAATCAATCAGCAGAACCTGAATGTAACCACAAAGTAGTAGGCAGGAAGGAATTTTCCTTTATTCCCATAACAATTGAATAAGCCCTCAATTAATTTGAGAAGATTGTAGGACTTTGGAAATTGAATGAAAGGCAACTGATACTATGCAGGAAACGCTTTGTGATTGGATAATTCTCATATATACCTCTGGGTCTATGTATAAAAACAGTAAATCCATCCAAAGTTAGCCAATCCATTGGTAGAGAATCTTGAATTTAGAAATTTATTAGTTCAGAATCTGTAGTTCTCTCTTCCAGAGAGAAGCCAGATAAAGAGTAAGCTCAGAAGGAATAACATACTTCTCATCATGCCACAGACCACATTGACAAGATCACTAGAGATACTACACAAGTAGGAAGTAGTGTGTCCATTTGGGTTCTTAAAGACACACCAATAGATATGAAAAGACAGTCAACCAAGAAAGAAGGCACTTATGTAGAATGTAGTCCTTTGTGGTATTGGTGGTGGTAGAGTGGAGTATGAACTATAAGTATAAACTCAAAAATAGATTTCTGGTATTTGCAGATCCTATACATGATTGCACGCCACCATGGGGGGGGGGAGAAGGGAGGGAAGAAAATCTGAAACTCAAGTGATTGTGGAACTGAATCTTGTAAATTAAAAGTAAATGAGTAAATAAAAAAAATTAAAAAAAAAAAGAAAAAATATATTTCTGATAACAAAACTTATAAGTTATAATGTCACACATTTGCTACACACATATCTGGCATTGTACTTTACATTTAAGACTACTTCTCCTTTTGGCTGCTGCATATATTTATGGGAGAATATGTCCCAGATTTTTGAGGGGAAAGTTTTCTACTAATTGTTCTTCTTATACCATCTTATTAAATGCCTTTTCTAGGAGTTAATTATGTCTCCTTGCTGATTATTAATGGGAAACACATCAATGGGGACATATGAGTTATTGTATTAGAATTATAAAGGATGATATTAATGAGATGGTAAAGTAAGTATTTTTTCAGGATGAGAGAAGCACAGAGATATGATTGTTGCTTTGTTTTAATACTCAGGCTATCAAACAAAGTTATCTCTATGTTAAATCCTCTAAAAATCTTGTACTATTTTAATAGACACATGGGTGAAATCTTGATGGAGAGCCCTTTTGGTGGCATTTCGTTCTACACAATCATTTTTTTTTGTTTTTAGGGGAACAAATTTCCTTAGTATCCTTCCTCCTTAGTGGGATTTCTTTACCCTGGGGCCCAGTCTCCTGATTGCTGTTTTTGGACAGGATCATCTTTTGTTGAGGAGCCCCAACCATGCTGCTCACTTGACTCTCTGGTCAACTCATTCTCTAAAGCGCTCCACCTCTTTAAGCAGCTCTGCTTTCCCTTTTCCCCAGGTCTCCTTTGTGTTTTGCTTTTCCCATTATAATGTAAGCTCCTTGAGGGTAGGAACAATTTCGTTTTCTTGTGTTTATATCATCAGACCTTGGTATGGTAATGACAGGAATAGCACATAGTAAGCACTTAATAAATGGTCTATTTATCTTTATACTTAAACAATAAGAATAGTAGAATAAGGTACTCTCTGTACCTTTCAGTTTATTGTGTAACTGAAAGACGCGGTGTGTTGGAGAATATCATTTCTGAAAACCTGCCTGTTCCTTTCTGCGCCTTCACTAAGGATGTCCTTGGTATATGTACAGATTATTCTTCCAAAGATTTTTTAATAGAAATGGGAAATTAAGTATTTGAATGAGTTGTTGATTTTATTAATGGTACATCACCTTTCTCTTTGATTTGATTTTTCTTTTTCTTTCTTTCTTTCTTTTTTTTTTTGCATCACAGCAGTGTCCTGAAATATCCCCCTTCCCACAGTTAAGGAAAAGGCACTGCCTGTGTATCTAATGTCTTGTGCCTATGGTCCCTCACCTCTGTAAAAGCAGAGGGAAGCATTTCCTGACTCACCAGACTTCTGACATCAATATTAGGCACTGTATTTACTTTGAGTAGATTTTGATTATGCAAGATCTTTTAAATTTTATGTATTCAAAGTAATTTATTTTATCTTTTGTGTTCTCCTTTGTTCCTTGTTTAGTTATGAATTTTCTTCTCTCCCACAACTGTGAATAGTTATATCATCAGAGTTATGTCAGATGATATAAATTCTCCTTTAAATTTTTCTTAATCAAGTAGAATAGTTATTAATATTCTCTCAATTTCCTCTTAAAAATTAATATCTCTCCCCAAAGCATTTGGCATCTTCCTCTTTTTAAAGATATATTGAAATTAATCCCTCCATATCCTAAGAACTGTGTTAACTCTAACATATGTTTCCTTTTTGTATTTTTAGTCTAGTTATTATTCAGTTGTTTTTCAGTCACGTCCAAGTCCGTGGGATTTTTTTGGCAAAAGCAATGGAGTAGTTTGCCATTTCCTTCTCCAGCTTGTTTTAAGATAAGAAACTGAGGCGTGGGGTAAAGTGACTTGCCCAGGGTCACACAGCTAGTAAATGTCTGAGGCCTGATTTAAACTCAGTAAGATGAGTGTTCCTGACTTCAGATACAGCACCCTATCCCCTTAGTTTTTATTAGTGACATTTCTTTTTCATGTAGCATAATAGAGTTTTTGATGTTAGAATTCAAATGCGATTGGCTGCACTTTCATTTATGGAGAAAAGGCATCTTCCATTTTTCATCTGTTGTTCTTTAGTTGGTCTTTCAAAATGATTTACTTTATTTGGGTCTCTTGCCAAGCTTTCCATGAACTTATTTTTTCCTTCACTCACTTTTCTTAGTTTTATGAGGTGATATGGCTCATAATCTTCTTGCATTTTCTTTTATTAGATTTTACAAATGAGTTTATTTGCTAACCCAATGTTCTTGACAATTATATCTCTCCACTTGGCGAGGACATCAAGTGTTTGGGGGTGGGATGTTTCTAGGTATTTTTGGTCTCTTTGTTGTGGTGATTTAATTAGAATGGTTAAACTTCCTTAGGAAAGGGCGATTGTATCAATGGGTTCTTTAATCCGTCTCCCATTCTTCAGACATCAGCAACATCTTTAAATAAATTAGATAGGAGTTACCTTAATTTTGCACCATATCTTTTTATTTTTTGACCTTTCTTCTGTTGGGGTAATTCTTTCCATCTTTGCTCTAACAAGTCAGTTGCCTGAATAGCTGTAGTCTTCCAGAAAAAAATTTTTACATTGGTAATTGATAATTTCTTGTTGGTTAGAATAGAATAATCAGTTACATTTTTGGTGATTTTTGGGATGCTTTCCATGTTCAAGGCTTGCTGACTCTTTTTAAAGAAAATTTTCATGATATATTGAAATGAGGCTTCTGTAATCTTTTGGTTTCTCTTATTTCTTTCTTTTGAAACATGATTTCCAATATCTTTTTTTTTGCCACATTTTCTGTCAGTCTTTGCAGTATGGTCCCTATGTATCAAAGTATATGCTAATTTTATTTGGTTCATTTTACTGAGGGCTTTGTAGAATTTCTCTCTTTTAATCCTCTGCAAAAGATGCACAGAGGCTGCAGTTTGCTTCAAGATTTTTATTCCAAATTCTTATCATGAGTATTAGCTTAATACAAGATGTCCCTTGCTGCTTTTGGACACACAATAAAATCAGCTTCTCAATTCCTTAATTTGTTCCTGCAAAGAGTATCTAGGAGCTACATATTTGCACATAGCTGCAATTTCCTTTTGCATCCTGTTTTCATTTAAACTCACTCAAATTTAGAATACAACAGTATATTTATTTTTTTAAAAAAGCAACAACTTTGTGAGTTAGTACCCTTCATCCTAGATTTTGCCCCCATTGTTACTACAGAAACAGAAAGAAGCTACATAAATTGAAGGTCATTTTGTATTTTTCTTGGTTTCATGGGCTGCAAGTTATCATTATTAAGTGGGTGTTGTACTGCTGATGAGCCTCTTCCTGCTTAGGGAAGGCTGGTCCTTAGAAAACAGATGTGGTTTATTTCTGGGGCCCTATTTGCAGCCTTTTTTGTGGCAGAACCATCCATAGTTTTAACTTAGCTGGAATGGTCTTAAAGAACATGGCCCTGGGGCACTGGAGTAGGATTATTATATATGTATATTAATAATCAGCTAGATCCATTTAACACAGAAGAACATGTTTAACCATTCTCTAATCATTGAGCATATAATCGTTTCCAGTAAGTGATTCCTTTTTATTCTAAAAGGTTGAAATGATTTGAACTATGTTTTCTTCCTAACTGATCTTCTGTCTAATATTTGTTCTAAAAGTGACAGGTTTATACAGCTTCCATCTCTGTGGTACCCCAGATTTACTTTTCAGGAGAAGATAAGGATGTTTTTTAATAAAGAATTCTGTATCTTTTAGTTAGAATACAAAGCTTGGGAGTCTTTTGGCTTTCATGCAAAACCCATCATTTCAGATTAGATTAAATTTGATTTTCTGATTTTTTTGCTCCTCGGGCAAGGAAAAAACCCAACATATTGTATGCACTACTTAAGAGCATAATGAGATTAATTTTTCTCTAGAACATTTCATTGTTTTAGGAAATTCCTAATGTGTAAACTTCCTCCATTGATATATTTTTATTTATTTATTTTTTGGAGGGGGGAAGGCAGTTAAGTGACTTACCCACGATCACACAGCTAGTAAGTCTGTCAAGTGTCTGAGGCCAGATTTGAACTCAGGTCCTCCTGACTACAGGGCCAGCGCTCTATACACTGTGCCACCTAGCTGCTCCAGCTTCTTTGATGTATATGGTCAACTTGTCTGTAACTGACAGCTTTAGAAAGTTGCCTTGGGGCATAGAACAAACATGTGCCAGAGGCATGATTTAAATGAATTTTCCCTAACTTTAAGACTGTTTCTCTAACCGTTAACTTAAGCAACACTTCCCCTCTTTATATGGGGGAAATAATGTCATCAGTCTGTTAGATAAAATTTTCATCTTCTTTGAAAAACAACATTTCTTATAACTCCTAATATTATTTGAAGCATGGTTTTTTTCCTCCTGGGGAATAATAGAAAGCCAGTTTCTACTGATCAGTGGTTTATTTAGTATCTGATATGAATTTGGGATAAGCAGCTTGGCTTTGGGTTAATTACAGCTCATTTAAATCCTAACCAAGTTATCTCTTATTTCCTGCTACTTATTTCCCAAGTAGATGCACAACATTTTCATTTCACGCACATTTGTTTTTTTGAAAAACAGATTTCACACATCAGCTATACTTTGTAGGAGAAGAATCCAATTGCCCACGATGTCACGGGGCCCAGGTGTCAGAGATGATTGAAGGGAAGTGGAGACTCGTGCAAGGAAGAAAGGAGCCAAAGTGTGTTCAGGCGTTGTAACCCTGACCAGGAATGCAGGGGCAATACTAGCAGCAGATATGAGGCCTCCAACAAAGAATATTTGGGGCCAAGCAGATGATGGTAACTTCAACAACTTGCCTTCGGCTATGGAGGGACCAGAATGAAAATGGATAGTGCAGCCACAGAAGCCAGGGGCAGGCATAATGGGATCTTAGATGGAGAGAGCACAAGTGCTGTCTCTATCATAGTTCTCTGACTTCACATATGCTTCAGAGACTGCCATATGCACAGAATCTCAGAGTTAGAAGGAACTTCGGAAGCCATCTAAGACTGACCCATACCTGAATAAGGGCATCCTCTATAAAATGCCTGACTTAAGATTACCCTGAATCTGCTTGAAGAATTTTCGTGATGGAGAGGGTGAGAGTACTCTACCTAATGAGGCATCCCATTCCACTCTTGGGTCATATTTATCCTTAGAAGATTTTTCCTTTTCTTAAACCTAAATTGATCTCTTTGCAGTTTTTACCTTTTGTACCTAGTCTAGCCTTCCTGCATCAAGCAGAATAAATCCAACTTCATATGACAGATCTTCAAAAAACTAGATGTTCCTTCTCTCCGTCCCTCCCTTCTAGGGGAAAATGTTTTAAGTCATAAGAGAATTACTTACAAAAAAGAGAGCTACTATGGCCAAAAATCTACAAACCCTAAAGCACTGCTTTAGGATAAAGATTCCCCAGTTCCTTCAACTTATGCTCAAATGACATGATTTTAAAATTGTTTTGAAAACTGCTGCTTTTCTCTGGATACTACAGTTTATGTAATGCAATCCAACACACATACATAATCTATTATGTGCAAGGCATTGGGACCAAAGACAAACAAAAGAAGAACCATTCCATGCCCTTAAGGGACATACATTTTACTGGAGGATAAAGGAGGAGAGAGAGATCATTAACAACTAGGAAAAAAAGTAAAGGTTTCTTGTAGGAGGGAACCCAAGAGCTGAGCATTAGGGGAAACAAGAGATTCTAAGAGACAGAGAGAGGCAAGGAGAGAGTTGATTCCAGCCACCCCATACATCCAATAAGTTGCCAAATATTGTTTTTTAAAAATCTATGTAACATATCTTGCACTTGACCTTTCCTACTCACTTAACCATCGCCTTCATTTGGGCCCTCATCGCCTCTTGCCTGTACCACTGTAACGTGTATTAGTTTCCATGCCTCAAGTCTCTCTGCACTCTAGCCCATTTCCCACAGAGCTGCCAAAGTGATTTTTATTTTTTTCCTCCTTTTCTTTTTTTGCTGCTATTTTTTTTTTTGCTGTTACTGCTGCTGCTACTTCTGCTATTGCTGCTGCTGCTAATTCTACTGCTGATACCCCTACTGCTGCTGCTCGTTATAGATAGATGACTGTTCCTCTGAGATGACACTCCATCTCCCATCTCAGTTCCTTTGTACTAGCCGTCTCCCAACCCTGGAATGCACTCCTTTATCTCTATCTCACAGAAGTCTTCTCTGTATTTAAGACACAATTCAAGGATTACCTTTCACATGAAAACTTTCCTTGTCCTCTTAATTGCTAGTGGTTTCCCCAAATACTTTTTATTTTTAAAATTATATATATCTACACATATATACACACATATATGCATATATATGTACTTGTCACCCCTTATAGAAGATAAATTTCTTGAAAATAGGGATAATTTCATTCCTAGTATTTGTACTTTGTGCCTAACACAGCTCATATCACATAGGAGGCACTTAATAAATGCTTACTGATTGGATGTTGCATAATGGATGCCCATGGTTTGTACCTGTGTGCCCAGTGTAATTTACGAAGAGAAAAACTTTTTTTAACTGGGTGGAGGACCTAGTAGGCATGCCTTATAGAGAAAGAATTCATTTTCCCATGGAGTCCTGGACCCAAGGTTCAGGTTTTTATTGGAGGAGAGTAGGAACTCATTTCCTCTCCTGCTATTGGCTCCAGGCATGGTCTTTTGATTAAAGAAAAGTTGAGGCTGATGGGAAAGAGATGGGAATTTTATACATGGATATGATGGGGACATTTGGGAATCATTACAGCAGCCAATCATTGGACCAGTAGTGTGGAGGACCTGAGGCAATTAATTTATGAGAATTGCAAAAACCTGACTGGAACAGCAACAGAGGAAAATAGGACTGGAGCTCATATAGAAGCAGACCTACACATAGAAGCTGCAAACAGCTAGGACTGAAGCTTGGAAACAAAACAGATGATACATTCATGGAAGTCCTTTAAGTCCCTATCTACAGGGACCTCCCCTATTGGTGTGATTTTTGTCCTTTCTGATCTTGGTAGCAAGTCCCATTTATTCACTTGTCTGCTATGAAATAAATTTCTTTATATTAAAAATAATTGGTTGCTAACATGTTAGATAATTGACTAAACTAGAAATGAGCCAGGTATAGATATTCTCAGATGTACTGTGTGGGGGTAAAATGTGAGCCACAGAGATGATAAATTATTGATAGGCCTTCTAGATGGAACTGGTGCCCATGTCAGTCTAGACTTTCAGTTCTGTTTATGTATTACACTTGATATTGTATTAGATACCAGCTAACAGTTTTAGAGGAAAAATTTTCTTTCTTTTGAAAAAGAATAGAAGCATAAGTGAATCTTCACCTGACTCCTCCTCTTCTGTAATCTACCTCTAATTTAAAATTACAGTAATTTAGTTACATGGGGAAACAATGGAGTTTGCTAGGAAATAAACTATTGTTACCCATTAGATTGAAAAGATAGTGTGGCATAGTCAGAAGAACAGAGGGGTTGGCATAAAAGGGTTTGGGTTTGGGTTTGAATCCTGACTCTTCTACTTTTTAGCCTCTAATACTGGTAAAAAAGGAAGGAACCTCAGAGAATACTCAGTCTATTCCCATCTCTTTATATACAGATCAGGAAATGGAGTCCAGTTGGGGTCCTTTGAACTGCTGAATCCAGTTAGAATCAAAGCAGTGCAAGACTTATTAATGCCCAATTTACAAATAACCATTGAGAAAGTTCTTTTATGTGATTATAATATGTATTTATGGAGAGAACCTCTAGAACTTGGAATGCATTTCCTTATAGAAACAGCCTATATATATGGTGAATAGTTGTAGTTAAAATAGTATCATTAATACAATTAACATGTTTCAGGTGCATTATGGGTTAGTCTTTTTTGGAATTAACCAGGAGCCCGATTGCCACGTATAGCATTGTTTTAAGTGAATCTGTGTTTTAACTTCCTAACAACTGACGTAACCAATGAACAATTTTAGAGGATAACTTGTTCTTAAGTTGGAGACTGTGCTATCCTTTAAAGCTCAGTCACTGGCTGCCAATCATTTGGGACACATGGTACTTAAACATTATGGTGAATTTGAGAAGGGTTTTGGAGTGAATTTCAAGGAATTGAAATATCCTAACACAGGATCAAAAAGGCATAAATGGCCTTTAGAGTTTGTAGATTTTTGGTTAAGGTATCTCTTTTTGTAAGTTATTCTCTTGGGATTTAAAACATTTTATTTTGAGTTACAAATCAACATGATTAGATAAGAAAGTTTTAGCTGAAAATAAAAACATTAATGTGTATGTTAAAGGAACATTTTATACAATCCCTGTCTTCCATTTATACCAATTAGGAAACTATCTCCAGGATTGGTCTGCCAGAAGTTATTAAAGGCCAGAGGTCCAGGTCTCAACTTTAATGAGTTGCTCTGAGGGAGTTGGTCTCTCTGAACAAATTGTTAAGTACTGTATGTTCTCTGTAGGACCCAATCCAAGTTTTCTTGTTTCTCCTCCTCTTCTATTTATCTTTTCCAATAAAATTAAAGTTCCAAAATTGAAAACACTTTTCATTGGTAATTTGTGGCAAAATGCAAAAGTTATGGCCTTACACCTTTGATACAGACCACAGAGGCAATTATACTTTGCCCTAGGGTGCATTTCAATATGGGCCATCCTAGCCTACTCTGTCCTTCACTGACTTTCCAGTTTCTTACCCTTTCCTTTAATAAAGGAGGAAAGGTCACTGTATGTAAAATGAGTTGTAATTTTCTCTCTAATTGGCACTGAATTTTTATATGTTCCTTGCCTTCATGGGCAATACTACAACATAACAAATGCATTTTGCCTGTCAGGGATCCAAAATGTTTTGTAACTGGGACTATATGAACCCAGAAAATGGTTGTTAGTATCTTTATCATCCCTATGTGCTGAACTTTCCCAAAGCCAGTAAGAATAATACACAGAAGAGCTATGTTGAGATTTATGAAATCAAGTGCTTTACAAACTGTTTTAATCTTTACAACATGCTTTTAGGAAGAGACCTCAGCAACAAGCAAATTTTTTTTTTGCTTCTCACCATCTCTCTTCCTTAAATAAAAGAAGACAATAACAAGAGGTCACTGGACTGAGAAATACTTCATTTTTTAAAAAGTATTTTATTTTTGCAACAATCAATTGTTCAGTTATTAAAATGACCCATTTCAATAATTTTTCCCTCACTTTTAACTCCTCCCACCTGCCCTCCCCAAGAAAGATAGAAAGGAAGAAAGGAAAGAAGGAAGCAAGAAAAACCCCTCATATCCCAGAAGCTCAGTCAAGCAAAACAAATTCCTACTTTGGTAATGTCCAAAATAAAAGACAAAAAATCCCAGAAGAGTCTTCTATAGGAGATGGTGTGGAGTGGAGTGCAACTTTCCCTTATCTTTAATTCCCCTACGTCCTTCTTTACTGCAACATATTTATGCAGAGAAAATTAAGGATGAGTTACAAAGGCATTTATTAAGTGATGAATATATGTCTAGACTGTATTCGGTGCTGGAGGCACAAATACTGAAGTGACAACAGCTGTGCTATCAGTCAGGGTTTGTTATATAGGTGGAGGAATAGCTCTTAACCTTTAGAATTTTATTTTGGTCATTCTTCCCAAACTATAATCTTTCTTTTCCTACCAGGTACTTCTTATCTTCTAGTGATGACCCTTGATTCCACCCCTGCAGAGAGGCAAGAAGAGGTGATTATGCTATTCACTCATTCCATTTCAGGTATCATGGTTATCATGAAATGCATAACAAATCGCAAAGGGGTTAAGATCATCCATAGTTTTAATATGAATGGAAAACAGGAATTAGGAATGGTTTCATTCAGCGGTTCTCAACCTGTGGGTTATGTTCAGTTTAAATACATCCTGCATATCAGATATTTACATTACGATTCATAACAGTAGCAAAATTACAGTTATGAAGTAGGAACGAAAATAATTTTATGGTTGGGGGTCACCACAACATGAGGAACTATATTAAAGGGTTGCGACATTAGGAAGGTTGATAACCACTGGAAATAGAGAAATTATAGAAAAATTCATGCAAGCTGCAGGCAAACTTGAAGCCATGAAGAGGAGGGTATTAAAGCGTTGCAGCATTAGGAAGGTTGAGAACCACTGGGATATCAGGAAAAGCTTCATCTAGGAGGTGGGATTTAAGCTGAGACTTGGAGGAGACCGAGGAAGCCAGGCGGCAAGGAAGAGGAAGGAGAGAGTTCTAGGCATGGAGGACAGCCAGTAAAAATGCTAAGAGTCTGGATATGAAGTGTCTCATGTGAGGAACAACTGGGAAGCCAATATCACTGGACCACAGAGTACATTGGGGACAGGAGATGTAGGGTGTAAAACTAGAAAGAGGGGAAGGTAGTTTATGAAGTGCTTTAAATGATAGAGGATGTAATATTTGATCCTGGAGGTGAAAGGGAATCACTAGAATTTATTTAGCATAGGGGCAACATGATCAGAGTGTTCTTCATAGCAAATACACATCTGTAATGCATGCAATAGACATAACACAATGCAAAGCACCACTTGACAGGCCTCCTCAGTGACTGTTGGTCTAACTCCCATGTAGGACATAATACATGTACACATTATAGCCATCGTTATATACTCTCGGAAAAAACAAGTATGAGTAACAATAAACAAAGTAAATCAATAATGACATCAATAGGCCTATAAAAGAGCAATATACACAGAAATGGAGTCATATATAAAAACAACTAACAAGAAAACAGTACATAGGTAACAGACTAACGTAGCTGCCGTAAAGCAAGATACTGGCACAAAAGCAAATAAACATAAACATGGATGTTAAAGCAAGCTTAATACATGCAGTCATTAGTGCACAAATGAACACATGCAATTACATGCAGGAACACATTACAGAAGGAAGCATTAGCATAATCATCTGGACACATATGTAGCCATTTTGCCTGGAATATCATAGCTTAGTCTTGTCTTGGGTTCGATAATCTCAGGTGTCCTGCAACCTGGTGAGCTGTCTGCCCCATACTCATACTGGTCAATGCTGTGGGCTGATCATAATGTTAATCAGAACTATAGTCTTGTTGAGCTGCTCTTGAAATTGCAGCCGTCCCAAACTGGCCAGTAGTAGCATTACTCTCCATGGAGTGTGTCCACCAGCAGTGGTTCTCAACCTTCCTAATGTGGCAAACTTTTAATATGTGGGCGTATCTGCATGTGGGTGGACCCGCCTGGAGATGGATAGAGGAGCGGTGTCTAGGTTCCTACGACCATTGGAAATATGTGTTTTCCGATGGTCTTAGGCGACCCCTGTGAAAGGGTTGTTTGACCCCTAAACGGGTCGTGATCCACAGATTGAGAACCACTGATCTATAGCTCAAGTACCAGTCCAAAAAGTTATGTCTTTTGGTTTGGTTTGTACTTATTATTCATACTTAATTATTTGGTTATAGTATATAAAATCTCATGAAATATCTGGTTTTGAGCCATTGTCAGACTGTCTTTGTGTGAATGTGAAGAGGCAGTTAAGGTGCATAAATGTTCATCTGTCTCTGCCTGCCCTTCAGGGAGTCCATCTAACTCAGTCACTGGCAATAAATGATGATGGTGGATTGTCTTTACAGGGCTCTTGCCAGTCTCCGGGGTGATTCTGTGAGAAGGAAAGTTTTCCAGTCTTTCTGTAACTAGATAAGGAATAGATTTCTATCAACCTGTTATACTTGAGTATCCCATGAACACTAAGATTTATTGCTAAAGCTCTGTCACATTGTTGAAGGTCTTGTCAGTGGACTCAGACATCACCTTGTCATTTCTTTCTGCATTCTTCTGCATAGCTACATGACAAGTGTTTTTTTTTTAAAACTTTTCTCTCACTTGAGAGAAATACTGGTTTTGAGTGTTCACAGTCTCTCCATCTTCAGATCAATTGGAATGCATGGCTCACTCTCAAATATCATCAGATGGGGGCAAAGTTGGGAGCATCATTCCTTGTGGAATTGTCCATCTGTACAAGAAAAGTCACATATTGACTCCACTGAGATTTTTCTCCTACTTTTAGTGTCCCTAATTTGTTCAGGTTGTGGATCCCTTTGAAGGTGGTATGGTGGCATTCTAGACTTTTTGATACCAGCCAAGGCTGACATCTCCTTGAGTAATGTTTTTCCAAAGTCTCTGCCTTGATCTGAATTGATTCTAGCAGAAGGTCAACATACTGAAAAATACTTGCCTTTTTAAAAAAAATTTTATTTTTTCAACAATCAACTGTTCAATCACTGAAATGATCAATTTCATTTATTTTTCATTTGCTTTTTCTTCCTCCTATCTCATCTCCCTAAGAAAGATAGAAAGAAAGGAAGGAAGAAAAGGAAGGAAAGAAGGAAGCAAGAAAACCCCCTAACATCACAGAAGTGCAATCAAGCAAAACAAATTCCAACCTAGTATTGTCCAAAAATGCTTTCTTATTCTGCATCCTCTCTCTATCATGAGATGGGAATAATGATAATAATAACACACACACACAGAGTACCTACTATGTGCAAGCACTCTGGTAGGTGCTTTACAATTATTATCTTACTTAGTCCTCAGCAACCTTGTGAGGTAGGCGCTATTATTATAATACTCATTTTACAGATGATGAAACTGAAGCAATCAGAGGTTAAGTGACTTGCTCAGGGTCATGTTGTAAGTATCTAAGACTGAGCTGAAGTCAGGTCTTTCTAACTCTAAACCCAGAGCTCTATTTACTGCACTGCTTTCATTCTGCTGGAATTGTAGTTTATCAGAGTTCTCAAGTCTTTCGAAGCTCTTCATCTTTATAATTGTTGATATTAGGGTGTAAATTGTTCTTGTTTCTGCTCTCTTCACTATGCATCAGTTCTTACCAGTCTTTCCACGTCCCTTTGAAACAAGTCTTTCTTAATTTCCTATAGCACAATAATCGTGAATCCAAATCTCACACAAATCCCTGTAATAAAAGAATTTATTCTCTAAAACTTGGACTCAGTCAAAAGGCCACACCCAAGGAGCTATAAGGCCCTATGTGGCCTCAAGACTACAGGTTCCCCACCCCTGGTAAAGAATGTTGTGAGAGGACATGTGAGACATTGCTTAAAGTTAGATTTGGGGATAAAGTATGGATTTTCACTATTCATCTCACCTTTCTACTTTTCCCACAAGTCATTCACAGTCACATGATCACAGATCTAGAAATGAAAGGATACCTTCTAAAGCAGTGGTTCTCAACCTGTGTGTCATGACCCTTTTGGGGGTCGAATGACCCTTTCACAGGGGTTACCTGCGACCATTGGAAAACACATATTTCTAATGGTCTTAGGAACTGAGACACCGCTCCTCTATCTGTCTCCAGGTGGGTCTGCTCATGTGCAGATACGCCCACATACCAGTATTAAAGGGTTGCGGCATTAGGAAGGTTGAGAACCACTGCTCTAGAGCAACCTCCTCATTTTACAAATGAGGAGATTGAAGCCCAGAGAAGTTAAATGACTTGTTCAAAGTCACAAAGGTAGTCAGTTTCAGAAGCAGAATTGGAACCCAGGTCTTCTGACTCCAGAATCATTTCTTTGTTGATTGGAGAAATTATTGAGGCTGATCTATCATTTTATCTTTTCGTACCTTTTGACGTTTTATTATTAGCAATCTCATTAGACTGAAACAAATATATTTTATTATTTTTAAAAGGTTTCTATTACAACTTAGGTTTGCTATGAATTGGTGTCCCTGGGTATATGGAAATTAAGCAAAGATTTGCTTCTCTCCTCACAACAGAGATTTAGAACAAGGCAAACTCTTGCTACAGGCCTTAAGTCTTCGGCCTCCATTCCCAGACTGCAATTTTAGCTCCTATCACTCTCAATTAGACTTACCTTTTTCATTTGCCTTGAGGGTCTAATGTGCCCTGAATGTAATCTTCTGTTCAATAAGCCTGACTCATAAATCCATCGAGGATTTATTAATGTTCTTATGAATTCTGCACCAGAGTGCGCCTATGTCTTTGACCTATGACTCAGTGTCT
>CM053580.1:251912286-251970089 GCA_028627135.1 Pseudochirops cupreus
AAAGGACTTCTAGAAACTAGGAGCTATGAGTTACCTTGTATCAACATGTGCTAAATTTGAGCCTTCATACACTTCAGAACATACTCTGTATGTACAGGTGGGAGAAAATGCTGTGCTCACTCTGTGAGCAAAGCAGAATTGAAGTAGTTCAGAATAAACGTGAGATGCAAAAATTTACAGAATCCACCCAAAATGCTCACATGGACTGTGCCTGACCTGTGGTAGAACACTGTGAGCTCTTATTGGTCTGATCAGCCACAGTTGGGCAACAACCAACCAGCCAATCAACCAGCTGGTGAGAGAGTAGATTGTAGACTTCGGGGGAGGATGGATTTTGTTTTAAAAGGTAATTAAGTCTGACTGATAGATAATAATGGGGTGTGGGAAGCAATACTTGGGGGGGCTTTTGAGGTATAGAATATAAAAATCCTTCTCCTCCCCCCCCCACCTCCAGGGTTCACCCTAGAGCCTTGAAAGGAAAGAGTAGATGAGCTTCAGGGATCTGGTCCACCAGTGCAAGTGGAACTGCGAGAGTAGCTGTCATGTGGCACAGCTGATTCCGATGCTAGACTAGCACAGTCACATTTAAGACCCATATTCCTCATTTTGTAGTTCTTAAGTGCATACTTTTTGTCAAATAACTGAGAGAGTGTAAAGGTTATGTTGCAATGTTTAATACTATAAGGTTTGCCTCTGGTAGAAAAAAAAATCAACTATTACTTACATGGTAGGAAGTACTTGAATCTGGATGCTTTCTTTTATACCTTGAAATTGAATCCATCTTAGGTGGTAATTCACAGAATAGTAAAAACTGGCAGGGAACTTGGGATCATCCAGTTACTACATGCTTGTATTTGAACAAGAGTCCCCCCTACAGCACTCCAGATTGTTGGACACTCATCTGTTCCTTGAATATATTTAGTGAGTCGGAACTATCTCCAAAGGCATTCTTTTTGACTTGAACAGCTCTAATTGTTAGGAAATTGTCCTAATCCTAAACAGGTGGTGCTTAAAATTGCTTTTTTTGCAATATCTATTACCTGCTCTTAGACCTGTTTTTTGGGACTAAGGAGAATAAATTTAACTTATTTTATACTTAACCTTTCAAGTAAATGAAAACAGTTATCACATCTCCTCTGAGTCTTCTTCCAGTTAAGGTCTCTAGTCCCCTAACTATCTGGTTTCCTCCTTCTGGATATGCTACCGGTTGTCAGTGTTTTCCGAAAATGTGTTATCCAGAACAGAATACAATATAGCAGATGTACTCTAACCAAAGATGATTCCAATGGATCTATCATCTCCCTAGTCCTGGAAACTGCGCACCTTTCAGTGTAGTGTAGGATTAAAGTATCTTTCACTATTGATTAGAGAGATGCAAATTAAAATAACTCTGAGGAACCACCTCACACCTATCAGATTGATTAATATGACAGAAAAGGAAAATGATAAATGTTGGAGAAGATGTGGAAAAATGGGACACTAATTCATTGTTGGTGGAATTGTGAACTGACTCAGTCATTCTGGAGAGCAATTTGGAACTATGCCCAAAGGGCAATCAAACTGTGCATGCCCTTTGATCCAGTAATACCACTACTAGATCTGTGTCTCAAAGAGACAAAAAAAAAAGGGAAAAGAACCTACATGTACAGAAATATTTGTAGTAGCTCCTTTTGTGGTGACAAAGAATTGGAAATTGAGGGGATGCCCATCCATTAGGGAATGGCTGAACAAGTGGTGGTATATGGATGTAATGGAATACTACTATATAAGAATTGATGAGCAGATGGATTTCAGAAAAACCTGGAAAGATTTACATGAATTGTTGCTGAGTAAAGCGAACAGAACAAGGAGAACATTATACACAGTAACGCATTATGTAATGATCAATTATGATTAACTTAGCTCTTCTCTACTACACAATGATCCAAGACAACTCCAAAAGATTCGTGGTGGAAAATGCTGTTCACATCCAGGGAAAGAACTATAGAGCTTGCATACAAATCAAAGTATAATATTTTCACTTTTTGTGTGTGACTTTTCCCTTTTGCTCTATTCTTTCATAACATGACTAATGTGGAAATATGCTTACATGATTGCACACGTATAACCTATAACAGATTGCTTGCTGTCTTGGGGTGGGGGGATGGAGGGAGGGAGGGAGAAAAAAATTTGAAACTCAAAATCTTATAAAAATGAATTTTGAAAACTATCTGTACATATAATTGGAATAAAATACTGTTTACCAGGATTAAAGTTGTTTTTTTTTAAATTTAAATTGCCCCATCAGCTTGAAATCCACAAAGGCTGTCAGATTTTTTTCACACGTATAACTGTCTAGCCATCTCTTTGCCATATTTGTACCATTTATTTTTTACACTCAGGCACAAGACTTTCCATTTTATTTCATTTTAGATTTCTTTCTATTAGATTCAGTCCATTGTACTGCCTGATTAAATCTTGATGGATCCTATTTTTGCCACTGACATGTTTTCTGTTCCTTCTACATTCATATCCTTGGCAAATTTGACAGCTGTGGGTTTATACCTTCCACCCAGTCATTGATAAAAATAATGTACAGCACAGGGCCAAGCACAGACAGCTGGGACACTCCACTAAAGACTTTCCTCTAAGCTTGTATCTACCTGTTAATGGTTGATTACGGTCCAGTCATTCAACCAATTTCATGTCTTATCTCGTACCATCATCTTATCTACATCTCTCTGTCATGCCTATGAGGATATTTCTTCAAGGGCTTTGGTGAAATCTAAGTATATTCCACTCACAGAATCTCCCAATATATTAAATTAGTAACCATGTCAAGAAAGACGAAATAAGGTTAGTCTAGCATCACTTGTTCTTGTTGAAGCCACGATACCTCTTCCTGATCACTCTTTCCCTTTCTAAGCTGGTTGGCAGATTTTATTTTTCATATGAAAACCACCCTTTCACTGGATTTGTCATCTTAATGGTGCAGGTACAGCTCACTTGTCTTCTTATCTTACACAAAAATTCATGTCTCTGTTTTCCTATAAAATCTGCAAAGAGGAATTCACTTACTCTTACTCTCTACCTCCTGCAGTCCTTATCTTCTTTCAAGGTTCAGCTCAGTTGTTACCTTTATTTACCTTTTATTATATTTATTTGTGGCAGATTCTCTATTAGAAACATCAACAAATTTTTATGAAGCTCTTATGTGTGTAAGGCACTGTTTTAGATGCTGCAGATAAAAGATAAAGGCAAAACAGTCCCTGTTCTCAAGGAGCTTACATTTGACTGTGGAGGAATAGGAAGGAATCTAACATATGCAAGCTGGTTGTTTCTTAATCTTATTAGCCTGTACTAATTGAGACAGGTGAGATACTTGTGTCTTTCAGGTTAGGGATTTTGATAAACTCTACCAGTATGATTTGCAATATAGAAAAAGACTATGTTATATCCAATCCTATCTAGGACTCCGTATCTAGTTCCCTGTAATTAGTGAATTCACAATTAGGAAACTGAGAGAATTAACTAATATTTCATTATAGGAATATGGAGTGGGCAACTTGTTTGTGAAATAGAAAAAGGCGCTTTTGTAACCTGTTCTACTTAGAATTCTGTAGCTAGTCTTTATATCAGCAGCAAAGATATTATTCTGAAATGAATAGAACTGAGGTTAATTAAGGAATATATAGTAAACACTTATCTTTCCCTTATATTAGTTTGTTACTTAAACATTGTGCTTAGAGATCAACTTTTAAATAAATTAGAAAAAAAAAAGAGAAACTTGAATCTACAGGATCCTGATAATTTTATTCTCTTCCAAGTGACCTGTTTCGATGACATCATCGCCTGCATTCAGCCTATTACATACTACTTGCCTCATTGAAGTAGAAGAAAGATGCTGTCAGCCCTTTTGATGCTTGATAACATTTTCCTCTACATTTTCTTCCTAGTCAAAACTGGAAATTAATTTTAAAAAATGGTTTGTGTGATCTTGTAAGATTCGTTCTTAGACATATTCATCTGCTGAGTTGACTCGAATTTTGCTTGTCTCCATTGTCATTCCAGGAGCATTATTAGAAAACAAAGTGAGTCTCTAAGGCCTGCTGCCTAGAAGCTCAGGTTTGTTCACACAATAACAAATAGAATGAGCAATGAGTTGGGGGTGCCGTTTTCGAGGACAGCTGAGCTCAGCAGTCATGCTTTTCAAGTTCTTAGGCTAAGCAGTTCCCATTACACTTACAGTGTCAGGGACAATGCTAACCAGAATAGCCACTAATTTATAATCTCAATCTCCCATTTGGAAAGAAAGGGAAAAGATCAGTCCTCTAGACTCAGAGGAGCAAGTTTGCTAAAAATGTTTCAAGCCACTTACACTTAAAAAAAAAAAACATAAAATAAATGTCTTTGGTTAACTTCAGCAGTTTCCAGTATTTCTCAGCATAAAAAGCTATTCTGTATATGCCCCTTATCTCCTTACCTATGAACTGGATGATATTATTGAGATAAATTTCATTTACTTTTATAGAATATTTTCCAGATCCTGCTGATGCCAGTAGGTGAATATTCCTGAAAAAAGATGTTCACTGGAAGACCAATTCATCTAACCCTTAGCTGACTGGAAAGGGAGCCTCCTTTAATGGTGTTTGGAAAAATCTTAGAATATAGCTGGCTTAACCATGAAATGCATAAATATAGGAGATAAAGAGCCTTCCCTCCCTCAATGCCAGGGTCCAGTCTTTTCAGAAGAGGTACCATTCTATGTACGGTTCCACTTATTGCTAACTTAATTGTAATGTGTGAATATGTTGAGAAACAAATTGAGAAGTATTTTATCAAGACCTACTTGGCTCATGCAAGATCCCATGGTAGACAAAGAGGAGTGCAAAGGATCAGAATTTATTCCCTGGTGAGGGCAGGGAACTTATGCTTACCTCTCTTCCCCTATGAGCCCTGGTATTTTACATATATTAGGCATTTAATAAATACTGAATGAATGAATGGATTCAAATCTAGCAATCACCTATTTAGCATCTGCAGTGCTCCCAGCGTTTTTAAGCATTGCAGGTCAATGCCAGTACTGAGGATTTTGGAAGGCTTCATAGATTTTCACTTCTAGGACCACGTAGAACTAGGCATGCTGTGGTTCAGTCATTTCAGTTGTGTCCGACTCTTCATGACTCCATTTGGGGTTTTCTTGGCAAAAATACTAGGGTAGTTTGCCATCTCCTTCTCCAGATCATTTTACAGATGAGGTAATTGAGGTAGAAAGGGTTAAGTGACATGGCCAGGGTCACAAAGCTAGTAAGAATCTGAGGTCAGATTTGAATTCAGTGAGTTTTCCTGAATTCAGGCCTGATGCTCTATCCACTGCACCACATAGCTGCTCCACCCAGGCATGGTGGCACACAGTTATTAATCCCCGAAGCTTGTGGATTACTTGTGTTTGGGAGTTGCAGAAGGGCTGAAGCCGATCAGGTATCCACAGCAAGTCTGGCTCCAATATAGTGAGCCCTTGGTAAGGCAGGGTTACCCTTCTGCCTAAGGAAGGACAAGCAGGTCCAGGTTATAAAAATGGAAATGGCTAGAGGGCTTCCAGGGATGACCAATATTTGGATCAGGCCCATGAGTGACTATTATACTTCATACTTGGACAAAGAAGGTAGTTGTTTAGTCATTTTTGGTCATGTCTGACTCTTTGTGGTAACATGGGGGTTTTCTTGGCAAAGATTTCCTTCTCTAGTTCATTTTACAGAGGTAGAACTGAGGCAAACAGGGTGAAGTGACTTGCCTAGGGTCACACAACTAGTAAGTGTCCAAGGCCAGATTTGAACTCTGGGAGATGAGTTCCTGATTATCTAGCCCAGTGCTCTGTCCACTGTGCCACCTAGCTACCCAAAAGACAATAGACTCAGATCAAAAAGAAAAAAGGAAAAAAGAAGAATGTATAGGAATAGAATAAACAAAATGAGGGTGAGCTTTCCAGTCATGGGAAAGAACATGAAGGCAAAGTTCAGGGTATGCCCTGAGGACAAAAACAGTCTAAGTTTCTGAGGCACAGAGGCCATAGAGGGCAGCAATATGAAAGGAAACTGGAAAGACATCACAAAATAGTAGCATATCAGAGAAATATAAGCAAAGTGCCATATGAGATCCATGGAGGGTAAGATGTTTATCAGTCAGTGGGTTTAGGGAAGGCTTTAGTGCAGAAAGTGACAAAAAAGCTGAAGTTTAAAGACAAGATAATTAAACAGATTTGGGAGGGGTTGCTGGATAAGAGAATGTATGAGCAAAGACAGGGATGTAGGAAATTATGATTTCGTGGAGAATGGTAAATAGTTCTAGTCTGGCTAGCATCTAGGTAAATTAGATCCATAACATTTCCCCCATCTACAAGTTTAGTAATCCTATCAAAGTAGAAAATGAGGTTAGTTTGGCATCAATTGTTCATGATGAAACCATGTTAGTTCTTTGTAATTGATGTCTCGTTTTCTAGATGTTTGGAAACTATCTCTTTAACGAGTCATTCTAAAATTTCCCCAGGAATACAAATCAGAGTTTGTAGATTCTGTTCTCTTCCCTTTTTTGGAAAATTGGTAAACTCACTTCTTCAACTTCATGATACCTCCCTTTTTCTCCTGTGATCTTTCAAATATCACTAAAAAGAGCTTGGCAATCATGTCTGCCAGGTCTTTCAGGATCCAAGGATGTATTTTATCGGGGCCAGGGGACTTGATTTCATCAAGAGAAGCTAGATGCTTTCTTATAATCTCCTTACTCAGCTTAGATATCAATTCCCTGTTAGTAATTTGTGTCCTGTCATTTCCAGTGTAAAGGAAGCAGATGCTACAAATCCTGAATGCTTTGGTAAATTTTCTTTCCATAGTTAACATGATCGTGGTCATTAATATTTGGAAAGACATAAATGCAGGTCATACTTGTGGCTACTTCTTGGTGTCCAGGAACCATGAGTGACTGGCTAAGAAAAGCCAGATGGCTAATGGCAGTGAATTCAATTAATGTGCTATGTCGTCTTGGACAACACTCACTTGACTTTCTTATTTTTCCCTCATAAAAGATTTATTGCTGCTTTTAGTATTTAAACTTCAGTTATTTTCTCTTAGATCTTCCCCCCTTCCCCTGTGAATCTCTCTTTTTTTAAACAAAATCATTTAAACAAAACCAGTGGCCACAACAACCATATCTGATAGCATAGGACATTTCATATTATTCATCTGTAGTCACCTATCTTACTATTGAGAGGAGGAAGGTATATCGATTATTAATTCTAGGGACTGAGATGGTTCATTAGCTTTCTACAGAATTTGAACACCTTTTATTTTTGTTTTGGAAGGGGGAAGGCAAGGCAAATTGGGGTTGTGACTTGCCCAAGGTCACACGGCTAGTAAGTGTGTTAAGGGTCTGAGGCCACATTTGAACTCAGGTCCTCCTGACTCCAGGGCCGGTGCTCTATTCACGGAGCCCCCTAGCTGCCCCTCGAGTGCCTTTTAATGTCATCATTTCTGTTACTGTAGTTATTACGTACATCGTTCTCTTGTCTCTCTCTTCACCAATCATTTTCTGCTAATGATATGTCTTTCCCCATGTTTATATATTCATTGCTTCTTATGGAACAATAATATTAATTCCATTTGTGTGCCATATTTCAAGTCAAGGGGAATCAATTTAATTTCTACCTTTATGCTGCCACAAGTACTTTATCTAACACATATTGACTGTATGACCCTGAGTAAGTCACTTAACTTTTCAGGGCCACAAGTAACTCTCTAAGATTATAAATTGGAGTGCAGGTAAGGATCTGACTGGTACAGGGAATTTCTTCCCTGGGAGTTCCCTGTACTAATAAAATCACAGGTTACTTCCAAAAGGAAGAATAGCAGGCTGCTGTGGATATTTTACCTTGCTGTCATTAGACATCTTGGGGGTGGGGTATAATTCTGGTAGTGGGATGTCTGCCACAAGGTTTAGGAACGATTCATTTAGTTTTCTTGCATATTCTTGCTTTCCAGAGTATATTCATAGCTCTACCAACTGGGTAGTCATATACCTGTCTTCCCACAGCTTTTCCATCATTGCTTTCTACTTTTTGTCGTCTTTGTCATTTTTCTGGGTATATGGCAAAATCTCAGAACTGTCTTAATTTACATTCTTCATATTATTAGTGGTAAGAAGCATTTATTTAGCTTTGCCTACAAAAGTTTTGTCACCTGGATAAAAGGAAGAACAATGGCCTTGGTACCTTGTGTAGCAAGCAATTGTAAAAATAGTACTTTGGGCAGGAACACTAAAAGCTTAAGTGTAAGGCTTTCCCCCCACTTTAAAAGTGAGGGCCTTGCTTTGATCAATAAGCTATTATAAACACGATGCATGGTGGTGAGAGGAAATAACTTCTGTTTCAGAGGAAATGACACCAATGGAGGTGCCACCACAGCTTTTGAAAGTCAATATCCCCCTACAGTGATATGGGGCAGCAGACCACGAACAATCATTTCAGTGACTTTCCAGTTAGCTGGGCTGTGGGCAGTGTGGGTGGTTGATTACTGGAATATTTAACTACCTTCAGAAAATTCAGCAAAAGGGAAATTTTCATTTGGATTTGGCCTGTTAAGCAAGAGACCAAGTTTGGGTAGTTTGGCTTTTGTGGATGACAGTAAAACATAGCAACACTGGGGAGTCAGAGGATCATGGAAGAAGAGCTGCAGGGGGCCGTGGAGGGGAACGAGTGCAAATCCTGTATTTTACACATGGGGAAATTGATTCTTTTTATATTTTATTTTAAGCTTAAAAACAAAATAGGAAAAAGAAACAAAATGAAATAATGAAACTAAAATAATACAAAATAAGGAAAGGGAAAAAAAAGCATTACCATGTGCCCAGCAGAACATAAGAGAGGATTAAAAATATACAGCAGTAAATTTCCATTTCAGGAAAGCCTATATAATAAATACTACATGTTATGTTGAGAGCTGTCCATCTTTTTTTTGCTTTGTTGTAAGTTTGCTTTTGTTCTCTGCTATGCACTGTTTACTTTGTTGTAAAGTGCCCTACCCCCCCCAAGGCTACAATTAAGAGTAGATACACACACACACACACACACACACACACACATACATACATTCGCATACAATACACATGTAGACATATATGTGCAAAGATTATATATATACACACATACATGTACTATACATATATACTTACTTATGTATGTATACTTAGATATTTTTAATTATACTCATATATAGACATATACATCTATCTAAGACCATACTACACTTATTTGTCCTCTATTTCTTTGAGGGTGGTTAACCTCTTCCTTTATAAGTCTACTTCTTTCCATATTTTTCCAAGTCCACCAACTCATCATTTCTGACACCACAGCAGTATTCCAACCTTATACCGTCTAGTTGTTTTAAATGGTCCCAGACAATACTGATGAATATGGCTGACACATAGTGTAGTTTCCCTATTTTCTCTTTTGATTAAATCTATTTTAACGTCATCATGTCTGCGATCATGATTGCCACCCTGGTTCCTTTTCCCTAAGAAATTCTACTCCTGATCTTTATTTTATGTTTGTGCCTCTCTCTTATTTCCTATCCCTTCTGACTCCTCTACTTTAGTTCTACCACCTACCTTTTTACTAAAATCTACTATTACTTAACCTACCCCTTCTCCAAGGATACTTCCTCTTTCCTCCCATTTCCATTTATACCTCCCTTAACCTATTCTCTTCTACCCTCCTCCCTAAATATCCCTCCCTTATCCTCTCTCCCCCTCCCTATCTCCTGAGGAAATTGATTCTAATGGAGATTAAGTGACTTGCTCAAGGTCATACAGAAAGAAGCATCAGAGGTGGAATTTGAGCGCTGGTACTCTGACTTGAACCTGTATAGTCTTTTCCACAAGCTCATGCTACATTGGATAAAAAAAATGAGAATTTTTTTTCTTTTGACAGAGGAATCCAGTTCACCTTAATCAGCTCATTATTTTAGACTCTCCATGCACAGGCCCTGCCTTATTCATCTACCTTTCTCTCATTATTTTCCAGAATGACTCTCTGGCAGCTCAGTGCGGAGAAGAGGAGAAATAACTGAGATATTTCCTAGTGGCTTGATTGAAGGACGTAATGCAAAGGAAAAGAGTCTTGAGGCTAATCTATTGTACGGTCCGAGCCCACAGGTCATACAGGACTTCAGGAAGAGCCGCCATTGCTTAAGCAGTTTTAGAAAAGAAACTAAATGTGCCAGTAGTATTGGAAATCGAATGGGAGAGTCAGGGAGTCTGGAGGAGGAAATGTTAAAATAGTCCAGGCAGTGTTGGTCCAGGCCCAAGGATGTACTAGACAAGGATAAAGAAAAAGGGGGCACAGTTTTTTTTTAAATATTCAGTTATGGCAATTGGCCATGGACTAAAGACAACTTCAAAGTCTGAGAGTTGGGTGCTTCCCACTCTCAAGGGGAAACCAGAGCCAGAAGAGGATCAAAGAAGAAATATAAGGAGCTTTTCTTTTTTGTTATGTTTAGTCTGAGCTATAATATATTCTACACTTTTTGAAGTTTCAAGTCTTTTCTGAAATTTAAGAAGCCCTGTGTTAATGGATATACTTATGTCTAGTTTTACCATGTTCAGTGATCACCTTAGTGTACAGGTATTCCCTGTCTAAGCACTTTCTCCCTGCAAAAAGACAAAGGAATTCTCTGGCCTCAGGCTGAGGTTCCTAAAGATGAGCAAATGAAGGAAGGAGTGGAGAAGGAAGGGCACCCCCCTGCCAAGGGCCCAGAAGGTAGACTCTCCTTTGGGAGAAGAGCGACTGGTATCTGTGGAGCTGAGATCCAAGGGTTGAGACAAATGTGAAGACTGATGACCAATTTTTTTTTCTTTTAAATTGAAATTATTTGCATTTTCTGCCTCTGGACTAGGCATCCTCCTGATTCAGCACCCCTCTAACATCTTGGAAAGACACTCTCTCCAGAATCCCTTCCCTCTATTTCAAGACTTTCCCATCAATCAAATTGATGGTGGGAGGTGCAGTACTCTTTCAGGATTCAGTTTGTATACTCTGTCTAAGCCAATCTGAACAGTGCTGATATGCTTTAAGTAATAAAAAAATGTGCGTGTGAAAACAGGGTGCAGAAATGTGAAATTGTTATTCAATCCTATCAGTCATGTCTGAATATTTGTGACCCTATTTGGGGTTTTCTTGGCAAAGATATTGAAGTGGTTTGTCATTTCCTTTTCTAGCTCATTTTACAGATGAGGAAAATAAGGCAAAGAGTGTTCAGTGACTTGCCCGGAGTCACAAAGCTAATGACTATCTGAGGCCAGATTTGAATTCAGGAAGGTTAGCTGACTCCAGGCCTGGTGCGCTATCCACTGTGCCACCCGGTTGTCTGATGGGAAAAATTGCTTGGCTCCAGTAACACTGTGTGATGTGAAAAGGAAGACTGTGGAGACAGAAATTTTCCTTTCTTTTTTTTTCTTAAGTTACATTTTGTTTTATTTTAAATTGAATTTTGTTTATTTTTAGTTTATAACATTCATTTCCACAATTTTGAGTTATGAAATTTCTCCCCATCTTTCCCCTACCCACCCCCTAAAACAGTGGTCCCACTGAATACCCCCTCCTCCAATATGCTTTCTCCTATATCCCAGAAATTTTCTTCCTTGGCTATAGTGGGAGGCCCTGAACAGGAGAGGAAGTAAATCCTGTTGGTTAGGACATTTATCATCACCCCAGTGGTTTCGTACTCCTAACATAATGTGAGGTACATAATATCTAATGTTCTTAGTGCCCTAGGAGAGAGGAGAGGTGGCAAGTCTGCTGACTGTCTGTTGAGTGTCTGAAAGTCTGTTGAATGAACTTTGGTTTCTTGACCTGAGAAGATTCTAGACATTCTAAATGATATTACACAATCATTGCCACATTTGACAAAGGTGCACCAAGTTCACAGTTTTCTGCTTAAGTTGAATTATTTCTTCAATGAAGGGGGAGTCACAAAAATTGTGGATAACCATGTGCAAGGCCTTGAACAGGTGTCCCAGTGGCCCATAACCAGGCTGTCATGGTGTAGAGCACTGTGCATCTAGCATCTTATCTCACCAAAAGGGTAGAAAGCAAGAGCCCATTTGAGACGAATTGTCCTTTAGGATAATACTCTGAAGTTCATAGATTGGACCACAGTAGGTCCCTGCCCAAGCTCCAATTAATGGCTGTATTTTGGGCCCTCCTGGCTTAGAGTGAATGTCAATGGTAACTATTTATCTTTGGAATAGCAAGCCTGAGAGTCTTTACCTCCTAGCTTGATGTTTTTTTCTTTTTTCTAATTAAATGGGCCCTCTCTTGACTCCCTTCTTAAAGAGGCCTCTTCACTGAATGGGCGTTACCTCACTCTAAGTGAGTACCTGAAAAGACTTTAGCCTAAAAGGGCCAGTGTCTCCTATTGCATCCTGGGTCGTCTTCAGTCATCCTGAGAATATCAGGTCGCTGGATCCAGATGGCTCTGGAGGAGAAAACAAGGCTGGTGACCTTGTGCAGCCTTCCTTCCCTCAAATCAAAGTGAATGGCAAAGTCATGTCATCATTTCCCTAATATCATGGTCCTCTTCGAAAATGAAGGACAAACACAACAACAATGTCCCTCTGCTTGGAAGGTAGACAATTGAACCTGATGTAGGAGTCCAGGGTCTAATGATTAGATTTGATAGTTTAAGTTGAATTTTGATAGTTTGAAAATATTTAGGTTATAAAAGGGCTTATCGGAAGAACTGACTCATGAGGTATCCTAATTTGGGCTTTTATAATACCTTATCTCTTGCAGAATGTGATGTGTAGGGACCTAGGAGATAAAGTTTCACTTAATCTAGAGGAAGTGTGACATAGTAAATGGAATGCTGGATTTGGAACCAAGATGACTGGGTTTTGAATCCTATCTCAGACACTTAAATCACCCTGGGACCCTTATTGACTCTGAAGACAGCCTGATACTCATTTCTCTGTGCTGTGTCTCACAAGTAAGTTCGACTATTATTACCTCTAGTCTAAAGGAAGAAAAAAAAAGAGGAGCTCGGTGGTACAGTGGATACAGTGCAGGGCCAGGAGTCAGGAAGACTCATCTTCCTGAGTTCAAATCTGTCCTTTAATACTTACTAGCAGTGTGACTCTGGGCAAGTCACTTTACTCCATTTGCCTCAGTTCCCTCATCTATAAAATGAACTGGAGAAGGAAATGGCAAACCACTCCATTTTCTTTGCCAAGAAGACCCACATGGGGTCATGAAAAGTCAGACACAATTGAAATGACTGAACACCAGCAATAAAAAGGGGAAAAAACCAGAATCAGATATTGTAGGGGAAGTGTACAATAAGCAAACACTCAAACTGGGATGTGAACCCAGGTCTCCCTGAGTCCCAAATCCGGGATATTTTTCATTACACTATGCTACTTCTGATATGATTTGTCCAGCTTTTTAAGTAGTTTTCTTCTCTTTTTTGTTGGTAAATAAATTAGCATTAAAGGGAAAATCAAGAAGCCGGTTACTTAGTAAATGGTATAGCATTTTACCAAGTGTGGATAATTTGTTATTCACTTGTTTTTGTCCAACTCTTCATCACCCTATTTGATGTTTTCTTGGAAAGGATACTGGAGTAGTTGGCCATTTTCTTCTCTGGCTCATTTTACAGATGAGAAACTGAGGCAGACAGGGTTAAGTGACTTGCCCAGGGTCACAAAACTAGGAAGTGTCTGAGACCAGATTTGAAATCAGTAAGATGAGGCTTCCTGACCTCAGGCCTGGCATTTTATCTACTGTGTTACAATTTTAAGGTCTGCTCACTATATAGATTGGATTCTCTCTCTCCTTCTTTCCTTCCTTCATTCCTTCATTCCTTCTTTCCTTCGTTCCTTCGTTCCTTCATTCCTTCATTCCTTCCTTCTTTTTCCTGTCTAGCTTTCTGTTTAGATAGTTGTCTCTGGACATTTAGATAATGATTTATAATTTTTATACATCATACCATTTTATCTTTACAGAAGAAACTCTGTAAGGTAGGTAATGTTAATATTATTGTCCCATTTCACAGATGAAGAAACAAATTCAAAGATATTAAGTGATTTGCCCAAGGTCATACAATTATTAAGTAGCATAATTATGTCACAGAAAAAGAATAAATGTAGCTACAAAACCCCACAATATAATTCCTACATGATTGTCAGTTTTCATTATTGTCTCTGACTCCCCAGCCTATTAGTGGAGTAAATGAATCTCATTAACTCTTAGTAAAATGGAATGCAAAAGATTTAGTATTCTTGTATCACCGATTTTTGAAAATGTAATGTTCAGTGGCACGAATAATTTTAGCAATATGTTTCCTTTCCCAATATAGTTTTGGTATTCAGTAACATGTATTTTTTCCCCAAAGATCAATTTCCTTTTAGCCAAATGTTTTTTAATATACTTTTTACAGTTTTATATGCATTTAAATCTTTGCAAATCCTTTGCCTTCCTCTAAAGTTAATTTGTTGCTGCATAATATGTCCCCTAACCTCTCTCATCCAGTGACACTGGTTCATCTCCCACATTAATTTTCAGTTGTTCAATTCATTCTTTTTCTCTTAAAGGATAAATTTACATTTTAATTGAATGTTAGCATTAAGCTATTGATGAAACAGTTTGCACCTTTCCATCCCCTAGTTTCCCCTTCCTTGACTTCTACCTTTTACTCTAGTTTTATTTCTGAAAATATCTTAAATGAACAAAAACACAAAATTGCAAAATGTTTGATCTGAGTCAATTAAACCAGTGTTGCGGGAACAAAGTCATGGTATATTATAGCTATATGTTAGAATCTATTGCATTAAATAATTTCTGTGATATCTACATAAAACAATTTTCCACTTGATTAACTGATACAATAGTCTTAGGAATTCTAAGTGGTTATACATCTTGTTTTCATTCTCCCAAATGGTTGAACTACTTTTAGTTAATTTTCCTCTTAAAAAGAAATCATGACTCTGTAGTGAATGTCAACGAAGTGTAGATCTTGTATGTGCTGTGCTAAATTGGCAAATTTTTATTTTGAGTAGTGTTCTGTATTAAGCATATACAAAAAAAGGTTCTTAAGGACTTTGCCCTTTAAGGGAGGGGCAGTTAGGTGGCAGAGTTGATAGAGCACTGGTCTGGGATTGGGAAGATCTGAGTTCAAATGCAACCTCAGATACTTACTAGCTGTGTGACCCTGGGGAAACCACTTAACCAGTATTTACATCTCCTCCTCCTTTGTAAAATGGAGACACACTGGAATAGGAAATGGTATCTTTGCCAGTATCTTTGCCAAGAATACTCCATGCATTTGTTCAGGGGATCACAAAGAGTTGGATGTGATTGAACAGGAACAAAAACAGACCTTTAAGGGAATCCACCATCTTAGAAGATAAGGACATTTTATGAGCTTCAGGGATCAATATAGAGGCTGATAGAAATTGCTGGAAACAGAGACTACGTGAAAGAAAGAATAGCTTCTGCAGGAGAGTAAACATTCCTATGACATTAATCAGTTTTATCTTTTACTGTGGGGACACCAGTAAAGTACTTCAGTTAAGGAAGCATTAACTAAGGGGAAAAATATAGTGTTGGGGGAATAGTTATACTGAACAACTTTAAAATACTGGGTAATATATTAAACATATTGGTTCCTAAGGCATGACATCTCAGAAGCAAATAGTTTATTATTATTAATTTCCTAAATATACAATAGGTATTAATTTTATATTTTATTTATTAAATTTGTTTTTGGTTATGAATTCAGTTCAATTCAACCAACATCATTGAAACAACTCATATGTATAATACATTCATTTTTCAATATCAACAGTTGGGCTAAATAGACATGGATTTAGCATTAGTTACTTAATTTGATGACATTTCTCAGTTTATTACTTCTAATTTGGCCCTGATTTTTATTTTTGTGCTAACAGTATGATAGATTGTAAAGGATTTGGAAATGACTCCTTCATTAGTAACCCATTGTTTCCTCTCTATTAAATCATAATTAATTTCAGTTTTTAATGTTATTGATACTCATGTCCAGTATCTCTTGACTCTCTAATTGAAAAAAAATATCCATAATCTAGGCATGGGATTTGTATACAGTCCATAAGCCTTTGACCCCTCTCTTGTTTCTTACTACTGAACTATATTTTCCAACACTTTCTACTGTCTTGCCATACCTGCATTGGAATTGAAAGCACTAATTATTGATGTCACTAATTATAGTTGGCAAGGCTCATCCATCCCCAAGACCGATGGCACTACCTTTGTCCTCTCCTCTCCCCCACAGCTGTTGTTCAGGGAAGCAGACCTTGTAGAGAAGAAGCTTGTTAACTGTTTCTGTAGCAACTTTAGCTCCTGCCTCCTCAGTGGCCACAACTACTGAAGACCCAGAAAAGAAAAGTTCTTAGCACCAAAGTCCTTGGCAACCATCAAATGGTTCAACATCAGAAATGAATACAATTTTTATTCATGGAAATGCCGCTATAGAAGATATAATACCATTTGCCTTGTTGCATTCCCTTAGTACTATAAAACCTCTCCACTGAAGTTGGAGCTCAAACATCCTACAAATGTTATATTCCCCTATTAGAATATGAATTCTTTAAGAGCAGGGACTGTCTTACTTTTCTGTTTGTTTCTTCAGTGCTTTATAAAAGTGCTTTACATATAGTAAGCACTTACATGCTTTTTCATTCACTCATTCATATATGCATGCATGCATTTGATTTGGGGGGGCTTATCAAGTTCTTTGTAGAATTTATTTACCTTCTCAGTCTCTGCAAAAGATGTCAGTGAATACGCTGCACTTTTTTTTGTGGTGTGGTCTGTCTTGCAAATGCTTAGTACAAGTACTATAAACCAAGGTGACCAAATGTTCCTTGAAATGACTTTTCTGTTTTTCTTTGGATACACAAAGGAACTCGGTTTGGCTAACTCTTTAATTAGTTCTCCAAGGAGAACCTTTGAGCCATCCTTCCATTTAGCTTCAGCGTTTTTGTCTTTTGATTTCACTTATAACAAGAATGTATAGATTGTTAATATCCTGTAGTTGGTTGACTTCTTGGTCACTGGACAAGGATCTGGTGCTTAGAATACCAACAGGTAAATTAATATTTATGGGTGGTCTAAAAATTGCATGATTCTTAGACCTCTTTTCTGTTACTGTGCTACCATCTCTTCCAAATTACACGGGGGCTGCAAAGCACCAAGAGCCATTCTGTATTTTTTTCCTTTGGTGATTCGTCACCAAATATCCAGCCAGCTGATAATGAACCTTTCCATATTTAGCTTGTCTGACTCTTGGGAAACATACATAATTTTGTCAGGATTGTACTTAAAGTGTTTTGAGCATGGCAGAATCCTCTAGAGCTTCTGGAAGATTGTATAAACTTCATGGACGCAAGGTCAACTTAACACCATGATGAGGCCTCAAAATTAGACTTGATAGAGGTCAGGTAGAGTAGTAGAAAGGGCATTGTCCATAGATCTAGGAAACCTCCCTTCAAATTGCTACTCTGATGCTTGTTATATCTGTGGCTTTGGACAAGTCACTCTTCTGTAAATTGTGCATGATAATATTTGTGCTAACTGAGGGTTATTGTGAAGAAAATATTTTGTCCACCATGATTTTAAACACCTAGTTAAGATAATCTTAAAGCCTTAGGAATTATAATTTAAAATTATATATATAATACATATATATGTATATACACATGCATGTGTATGTATATATGTATATATATACATACAACATTATATATATTTACATACACACAAGAACACATAGTAAAAGTCTATTAATTTGGAGTTGTTGGAATGGAAATAGTTTTTTTTTTTAAAGAATGTAGACTCATTGTTTTACATCCATATAATAACAGATGTTTGGGTTAAAAGAATGTCTTGAACTATAGACTCAGCGCACAGCTTTAATGAATATCTGAGAATGAGTATAATCAACACACTCATTTTTGGGTAAGTACTTTAAGTGCTGCTGGAGTGCTTGAAAATAGTTCATTTAAGAAGAACAAACATTTCCCCTGAAATCTTGTTTGTGGCATTAATTTGTTTAGTAGGGCTTGCTTTTATAAATAACGCAAAAATCAGACGTCTAGCATATCCCTATCCCAACTATTTTAACTAAGTGGGTAGGAATGATGACCTGGGTAGCCAGATGTCACCACAGTGGGCAAGAGTGCTGGGCCTGGAGTCATGAAGACCCGAGTTCAAATATGACCTCAGATACTTACTGTGTATGGTCCCGGGCAAGTCACTTAACTGTTTCCCTCAGTTTCCTCATCTGTAAAATATGCTAGAGAAGGAAATGGCAAACCACTCCAGTATCTTTGCCAAGAAAACTCTAAATGAGGTCATAAAGAGTCAGACATGACTGAAAAATGCTGGAAAAACAACTGTTTCCTATACATGGATCATAAAAGTCTCTTTTGTGTTAGAAAGTGGCTTGTTAAATATTTAATCTAATGTACACATACCCCAATAACCTCTTATTCAGAGCAACCTTCACAATTTATGACAATTTACTCTCTTGTTCACTGGTTGAATTTAGCAGGATGAGACTTTAATGGCATCAAAGAGTTTGTAATACAGACATTTTCTACTATTTATATTAACTGGTTCTGCAAAACAAAACCAAAACGAAACCCCAAAACAAAACACAAAAACATGGTGTAAAGTTAAGTGATGTTGAAGATAGTTTCTACCAAGGAACAATCGTAGCTGGCATTTTTACCCATTTTAACAGGTTTAGAAATGGGCTAATTAGGTGCAATTAGGAGCACTATTAGGTGCAATATTCTTTCTCCTTTATCATGAATTTCCTCCACCCATAATAGAATCCTGTCCTGTAACAAATAAGTATAACTAAGCAAAACAAACCGACACATTGACTATGTCTGACCCTCATTCTGCACCTATGGTTTACTAATTTTCTAATGAAGGAAGGAAGGCATAGTTTGTCAGACCTTTGAAGTCAATATAGTTCCCTGCATCAATCAGTTCTGATATATTTCAATGTTACTTTTCTTTATACTCTTCTGATCCTTATATAATTTTTCTTTTTGGGGGGCAATTGGGGTTAAGTGACTTGCCCAAGGTAACATGGCTAGTTTTTGTGTTAAGTGTCTGAGGCTGGATTTGGACTCAGGTCCTCCAGACTCCAGGGCCGGTGCTCTGTTCACTGCACCATGTAGTTGCCCCTATAATTTTTCTTTATTTTGTTCTGCATAAGTTTATCCAAGTCTTCCCAAATTTCTCTAAATTCTTCATTGATTGCTTCTGATGGTATATTATTCTTCTATTACATTTAAATGCCACCATTTGTTTAGCCATTTCCCATTTTATTAGAATATCTATTTTATTTCTAATCTTTTGCTACCACAGAAAACTCTGTTACAAATATTTTTGTATAGAAGAGCTTTTTCTCTCTGTCTTTGTAACATATTTGTGGCTTCATTGGGCTAATGGACACACATAGTTTAGTGAGAGTTTTTCTAGCATGGTTTGAAAAAGTTTTCCAGAATGATTGGACCAATTTACAACTCCATTAATAGTGCATTACTATACTGCATTCTTAAAGGGCTTATTCATTTTATTTTTCCTTCTTATTAATTTTAAACATTTTGAGCATAATCCAGGACAGAAATTAAGTGACCAAATTGGATTTTCCCTTCACATTGGAGGCTCAAATTAAGTCAGTTTTAGTGTATTGAATGTGTTCTCTACATTCTAGTTCTGAAGGATCTAACAAAATGTTCTATAGGGGAGCTGAAGAAAGAAAACTTTCCGCCTCTCTTGGTTCTCTTGGTTGGTGGTGGGTGGTGGTAGTCTCTTGACAGTGCCAGAAGCATATCTTGTTTACCAAGTGATGCTGAACATCCAGCTGCACTTATGGGAATCTTTCAACATGACTGTTTGGCATAGATATGGAGCAGAAAATTTCCTATTACAAAGAGATGTTATATATGGACACTATTACTGTGAAATAATTTCCATTATACTAAAATTCATGGTCTTGAAGTGAAAAAAAACCAAACCCATATTTTTAGTTTGAAAAAAAAGTTCTCCAGGAATGTGGGGCTTTCATGCAGAAACATCTTTTATTTTGTGGGCTTTTAGGAGGTTCCTTTGAAAGACAATGACCATGGCTAAGTCACTTGATCTCTGAGTCCAAGAAAGCTGTATAGGTGATTTCTGTAAAGTGAGGGGTTTTACTACATGATCTGTAAAGCCTCTTCCAGTTCTAAAATCCAGGGTCCTCTTGCTCCTTTGGTCATCACCCTCTGTAGTCCCTTCCCCATCCTGACATGGTTATTTCTGTTATATTGATTGGCTGTTTGGATATATGAACATTACAGCATTGCATATTTAACAAGCTAATTCTCTCACATGAAAGAGACTGATGATTGCCTGGGGTCTCTGGACCTTCCCTTTCCAAATCTTCCCAGGAGCATGATTGCCCCGGCTTTCCCTCTGTACTGTTTTAGTAACATACATGAACCAGGTTTAAAATGTGTGGTACCTACTAATGCTTTGTCAGGAACCAAGGAAGATGACATGAAGCAAGTATATTTTTCTTCAACTATTTCAAACCAGAAAACTAGATAACTTTGGGGAAAAAAATCACATTGTCTTATCAGTCAGACTGCTGCTTTTTTAAAGCCTTTGGCTCAAGTCCAAGCACTGTTGAATTCTATTTATTAGGATCTCAGTTCTATTTGAATTCCCATGCTTGCTCAATTTGGTTCATTAGCTCAAGGTTCCTAATAGTAAAATGCTGATGAGCATGATAAACTCCCCAGAAGCCAACTATAACTTTTTGTGTGTGTGGTAGGGTTGGCGGCAGGAGACAGACATGGAAAAAAGATTTTTCTTTGCTGTGGCACCTATAATATGGTCTTTTTGGCAGAGAATGGGTAGTGAAAAGGCCACTGATTTGGCAGGTAGACAGCTCTTCATTTTCCACCAGCTACACTGCTTGATCTCTGATTCCGTTATCATCATGCCCCCCAGACCAAATACCTTCCCTCTCTCTCCTCCCTGTGTTTTCCAGTTTCCTTTTGTCTGCTATCTTCCCTCCTTTGAATGTTAGCTCTTTGAGGACCTGTTGAAGAATGAGAATTTTTTCTTTCTTTCTCTTTCTTTCTCTCTCTTTCTTTCTTTCCTTCTTTTCTCTCTTTCTTATTTGTATCGCCAACACTTGGCACAGTATCTGGCATATAGTAGGCATTTGAATCTTTACTGTATTGTACTGTATTGTATCTTGGATTCCAGTCCCAATTCTCCCACTGTGGACCTGTGTGACAGAATACCAGTTGACTTCTCTGAGACTTGGTCTCCTCATGTATCAAAAGGAGGTAATAATATGTGTACTATCTCCTTAAGAGTGTTTGAGTAAATTATAAATTACTATGTACAAGTAGGCTATTGTTACTATCACTTCAGTCACGAGGTAGTGACTAGTACCTACCAAATATGGTTCAGACTCCCTTGCTTAGAATTCTAGATCTTACAGTTTCATTCCATCTGGAATTTCCGGCCAAATCTCATGCTCCTCCCATCTGCCAATCCCATTCAAAACCCATTTTCCTGATTCCATATTTTTTTTTATTTGTTTATATCTATGAGTTCCTTGGCACAAGGATCTTCTGGATATGAGAACTCTCAGTTGATTCAGATTAACAACTTGTCCTAAGGATTTAGTCTCATGGTCTTAGAGAGCTGGCAAAGGCAATCAGAGCTTTGTGGTACCAAAGGTAGCATTTGAATCCAGGTCTTCCTGAATCCAATACCACAGTTCTGCCCATTATACCTTTTTACTGCCTCCGTGACTTTGCTTGAGCTGTTTCCTGTGCTTAGGACATCATTTCTTTACCATCCCCTCCTGCTGGAATCCTATTCATTTTTTTTTGGTAGGGGGAAGGCAAGTCAGTTGGGGTTAAGTGCCTTGCCCAAGGTCACATAACTAGTAAATGTGTCACCTGTCTGAGGCTGAATTTGAACTCGGGTCCTCCTGACTCCAGGGCACCACCTCGCTGCCCCACTATCTACTTTTTCAAGGCAAATTAAAATGTCACGGCCTCCAGGAAGCTTTTCCTAGTATCCTTGGTCAGAAATGATCCTTTTTTTCGTTCAGGTCTCATATAGCACTCTGATATGTATCATGTATTTTTTTGTGTTTTAGTTACTTGTGTATATGGTATACTAGCTTATTAAATTATAAGTCTGAATAGGAATAGGGGCCCTATGTCCTATTTAATTTTTACATCTATCCCAAGTCCTAGGATAATAGGTATTTGTACTTTATTAAGTACTAACACAGACTTGGTGTTTAATAAAAGTCTAGTGAAGGTCAAATGAATTATAGAAACATAGAGTTTTGGGAATAGAAGGGATCTCAGAAATCGTTTAGTCTACTCTAGCCTCTTAATTTTACAGATGAGGAACTGAAGCCTGGAGAGTTCACGAACATTATATAACAAACTAGTGACTGAACTGAAGCCAGGGCTCTAATAGTATTTCTGGACAGATAGCATGTAGCCTCCACATGAGAGTCCAAGAACAGACTCGTGCTCAGAGGATGGGCATCACAGTGATGCCCATCCTCAGATTTCGGTTTTGATAAATTTAGTGGACTGTATACTTTTTTGGGGGGGGGTTGGGGTTAAGTGACTTGCCCAAGGTCACGTGGCTTGTAAGTGTTAAGTGTCTGAGGCTGGATTTGGATGCAGCTCCTCCTGACTCCAGGGCCAGTGCTCTATTCACTGCGCCACCTAGCCACCCTAGCTGTATACTTTTGATACTGACCACTAGTGATGTGGTAATGGCAAGTCCAAGGTGTCCAGTCCCTCTAGCTTCTTTTCTCTAGTTTGATTTCCCTTATATTAGCAGGTAATCTCACTAGCCTTTTTCCAATCCTATGCCTTTGGCGTGTGCAAAGAACGTTTCAAGAATTGATATTCTAGTGTTTTTGTAGAGTAAGATGACACTTTCAAAAGAAGGGAAAAAAAAACCCACTTTTCCCACTTAAAGCTCAGTGGGAAATCCATGCTGAGTTCTGCTACATTAAGCTGTCCCCAGATGGAAATCTGAAAAGTCTTCCAGCTGTTTGGTTTCAATAAGCATTATCAAGATGAAGCCCACTCAAAGCTGCATCAGTTTCACCCAGAGGATAGCAGTTAATTCTCTGACACAGACCAGATAGCCCCGCAGCAATATGTCAGATCCAACTGACGCTTCTGATGTCAGGGATCATTCTTGAAACTCCTCCTAAATGTATCGGTGTGAAGTCTGTAGTGTGTATGTATGTGTGTGTAATCATGTGTAAATGCACAAATTCACATACATGAGCACCCACCAACACCCACTTTAATACCTATGATATTTTCTTATTCTGGGAGGATACAGAACCATTCACATATATGTTGCCATTCAGTTGTGTCCGACTCTTCATACCCAATTTGGGATTTTCTTGTCAGAGGTAATGGAGTGTTTTGCCATTTCCTTCTCTAGCTAATTTTACAGGTGAGGAAACAAGCAAACAGAGTTAAGTGACTTGCCCAGGGTCACACAGTTAGGAAGGCCATGAGTCTTCCTGACTCCAGACCCTGCACTTAATCCACTGAGCCAATTATATTCTAGTTACAAAAAAGAGGGATGTAGCACCAATGCAATATTCACAGTGCCAAAAGCGACTGTAAATATGCTGGCATAGTTCTCAATCACAAAATATAACAGACTGTCTGTGTAGAAGACAGAAGCAAAACATTTATTCAGGCACCAGAAAACCAAATCCCAACACCAGAAAGTCAAATCCATCATAGTAACAAAGAAGTTAATATACCAGAGTACAGCAGGAAGTCAAACTGTCCTTTAGCCTTCCCACAAACCAACACTCACAAGCCTGGCTGTCTCCTTGGATGCATCTTCTCCTCCCTCCAGCTCTAACTGCTCCGACTCCCAGCTTCCTGTGAACTCTGTTCCACCCTTCAACAAACTCCTCCTATCACAGACTCCATGTGATGACATTCGGTCTATTAAGGGGCAGGGAAGATCTTCAAATTCACATTACCATTGCAAGGTAACACAAAACTTTACAGAGAATTTGAGGACTATTCTGAAACTTATTAAAAGCTATGAAAAAGGGAAGATCAATCAATTAAATGATAAATAGAATGGTTTGGGATAGGGGTAGGGAACCTGTGACCTCCAGCCCTTCTCGAAACAAATTTGTTTGGATTTATTCAAAGGGCCTCGCTTGAGGAATACGAGGGAATATGTGGCCTTTAGGTCCCAAGTTCCCCACCCTGGGTTTGGGGAAATGTTTTATCTATATGGTCTTGGTTGAGTGGGGCTTCAGTTTTCTCATGTGTAAAATGATGGTGTTGACTGGATGGCCTCAGAAGTCCCTTTTAATTATAGACTTATGATCTCATGATCCTATCACCCATTTTTCTATGAGGACAGAGCACTGAGTGACCAATCCTCTCAAACATAGTAAGGTGAAAAATGGATCTTAGTAAGAAAAATATAAATTAAAAAATGAAACCTCATTTTCTTGCAAAATGCAAAGTATAAATTTGTAATCCAGTCCTAATGGAGAATATCTATAAACAGTAACCTCTTGTTAATACACAAAATGTCACAAAAGAGTAGGAATCTACAAATATTTTAAAAGTTTCCTGCCCTTTGTGAGAGCCATGCACTGACTGGAATGGGTCTGCATCTGCAGCACAGTTGTGCTTCTTTGCTCTTCTCCAATCTGAAAACAAGTTTGGGGTCGACTCAGATGTGTGTGTTCTGTGTGGCTCGCTAAGTACCAACTCCAGCTTGGAGATTCTCTGTCGCTGGTCCAACTTCTAGGGTTTGTGGCTACCCCTTGATGCAAGCATTTCTTCTGCAGCTGTTGTCACAGGCTCCTTTTGTCCCCCCTTGGAGAGTTTCAAGCTATAATTTTTCAAAAATTAAGAAGTCATTATGATGTTATGATTTTGCATTTTCTTAGATTAAATCTTTCCATCTGCTCTGCATAAATGAAATTTCCGCAAAGAAGTTTCTGTGGCTTCCTTGAAAATCAGAAACATCAGGCAAAGGCAATTTTTATTACAAAGTGGAAGGGAGGCAAGGGTGTGGGGAGGGATGTGACAGCTTTTTCTTCCCTGCTAAGATGAAGTGTTCCACATGGCAACTTAGAAAGATTTTTTTTTTGTCCCTGAAATACTTATGCTTTTCCAAAAAGATATAGCAAAGTATTTTACAGCATCAAACAGTCATGACCTCACTGTAAGGACATTGACAGGTGTTGAATTTCCCATTTAAAAGACAAGGAACACAAGGCTCTGAGCACAGTGAAACATTCAGAGTAAAAATTCTTTCTTCCTAATTCTTGCTTTCATATGCTTCCTCATATGTACTCTGAACCTGGCAACTTAGAGATGGTCAATTCCTAGATCCTCTAGGGATAGTTGTCTTTTGGGTTGCCTTTGGGGATCAAATGAAATTCATTAGGTTGGAGGATATACATCTGGTATCTGTATGTTTCCAAATAGGTCAATGTCCCCAAGTGCTCCCCCTGAGATCATAACTTTGCTGTCTGATTTGCACCAAATTGTTTAACAATAGCTCACATTTATATCACACCTTTAAGGTTTTCAATCCCTCTCCTTACCACCCAGTGACGCAGGCAGTACAAATTTTATTAGAACTCATTTTACAGATGGGAAAACTGAGATCAGGTGATTCTGAGTTCAGAACAGCAACTTTCAGTTTATAATCTGGACCTTAGTTTCTTTAAATGAGGAAATATATACAGTGATTCTCTAGGTAACAAGGTTGTTGAAAGATAATGAAAACAAGATATCTTAAAGATGTTAGCTGGCAAGCACTTTTACTTTATTTAAAAATACATGCCTTTCAAGCACTGTGATTATTTACCTAGTACCTCTGATTTCAGCTCATCAAACATAATTAACTAGTGTGTTTTTTTCATCTAATCAAGCTAGACTATTTCATTTTTTTTTCCCACCTGATTCTATATTATTTATTACACTTACTTAATTTCCCTGGTCTGGACTTACGGGTTGAATCATGAATCATGGGAAAGATTATCTCAACAACATATCATGAAACTTCTGCTGTGATGTAGTCACACATAGAAGTATTTTGCCTTTCAAAGTAGCTATGAACAATACCTGGAGCCTTTTCTTTCAGACAGGAAGTGTCTGCTCCTTGCCTCCTAAACAGAATCACCTTTGGTTTATACCTTGACAGTCACTGACATGAGGTTTTCTTATTATTAATAGAAACCAAAGGAAACCTTCATGTATTTGTTATTCAGTCATTTCAGTTGTGTCCAACTTTTGGTGACCCCGTTTAGGGTCTTCTTGGCAAAGATCCTGGAGTAGTTTGTCATTTGAGGCAAATATGGTTAAGTGGCTTGCCCAGAGTCATCTAGGTAATAAGTGTCCAAGACCAGTTTGGAATTCAGGAAGATGAGTCTTTTTGACTTCACACCTGGCTCTCTATTCACTGTACCACCTAGCTTCCCTAGAGAGCTCATTTGTGACTTGTTCAATTTCTTTTTCTAAGATATGGCTATTTAGATATTTTATTTCTTCTGTTAATCTGTGTAATTTACATTTTTGTAAATATTCATCCATTTAACTTAGTCATATTGGCATAGAGTTGGGCAAAATAACTCTTAATAATTTTTTAAAATTTCATCTTCATTGATTGTGCATTTACCCTTTTTCATTTTTGAGATGTTAATTTCTCTTCCTTCTTTTTTTAACAAATTGTTAGCCAACAGTTTATCTGTTTTTTTGTCCTCCTGCCCCCATAAAACCAGCTCCTGGTTTTCTATATCAAATTCAATGCTTGTTTAATTTTCTATTTTTTATCAATCTCTCCTTTGTTTTTTCAGGATTCCTAACTTAGTATTTAATTGGGGATTTTTACTTTCTTCTTTTTCTAGTTGTTTTTTAATTGCATGCTCCATTTGTTGATCTTCTCTTTCTTTCTTTTACTGATGTAAACATTTAAAGATATTTATTTTCCCCCTGAACAATACTTTGCCTCTTTCCCACAAATTTTGGTATGTTTTTCCATGTTGTTATCTTTAATGAAATTATGGATTCTATGATTTGTTCTTTGACCCACTAATTCCTTAGGATTAGATCATTTAGTTTCCAATTAATTTTTAGATCTTTTTTTATTTCCCCCCAATTACATGTTAAAATAATTTTTACATTTTAAGAAAAGTTTGAGTTCCAAACTCCATCATTTCCTCCTTCCATTCCCTCCCCCCTCCCTGAGATAAACAAGGCCATGTAGGTTATACATGTTCAATCTTGTAAAACATTTCCATATCAGTCATTTTTTACAAGAAGACTCAGAAAGAAAGAAAGAGAAAAAATAGTGTGCTTCAGTCTGTATTCCGACAGTATCAGTTATTTATCTGGAGGTGGATAGCATGTTTCATCTTGAGTCATTTGGGATCATCTTGGATCACTGTATTGCTGAGAATAGCTAAGTCATTCACAATTCTTAATTGTACAATATTGTGTTACTGTGTACAACATTCTCTTGCTTCTTCTCTCTTCGCTTTGCATCAGTTCTTCATAAGAACTTACAGACTTTTGAGGTTTTTTCTGAAATCTGCCTGTTCATTTCTTATTGCACAATAATATTTCATTACAATCATATACCACAGATTATTCAGCCATTGCTCAATTAATGTGCAATAATGTGCATTCCTTTGATTTCTAGCTCTTAGCTACCACATAAAGAGCTGCTATAAAAATTTTTGTACAAATAGGTCCTTTCCTCTTTTTTGGGAATCTTTTTGGGATATAGACCTAGTAGTGATATTGCTTGGTCAAAGGGTATGCACAGTTTTATAGCCCTTTGCCGTGGCTCCAAATTGCTCTTCAGAATGTTTGGATCAGTTCACAATTCCGCCAACAGTGCATTAGTGTCCCACATTTCCCATATCTCCCCCCCAACATTTATTGTTTTTCTTTTTTGTCATGTTAGCCAATCTGCTGGTGTGAAGTGGTACCTCAGAGTTGTTTTAATTTGCATTTCTGTAATCAACAGTGATTTAGAACATTTTTTCATATGACTATACATAGCTTTTATTTCTTCATGTGAAAACTGTCTGTTCATATCCTTTGACCATTTATCAGCTGGGGAATGGCTTGTATTCTTATAAATTTATCTCAGTGTTCTCAAAATATTTGAGAAACGATTCCTTTATCAGAGACACTTGTTGCAAAAATTGTTCCCCAGCTTTCTGCTTTCCTTCTAATCTTGGTTGCATTGGTTTTATTTGTGCAAAACCTTTTTAACTTGATGTAATTGAAATTACCCATTTTATATTTTGTAACAGTCTCAACTTCCCTTCTCCATAGATTATTCCATGATCTCCTAATTGGCTTATGATTATCACCTTTTATGTGTAAATCACGTACCTATTTGGCCTTAACTTGGTGTATGGTCTGAGATGTTGGTCTACGCCTAGTTTCTGCCATACTATTTTCTAGTTGTCCAAGCAGTTTTCGTCAAATGAGTTTTTGCTTCAGAAGAGCGGATCTTTGGGTTTACCATGTGCTAGATTACTATGGTCATTTACTATAACGTATTATGTACCTGATCTATTCCATTGACCCGCTGCTCTGTTTCCTAGCTACACCAGACTGTTTTGATAATCACTGCTTTGTAATACAATTGAGGTCTGGTGTGGCGAGACCGCCTTCCTTCCCATTATTTTTTTTATTGATTCCCTTGATATCTTTTACCTTTTGTTCTTCCAGATGAATTTTGTTATTATTTTTTCTAGCTATATAAAATAATTTTTTTGCAGTTTGATTAGTATAACAGTGAATAAATAGATTAATTTAGGTAGTTCTATCAGATCTAACTTTTAAAAGACTCTCCCCTTAACTTCTTTCTTGTTTATTTTATGGTTAGATTCATCTAGGTCCGAGGGAGGTAAAACTGAGGTCACCCATTGGTATAGTTTGTTTCCTCCTATAATTAATTTGTTTCCTTTAAGAATTTGGATGCTATAACTTTGGTTCATATATGTTCAGTATTGATATTATCTCATTAGCAAAATTTAGTTTCCCTGATCATCTCTTAATTAGGTCTATTTTTTCTTTTCCTTTATTTGAGATCATGATTGCTATCCCTGCTTTTATTTTACTTCAGCTGAAGTATAATAAATTCTGCTCTAACCCCTTATTTTAATTCTGTGTATGTCTTTCTATTTCAGGTGTTACTCTTGTAAACAACATATTGTCAGATTCTGGTTTCTAATTCATCCTGCTATCCTCTTTCATCACATTCACATCCATAGTTATGATTACTAATTGTGTATTCTTTTCCATCCTATTCTCTTTTTTTTCTCTCTACCTCCTCTAAAGTCTGTTTTGCTTCTGGACCACTGTCTTCCTTAATCTGCTCCTACTTCCATGTTGGGTAATATGAATGTCTATATCCAACTGTGTGTATATATACATAAATAGTTCCCTTATTGAACCATTTAAGATGAGAATGAGGCTCAAATATTGCCTGCCCCTCCCATTTTCCTCTCCATTGTAAAAATGCTTCCTTGCATTCCTCTTTTATATGAGATAATTTTCCTTCTTTTTTTGAGATCATCTCAACATAATAAAGTCACAATCGTGCCCTTTGTTTATATAGATTCCTAAATGCCATAATAATGATAGTTCTTAAAAGTTGCATGTATCATTTCCCCATATAAAAGTGTAAAAGTTTAACCTTATTAAGTCCCTTATGATTTCTCTTTCATGTTTGCCTTTTTATGCTTTTCCTGAATCTTGTGTTTGAACATAAAAATTTCTATTCAGATCTGTTCTTTTCATCGGGAATACTTGAAAGTCCTCACTTTATTATACTAAGTATATAGTTTTGCTGGGCAGATTATTCTTAACTGTAATCCTAGCTCCTTTGCCTTCCAGAATGTCATATTGCAAACCTTCCATTCCTTTATCATGGTAGGTGCCAAATCTTCTGTGATCCTGACTGTAGCTCCAAGATATTTGAATTGTTAACTTTCTGGTTCCCTACAGTATCTTCTCTTTGACCTGGGATCTTTGAAATTTGGCTATAATATTCCTGGGGGTTTTCATTTTGGGATCTCTTTCAGTGAGTGATTAGTCAGTTTCTTTCAATTTCTTCTTTGTCTTTTGGTTCTATGATAGTTGGGCACTTTTTCCTTATAATTTTTTGAAATATGATATCTGGGCTTTTTTTTGGTTATGGATTTCAGGTAGTGTAATGATTCTTAAATGATCTCTCATTGATCTATTTCTAGGTCAATTTTTAAAGAATGAGGTATTTCATGTTTTCTTCTATATTTTCTGTCCTTTGACTTTGTTTAATTGTTTCTTGATGTCTTATGGAATCATTAGCTTCAACTTGCCTAATTCTACTTCAAGGAATTATTTTCTTCAGTTATGTTTTGTATCTCTTTTACCAAGATGTTAATTCCACTTTTGTAATTTTCTTGCATCACTTTCATTTCTTTTCTCAATTTCCCTTCTGCTGCCCTTATTTGATTAAAAAAATTTTTTTTGACTTAAAAATCTTTTTAGCTCTTCTAGGAATTTTTTGAAGTTTATGTCCAAGCTGCATTTTTCTTTGAGGCTTTTCTTCTAAACATTTTAAAGTCATTGTCTTCTTCTGAGTTTATATTTTAAGCTTCCCTGTCTCATTTTTCCAGCCTATTTCTTGACTTTGGATTTTAGATTAGAATTGGACTCTGCTCACCTCTGGGGATATATGTGGCTTGCCTGAATTTCTATATCTAGACCTGGGTGCCTGTAGTTTTTCAGTGCTTCTAAGGTGACATAGTCTCAGAATAGTTCACATCACTTTCCTTTTGGTCTGTCCTTACTCAGGTAAAGCCTCTGTTCCCTCCTGACCAGAGACTGTAATTGTTCCTCTTAGCCCTGGAACAGGGACCCAGCACTAGGTAATAGGTAAAGAAACTGCCAAACAACATTTGGGTCTGTGGCCTTCTGTAGTATCTTTCTGACCAGAGGTTTAGTCTTCTTCCCTTTCTTAAACTTTAGGCTCCTCTGTTGCTGCTGTCACCTCCTCCAGGCCCTATAGCTGGTTTTGCTTTTTCCACCTTTGTCCTCAGCCAGCCCTTCTCTGACTGTCCATTAGGCAGAATTCTCTTTTGGTCTTCTTAAGCTTTCCAGGGCTGGAAAAATGAGATACCATGACTTTTTTTGGCTATCTCCCTTAGAATGTGATTTGAGCCATTAAAAAAAAAATGATCTGAGGGTTCAGTTGGGAAAGCTTAGCAGAAATGTCAGTTATCTCTGCCATCTTTGTTCTTCCTTTAAGATTAATTAATCTACCTGGATTTTTATGTATTTATTTTTTGTTGGTGGTGGCCTGAAGCTCTGAGAGATTCAGAGGTGAAATTTCAATCACAGAAAAATCTGTATTTGTTTTCTTTCATGTATTCATAGCCCAGTTTTAGACAAAAAAAATCTAGTAGACTTTGCAGGTGGTCTTATCGCATTCACTCCTTTATTATTCAAATAGCCTCTCTGAAGTGCCCAGTTCTTTGCTGTAAAGGCAATGGGAAAGAACCAGCAAAAGGAAAATTGGTAGCACTTAACTGAGCCTGCCTCATTGAAACACCAAATTTTCTGCCCCCAGTGGCAATGGGTAGATAGAGATTCTAGGATTTCTTAATGTGAGGGTAGCAGGAGGCACCCAACTTGTGATGTCATTCTATAGGGAATTCTTATTGTGGAAACTATCAAAATGCAGGTTAGCACTTTACTAGAATTTATGGATTTAGGGAATTGCCTGGTATGAGTCAGAGATAAGACTTGAACCTGGTCCTTCTGAATCCAAGGCAAATCCTCTCTGCTGCATGCCATGCTAGCTTTCTAGATTCTGCTAAGGAATTAGATTTCTGAATTCAGAAGAAAATTGAGAGTAGTGCTTCTTTTCCTCTGCTTCTAGTGATGAACTTTCCCAAATAGGAAGCCAGTTATTATAATTAGAGCCTGTGGCCATAGATAGGATTCTCAGTTCCTCTGTGAAAACGACTCTTGAGGATTCCTCCCCAAATCCTGTTAATGATAACAGCCAGGAAAATGAAAAGTGAAACAGCTGGGTGTGAATTACATGAATATGCCTACGTGTCTAGTGTAATACTGTTGTCGATCTGTTTGAATTATACAGGGTCTATGGGGAGGGACCACAGAAAATATTTTATTTTCCCTTTTTTTGAAGACAACATTTTCCTCTCTGAATATGACAAGCATCTCAACAGGCTTGTAGAAATGGAATCATTATTATTGATCTGGGGGGAAAGATTTTATTCAAATAGTTGGGGAGGGGGTTCCTTGTCGAAGAACATTTCAGCTAAGGAGGTCAACTTCTCCAACTCCATGCCCTCAATAGGCTGGTATTTAGGGCCACTGAACCTTGTCGAAGAACATTTCAGCTAAGGAGGTCAACTTCTCCAACTCCATGCCCTCAATAGGCTGGTATTTAGGGCCACTGAAAGCAATCTTCTCATTTATAGTGAAATGTTTGGTGATTCCCAGAGGGTTCCAATGTTTTTAATTTATCTAATAACATGGAAATGAGAGTAAAAGCAGAGCCTATGTTGCGGTCCAGTAATACAGAGCATTTGTCTAGTTCAGGGTTTTATAACCTGGGGTTCCCAAATTAATTTTTTAAAAATAATGATTTTAATATAATTGATGTCCTTTGTAATCCTATGTAGTTCATTTTCTATATTTAAAATCATTATTCTGAGGAGAGGTCTATAGTTTTCACCAGACTACCAAAGGAGTCCATAGTCTAAAAAACATTAAGAAACCCAATCCAGGGGGCGGCTAGGTGGCGTAGTGAATAGAACACTGGCCCTGGAGTCAGGAGGACTAAGGTTCAAATGTTCAAATGTGACCTCAGACACTTAACACAAAAACTAGCTGTGTGACCTTGGGCAAGTCACTTAACCCCAACTGCCCTCCAAAAAGCCAAAAAAAAAAAGGAAAGAAAAAAAAACCCAATCTAAGATTTCTATCTGGGGGAAGCGGACAGGAAAGATGGAGCCTTAGCTAAGGTTACTATATTTGATTGGAGATCACTTTCAGTTAGTTTTTTTTTTTTTGTTCCAGGTTGGTACATGTCTGCATAGGTGACTTGATTCTTGCAAATTGCATTTACCAGCTGCCAATCAAATGTGACAGAGCCTTCCCCCCAAAAAATATGCTTTGGGAAGGCAGGTTATGCTCTTTAGTTTTTGGTTCAACAAGCATTTACTTAGATGTACAGCATGGGTCAGGCACTATGCTAGGCAGACATGGAGATACAAAGACAAAAAGTGAAATTGTGAGAGTCAGGAGGAGCTAATACTCTGGATGTAGGAGTGGAAGGCAGTTTACATACCGATAAGCCAATACAGGTATTTTCAATGTGAATATAAAGTAATTTCTATGGCATTAGAGGTACTTACAAATTACATGTATTAGGGGTCAGGACCAGAAAAAGCTTCATGGAGGAGGCATGAATTGTGGGCTCGAGGGTTCAGGACTGAGCCTTGAAGTTCCTGATCTAGGGATTCCAAGAGGCAAAGAAGAGGAAGAGGTACATTCTGAGAATCGGAGTCTGGGTAAAGGTATGAAGGTGACAGATTGAATGTTGTAGAAGAATTCATACTTACAGAGTTATATAGCTATGCAAATGTACCTATTTAGTCTTTTTTTCTGTTACATTTCCTTTATCAGGTATAATTCTGATTGGAGAGGAAAATTTCGTGTGTATCAAGGGAATAAACCCAGAGTTCACTAAATTTACTGTTAAACCCTAGTTTGTTATGGAAATTCCATTAAGATGAGTAAACCAGTTGCACAACTAGAGGCAAGTTAGGTAAGAGCAGGGAAAAGCTATTTATAAGGCTTCAGGCTCACAGAACAAGGGTTATTTAAGATATTAAAGGTACACACTGGATCCAGTTGACTCTAGGGAAAAAGTGAGGCTGGTGACCTTGCACAGCCCTTCCTCACTTAAATCCAATTCGTAAGTTATGGCATCACCTTCCTGATGTCATGGGTCCACTTCAAGAACGAGAGGACAAACAGCAACACTAAAGAGCACAGTGCTACCACTCTTCACATGAAGGATGCAAACCTTGTCTATCCCTAAGGGTTAGTCAGTGTCTTGACTTCAGAGAAAGCTGGGTCTCTATTTCACCTTCTTTGACGGCAGCGCACCAATAGGTGCTCCATCCCTTTGCCTCTTGTTGCTTCTTCTTGCTTCTAAGAGGCTCTTCCTGTTTGATTACTTATCTTCTCTGACTGTTCCTACTGAAACGACACATATGCTCCCAGCTGCCAACTATGGAGACTTGTGGAATCAGTTTTTCCTGTTGTCCAGAACCATGTACCATGAAAAGCTGCATTGTCTTAACTTGTTTTAATCAGGGTCAACTCTCACCAAGGTTCTTGTACTGCCTCTTGCCTTTTATTTCTTTGAGGCACTGGTATGTGTTTTTGACAAGTTTATGTATTTGACTTACATTCCAAGGAATTTAAGTCTTGAATCTCAACATCTGCTACTTCGTTGGTGGGACATTTTCTGTTGTCACTTTATGTAGATTTAATCTCCTGGATGAGTTCCTCCAGCTCTCTATCTCGGGCCCAGAGACCTTGTGCCTGCAGGCTGACACTAGATGGTGCTCTTGCTCATTTTGGTAATTCTAGCCCTCTTTTCACTACTTCTAATTCATGATTTTTGAAAGTTCCACAAATATCTGCTCAGGAGCCAATGAATCCTGAATGAGTTTGTGCAAATTCCCCTTTTATTATCAAGATATAATTGTATTTTTCATAAAAGAAATTGTGCTAAAAGAGAGTCCTTTTGTGGAGTAAGAATATAAAAGAGTTAAAATATTTGAGCAATTGGCATCTCTTAACCTATATTTTTTCTGTAACCTCAATTGCATATTCTCTAGTTAAATTGATAATATCATACAAGTTTAACTTATAATTCTCTTTGGAACTTGCATATCTGTTTCCTTCCTTCCTTCCTCCCTTCCTCTTTCCCTTCCTTCCCTCCCTCCTTCCTATCCTTTCAGCATCCCCAGGCCCCTGTCTGAGACTATAAACTCAGAGTAGGTACTGATCTATCTAAGTAGAAGAAGTTCCACAGAGATGTCCCTGCACCTATGAAATCACAGAGCTTGTCACTCCCTACTCCCCTTAGCCATATACAAGGTAACTTCTTCAGAATTAAAGGTGTAATTTTTTTCTTTAATAATTATACTTAAATCTGACATTTTAAATTGTCATTTAAACCAAATTTTGACCACTCAGGTCAGCAGGAAGGTAAAGGCTTCCTAATATTCCTTCTGTCAAGATCTTTCTCAAAACCAATTTCAGTGGGTCAGAAGATGGGACTTTGCCAGGACCTTTTAGGTGACTTTCTAACCCCAATTAGGAGAAACTGATAAGGTCCTGTTCACTGGCCCTGTATGGGGCAGAACTGATGGCATGAGACTAAAGGAAGTTTTCCAGGGCACAAGCCAACTCTCATGGGGCATGGTGCCCTGGAGCTGAGAGAGGAAGGTCAACAGTGACATATAGCCAGTCTGTGAAAGGGCAAGAGGTAGAGAAGGTAAAATTTGAGATCAATGACCAAGTTGTAGGGAAGGGTTAAAAACAGAGGCTGGTATTGATGGGTCTCTCTCTCTCTCTCTCTCTCTCTCTCTCTCTCTCTCTCTCCCTTTCTCTCTCTCTCTCTCTCTCTCTCCCTCTCTCCCTCCATACATACATACACACACATTATGTAGCTATATTAGCAGAAATATTTACCTGCATTTATCTCTATCAGTATATATATATCTATAAATATTATATAGATATATAAATCTCTATCTCATCTCTATATAAATGCAGAGATATATGCACAGGCATGGATGAATTGTAATCTTTATTGTACATCTCATTACATTATCTTTTCCCAAAATCCACCTCTCTTCTAAACTTCCCTATTATGTCAAGGACACATTTTTCCTTTTAGCCTCCATTAGCTCACCACCTGGGTGTCATATAAGACTCCTCACTCTCCCTCCTTCCCCATGTCCAACATTTGCCAAACCTTGTAGGTTCTAGCCCCACATCTTTTTACTCATGAAGTTCCTATCCCCCTCAGAACCATTATCACCTCTTGTCTGGACTCTTGCTTTCTGCCCCAAATCTCTCCATGCTCCAACTTATCTTTCAGTTAGTCAGCTAGCATTTACTAAGTACCTACTGTGCCCAGGCACTGTGCTAGGAGAAGAAGATGCAAAGAAAGGCAAAACACAATCCTTGTTCTGAAGAAGTGCAGTCCAATGGGGAGACAACATGCAAACAACTATGTACAAACAAGGCATGTGTATATACACACACACACACACACACAAACATACACACACATATAAAATACATACACACATTATAAATTGGAGATATTTTACAGAGGGAAGACACTAAGAGTAAGGGCAACTGCAAAAGGTTCCTTGCAGAAGGTAGGGCTTTAGCTGAGATGTGAAGGGAGCCAGGGAAGTTGGGAATCAGAGAGGAGGAGGGAGAGTGTTCTAGGCACAGAAGGGTAGCCAGAATGTTTTGTGTGAGAACCAGTAAGGAGACAGACCAGTGTCACTATAGTACTGAGAGGAGGGCCAATGAGAAGGACAGGGGGGCAGGTTGTGAAGGGCTTTGCATGCCAAACTGAGGATTTTATATTTGACCCAAGAGATGATAAGGGAGCAGCTGAAATTTATTGTGACATGGTCAGGTCTGCACTTCAGGATTTGACAGTTGAATCAAGGTTGAGTTGGGGTGGGCAGAAGCTTGAGGCAGAGACAACAACCAGCAGACAATTGCCACTGTCTAGGCATGTTGACCATCTGCACCAGAGTGGTTGCAGCTATGTAGTGCCAACGCAATATTTATAGCACCCATGATCATGATAAAGACCGTAACTATAAGTATCGCGTGGTGTTCAATCACAAAATATACCAGATTCTCCAGATAGAGGATAGAACTGAAGAATTTATTTATACAGCAGAAAACCAAATCCCAAAACCAGTAAGCTGATTCCATCATAGTACCAAAGATATTCAGAAGCCATAATAACACTGAGAGCCATGCCATCCTTCAGCCTTCCCACAAACCAATACAAGATCAATATTTACTCACAAGCCTTTCTATCTCCTTGCTTGGGCTCCTCTGTCCCCCACTGTCTGTCTAGCTCTGAACCAGCTTCCTGTGGGCTCTGCTCCACCCTTCAGCAAAACTCCTCCCACCACAGGCTCCATGTAACTACATTCAGCCTATCAGGGGGCAGAGTTTACTTTCACAGCAGGGGAGGTCTTCAAACTCTCCTCTAGGTCTTTTAAGGGGCAGGGAAGATCTTCAAATTCTCATTCCCATTATAAGCTGTCAAAGGATTTTTCCTAAAGTGCAAATGTGACCGTGCTCAACAAACTCCAGTGGCTCCCTCTTGATTCCAGGATCAGATGTTCATTTTTTGGTTGTCGTTGAGTTGTTTTTCAGTTGTGTCCAACTCTTTGTGACCCCATTTGGGGTTTTCTTGACAAAGATACTGGAGCAGTTTGCCATTTTCTTCTCTAGCTCCATTTTACAGATAAAGAAACTGAGGCAAACAGGGTGAAGGGATTTACGCAGAGTCACACTTCCTGTCTGAGGTTGGATTTGAGCTCAGGTCTTACTAACTCCTAGGGCAGCTAGGCTGGTTCAGTCAATAGAGGGCCAGGCCTAGAGTCAGGAAAACTCATTTTCCTACGTTTATATCCAGCCTCAGACGCTTACTAGCTGTGTGACTTTGGATAAGTCAATTAACCTTGTTTGCCTCAGTTTCCTCATGAACTAGAGAAGGAAATGTCGAACCACTCCATTATCTTTGCCAAGAAACCCCCCAAATGGGATCACAAGATGTTAGACACCACTGAGAATAACTGAACAGCAACAACTTCCTGACTTCAGACCTGGTGCTCTAACCACTGCTCCACTTAGCTGTCTCTACTTCATTTTTTATCATCCATTTTAAATGTCTATTTTTGTGTGTTTTATGATGAATTATATGGTAGTAGATAAGTAGATAGGTATAACTTATATAGAAATATATAGAAATATTATTATAAGATATAATATATTAATATATAAACATTAAATTTAATTTATACATTAATGCATATTAATATATAAATATTAAATATAAATTAATATATAAATGTTTATGTACAATACACAATTTTTTAAATTAATGGGGTGCTAGATAAAAAGTTTGGAGATCACCACACTAAGAGAAAACTGGGTCCCGAGCAACACAGGGGAAAGTGGGGGTGGTGCTAACAGGAGGGCAAGAGCTCAGGGAAGAGCGTGGAGGGGACAGAAATTAAGAGAAGTGGTAGTTATTTCACAGCCTTGCTCCAGGCAAGCCCTTTCTGTGTGTATAGGTATCCTTGTATATCTTCCTTACATATGGGAATGACAGTCTTTCTAGGAATCTGATGTTCTGGCTCCTTCACTCCAGTTCCTGGCTCTGTCATCACTGCCTCTGTGGACAGAGAGGAAAGGATGCTGGGACCTGAAGTCAGGCCTGGGTTTGAATGCCGGCTCTGACTGGTCTTGGCTGAGTGACTGTGGGTAAGTCATACAACCAGTGTTTTTCTTTTACAAGTTAGGAATAATAATACTTGCATTGCTTTGCATAGTATTATTGGTCCAAAGAGAAGGACTTTGGAAAGCTAAAGACATGTAGCTGTGCTTTGTTAGTATGATGTCATTTTAACCCAAGGAGGAGGTGGGGCATGGAGTGATATTTGCCACAGGATTCATCAGGCAGGTGAATTGCTGGAGGGAAGATTATACTCAGCAGGTATAATCCTCTCCTGACCTGGTTGAGCTAAGCAACAGAGGCAGGGCACTGCTGAAAACAGAGGGGATGCTGGTGCCATTTTTCAGAAGTGGTTTGTATAGCCTTTTTGCTTCTAAAGTAACCTTACTCAAGACCAAGTCTGTGAGTCACATGTTTGGCATTTGGATTCAAGGGGGCATGTGCTACAAGCACATTATTGATATTTATGCTAATTTATTTAAATGGTCACCTTTGCAGTTTGTTTGTGACTCTGGCCTAGTGGGGTTGCCCTGGGTCTGACACATGTACACAGCCCATTAGTTTGCTAAACTGGCGTCATCCAAGTGGAGGGCGCTGGGGAACTGCTTCCTGAGAAATTGTGAGGAATGAAGCAGGCAGTAGTGCTCTGCAATGCTTCTAATTGGCCTGTAATATAGTTGAGAAGAGCTTTTACCTATTCCCTACATAGACCAAACCATGGCAATCTTCAAAGCATCCTGAATTAGCACCAGCTATGGCTTTGGTGTTTTCCTGTCTGAGGAAGGGAGGTGACTCCTTTATTCACAGTTGGTGAGATCAAACGCAGTCAGTTGGGGAGGGTCTTAGGGTCTCCGTCCCTGTCTGAGGCCTTATGGTCCCTGAGAAATGGGCCTGGGTCTATAGCCTTTTATTTCATTCTTTTATGCTTTATGTCTAGGGAATGAAGGCTCTGATTTGTGCGGGGAGCTTGAGCCACAAGGATACAGGAATCCAGAATAGATGTTGCAGCAAGCTCAGCAGAGATACCCTGAGAAGTAAGGGTCCAGGACTCCAACCTAATGGAAACCAGTTATGTTGCTGGCTTTGGATATGAACATGGTGGGACTAATGCTGTACAGTAATGGAGCTGAGTTGTGATACTATTCCAGGAACAACCCTACCCCCACCCCAGCTCCTCCCAGAATGAGTTGGTATAGAGGGAAAGAAGCCCCTGAAGTGTTGGGGGAAATGTTTGTCCATTTATTCTTGCTATATAATTGGAATAAGTATCCCTTTATAAAAGCTACCTTGTTAAATAAAAGTGAGATTCTAGGGAAACTGGGCCCCCAAATTAGGGGTAATGAAGTTGGTGGAGACTTCAGTCAATAGTAGAGAATAAGAAACATTTCAACCTCTTAGGGTGCCAGAGACTCTTGAAAGAGAGATGTAACAGGATTGACCCTAAGAGAATAAGATCAGAGTCAGCCAAGTTACCCTTGAAACACCCATTAGTTAAACTTGGGAAACAGTATGGGGTGGTAGAAATAGCAGTATCTCAGGAGTCAGAGGACCTGGGATTGAATCCCACCTTTGATGATTTGTTACCTTAGGCAAGTCACTGAACCTTCTTGGGCATCAATTTCTTCATCTGCAAAATGAAGAGGTCAGATTAGGAGTCCTTTGAGATCCCTTTCACCTTTAGGCCTACGCTGCTTAGAGATCTACAATTAAATCCTCATAGAACCTTGAGTAGAAGTGGGGTACTTTTAATCATCCTTATACAAAGGAAGAATGCCAGGGAGATTGAAGATAGAGCTCAAGGTGGCCAAAGGGGTCTTTAATGGGCTGATGTCAGGCCTGGACTTAGTTTGTCTCAGTGACAAAGTCTAGTGTAACAACATAAAACCTCAGTTTTTTTACCTGAAAATATATACAGTAAGTGTGAGACCTTGAGACATGAAAGGTAAAGTTGACTGTTTCTCCTGCCCCCCCGCCCCCGCCCTAAAAAGGTTGTTGTCTTTCAGTCTGGAATAAATTTGAATGGGGCCTGTTATCTATGATGGATTTGCCCATCTTGCCAGATATTTTGATTGCTGGCCTTTTTCTCCTTTCTCATCTGGGAATCATTTTCAGTCTTTGTAATCTACCATTCAGGACAAGCCTCTGGCAGACATTTCGTAGGTTGATTTACTCCATTTGTCCATATGTATTTTCTTGCTGTTTACAGACTGCCCAGCATATCACCAATGAACTTGATTCCTTCCATTACACCTTAGAGTGTGTGCGAGATCTGGGAAGAGGACTTGCCAGAGCGTAGCCAAGCAGTCACCTGGCAGTGAGCCTTCAGATTTCTTGGTGGCCAGAAAACAAACTAAGAAAAGAATACTTTTATTGTACATACCTACACCTCACCCCAAACACTGACTGGGGTAGGCTTAGTTTAAGGCTGAAAGATCCAGGAAGGCTTTGTCAGAATGCACATAGTAGCTATGCCCTCCCATCTTCTTTTCTACATCCATGTCTATCTCTTCAGAGCCCTGGGAATAAGTTGGTGGCTGAGCATGGTCATGTTTAGAGCTACTTTGCCCATGTGCAAGATTGATGATGGAATGAAGGAAAGTCAGTCAGACCTAGGCAGGATTGTGCTATAGGTGAAATTTATCTTCAGTCTGACTGAAAAAAAGAGTTCTCTTATAGGAGTTGCTTATATATAACTCATATAGAATTGCTCTAACCTTTCTCCTATCTTCCGATCTTCCATCATTGGAATCCCCATAAATAATAAAGGTGGGTTATTGGCTCAAGTAAGTCAACTATTTTAACTGGTAGGAGGCCTTTTCCTTAAGCTCATTAACCAGGATTTCATTCTCAAGCTAGCTACTTATCACCCTGTATACTTGGGAAGGCCCTGAACTGAATTTCTGCCTTTTAGTGGGTAGCAAAAGGATATGGGGACACTGGAAGCAAATTATTCCACAATTTGACTAGAGAAGATTATGGAAAAACTAGTTATAAAGTACCTTGTTTCCCCATCGTTGCTTCCAGGTATAAGGATTAATTCTTAATTAATTAATTAATTCTTTCATTAATCCTTGTATTAATTAATTAATATAAGGCCACATGTGGCCCTCTAGGTCCTCAAGTGTGGCCCTTTGACTGAATCCAAACTTCATAGAACAAATCTCCTTAATAAAAGGATTTGTTCTGTAAGACTTGGACTTTGTCAAAAAGTCTCATCCAAGGACCTAGAAGGTCACATGTGCCCTGGAGGCCACAGGTTCCCCACTCTTGCAAAGTGTTCAAGACACTTTCCTACAAGTATATAGAAGCCAAGGGACTATAACTCATAGTTCCTAGAAGTCTTTCTGTTGTGAGTTCTCAGAATTTTCTTTAGGTATTTTTAGGTTTTAGGTATTTTTTGAGGGGGGAGGGAGGTTGGCCAGGCTCTCTATAAAGCCATGAATTCATCAGCCTCATTTTGTCCAGTCTGCCCTTGGCTTCAGATGCAGATGCTAACACCAGTGGCTGCATCCTGAGGTTACTTCTGGGATGCCAATGAAAAAGTCCAAATCCTCTGAAGTTCATGAGGCCCATTTCCGACTGTGGAGTTGGGGGGAGGAAGCTGGCTTTGTCTCCCCTCATTCCTGAAATGACTTTTAACTCTCTCCTTTGTTCTGAAATAATGCCTGGTATTATAAAAGCCATTGGGGGTGGGGGACCCAAATCCGTCAACTATTTAGGACAGATTTTCTGTCAGTATCATTCCAGTTTATCTAAAGACTTTCAAGAACTTTTCAAACTTAGTCTAAAGTCTTTGAGAAGCATTCTCACTTGGTTAAGGTGTCAGGCAATTAAATTATAATTGTTATATAATTATTGCTTACTTCGAGTGGGGTGGGAAAATTGTTTAGTCTGGCCCTTATACTTATATCTGTGGCATCTTCCATACAAAACAAGCTTAAGAAATATCTGGTGAATTGAATTTGATACTTGGTGAAAATGCACTTGGTGCTTCCAATCCTGCCATTGGGATGATTGCAATCATTTTTGTTTAATTTTTCTTTCATCACAAAACCCTGTGAGGGAGGTAGCTTTTGTCCTTATTACTACAAATGAGATTCAGATTAGGTTCCCTTGGTACAGTACTTCTTGGTGGCCATTCAAGTGGTGACCCTATTCTTCCCAATGAATGTTAAAAAACATTAGTTGGAGGGTAATGCCTTTGATTCTCCGGGAGAAAGAACATAGCAACTGAGATACCTAATGGCTTGTATTTATTCTGCCTCTCTGTTTTGGTTTGTTGTCCCTGTACGACCCTGGGACTGAATTGTTTTGAAAGCAAATCAATGTCCCTTCCCTAGTAAGCTAGATTACAGTGGCTATAGCTTACAATGGACCCAAAACAATAATCAATTTGATCAAAGAAACAAAACCGACTGAGACACTTTAAATAAGACTAAAAATGCACATTTTAAAGGATGCTAGTTTTCTGGGACTTCAGTAATAAGCAGCCCACTGGCAGAGAAAAGGAAGAACAGTTTTAAACTGGTGAAATCCCTGTAGTTATTTTAGGGCAGATTCTCTTAGGGAAGAATGTAAGCTGCTTGGGGGTCAGGGCTGTTTTTTCTTCTTTTTATTCCAAGAGGAGATCATTAATGTTTGTTGAATTAAATTGAACTAAAATAAGTCTAGTAATCTTTTTAAAAATTTCTAGGGGTGGCTAGGTGGTGCAGTGAATAGAGTATTGGTCCAAGAGTCAGGAGGACCTGAGTTCAAATCCAGCCTCAGGCATGAAAAAAAAACACCCCCAACCTTACTAGTTGTATGACCTTGGGCAAGTCACTTAACCCCAATTGCCCTGCCTTCTCCCCTCCAAAAAAAAAAAGCAAAAAATAAATTTCTAATACTTCCTCTTTCTAGAGTTAGCATTGGATATGGCTTTTTTCTTTGCTCTCATTTTCTTTTTAAATTTTCTTCTTTTTTATGGTCTTAATTAGGATGATTGACTTGCAACTGCATGAGAGGTGAACCTCAGAGTTGATATTGGGTCTTAAAAGCTAGACATTGGGCACCCCGAGCAGTTTATTATGATGAGTCAATGATTCTATGGTGGGAAACCATGGCTCCTCCTCCCAGGTCTACACTGCTCTGCTGTGTGACCTTTTGGAAGTCACATCCCCTCTCTGTTTCAATAACTCTATCTCTAAAGGGAGTCTCTTACTGTCTGTCCTCTGAATCTCTTATTGGAGTGTCACAAAGGCAAGAAAGAACTGGAGAAAGAACTTTCACAGACATGATCCCATTTAGAACTAAGGAATTACTGCTTTTTATTAGCATTTCTCTCCCTGGAGAGTGAAAACAATTAGATTGGCACTTCTTGGCAAGGAGATGGTTGTGTAGCTCAACCTCTTTTTTTCAGCCTTGTTCTACATCCTTCTCCTTTGTGCACTCTATAGTTCATTCAAATTGGCCTTCTCTCTGTTCTTCGTATATCCCACTCCATCTTCTGATTGTAACTGGTCGTCTTCCATATCAGGAACATAATTTCTCACCATCTTTATCTCACAGAATTCCTCACTTCCTTCAAGTGACAACTGAGTACAGCGAATAGAGCACTGGCCCTGGAGTCCAGAGGACCTGAGTTCAAATTTGGCCTCAGATACTTGACATGTACTAGCTGTGTGACCTTGGGCAAGTCACTTAACCCCAATTGCCTTGTCTTCCTCCATACAAAAAAACAAAACAAACAAACAAGACAGACTTCTACACAAAGCTTTTCTTTATCTACCCTCCCCATCACACCCACAACTGCTAGCAGATTCCTTTTCTAAACCTAGGTGATTTATTTTGTACTTATTCTGTAGGTATATATAAATATACATCCATACATTTATCCATACATATACACATACTTAGGTTTTCTAATGTAAGCTTCTTGAGGTCAAAGGTTTTTCATTTTTGGTCTTTGTATTCTGATTGCTTAGTAGAACGCTTGGAACATAATAGGTGCATAATAAATGTTTGCTTACTGATTGATGCTTGAGGTGACCTAGAGACAGGATAGACTGAATAACCTCTGAGTGTTTTTTTTCCTGGCTATAGCACAGTATCAAAAATATTAGCATTTGGCTAACATTGCCAATTTAATGGGAAGGCCAAGATGAGAAAGGGAGAACTGAGTTTTGCATGCCATTGTTTTCCTGAAGTCTGGGAATCAAGAATGAGGGGAAGGTATTTTTTTAAATTTTATTTATTTACTTATTTAGGAGCTGATAGCAAGTTTATGTGGTGAAAGAAGAAAGGAAATAAGCCAAAGAGGACATGTGGTGGGGGTTGGAAGCAAGGCTGTTGGTAACCCTGAAAATGCAGTTAGTTGCTTCAGGGGTAAGAGGATGATTTTCACATTGAGAAAGTTAGGGGGTTCTTTGTGGGAAGGGGAGTTGTTCTCAGCCATTCAGCACCATCTCAACGAGCTCTTCATAATTGATGCAACCATTGCTGTCTTCATGCCCTGCCACCAGCACTTCAACTTCTTCCTCTGTCATCTTCTTACCCAGGGTGATGAGGACCTGTGGTATTTCAGCCCCCATGACTGTGCTGTTCTCTTCCTTATCAAACACCCAAAACCCTTCTACATAGTCTTCCTATGTGCCCTTGTGCTTATTCTTTGCTATGGTCTGCAGCATTGGCAGAAAGTGTTCAAAGCCCAGCACCTTCACGTTCATCTCATCACTCTTGGGATTGATTACCTAAGACCTTGAGCACCTCAGCATTGGTAAGGCTCTGGCCTAGGGCCCCCATCACATCCCCACACTGGCAGTATAAGATCTTTCCATCCCCTGTTCAGTCAAACAGTTGAAAGGCCTCCTTGAACTGATCCTCTTGTCTGATCCTCTGTCTTGGCCATGCAGTTTTCTCTGAAGGCAAAGTTTTGGTGGACAATTGTAGAGGACCACAAGCCAGTGGGACTCTGACCATGATGGCTGAATAAGCCCCCTCAGGTGAAGAGCCTGCTGCCAGGCCTGGATCAGTTCCCCATTCCCCAGGAAAGAGCTCAAATACACAGGTGTGAGGATTATGTCCTCCAGAGAAGTGTGGTTTGCCCATATGGCCTGGGAACAAAGAAGTGTGCAATGTCCTCAGGGGAAAACAATTAGGAAGCGTCCTATAAAAGCCTGGACACAGGGTAATAAAATTGGCTCTCTATTTTCCACCATTCTCAGAGTCTCATCTCTTTTTATGCACCCTCATGCAAACTCTGGGTAAGTAATTCTTTCTCAGCCCTGCTGTGGGAGGGCAGGGCTCCCCACAGACAACTTCATGAATGCAGACTTTGACACTTTCCCTTGGAATTCTCATTTAAGTCAAAGAATATGTCTCAAGGTTGGAGTCAATGAATCTGAGTCAGTGTGGCATTTCTTAAAGTTTTAAGTTCTGAAAAGAGTAGCATGATTTCTTTCTGCCATGTGGAGGGTGGAAGATTACTTGGGTGATACCCAAACCATGGCTAATTTGTTGTCAAGGCCGATGTGAGATACATAACACAGCATTCAGGATCTAGATTCCAAGCACTAGTGGGTTTATGCTGGCGGAGCTGTGAACTAGTCCAATCATTCTAGAGAACAATTGCAACTATGCCTCAGAGGCTATACAATTGCATACACCTTGACCCTGGAATACTGCTTGGTAGGTCTAGACCTCAAAGAGATCAAAGAAAAAGGAAAAGCAACCATATGTACCAAAACATTTAGAGTAGCTCTTTTTGTGGTGACAAAGAACTGGAAATTGAGGGAATGCCCATTAACTGGAGAATGGTTGAACAAGTTGTAGCATATGATTGTGATGCAATACTATTGTACTGTGAGAAATGATAAAGCGATTGGTTTCAGAAGAACTTGTGAAGATTTATGTGAACTGATGCAAACTGAGGTGAGTGGAAGCAGGAGATAATCAATTGTAAAAAACTTAGTAATTTGATTAATACAATGATCCACCACAACTCCAAAGGACTTTTTTTGGTTTGTTTTTGGCAAGGCAATTGGGGTTAAGTGACTTGCGCCAGGTCACACAGCTAGTAAGTATATCGAGTGTCTGAGGGTGGATTTGAACTCAGGTCCTCTGGACTCCAGGGCTAGTGCTCTATTCACTGCACCACCTAGCTGCCCCTCCAAAGGACTTTTGCAATAAAATTCTACCCACTTGTGGATAGAGAACTGATAGATTCAAAGAGCAGATTGAAACATATTTTTCCTTTTATTTTTCTTGTTTTTTTTTTTAATGGAACATGGCTAATGTTGAAATTTTTTTGCTTGACTTTATGTTTATGATGAATATTTTATTTCTTGCTTTCTCAGTGGGTGGGAGAGGGGGTAGAAGGAAGGAGAGAATGTGGAACTGAAAATAAAAATAAAATACAGAGAACTAGTAAGTGCTTCTGGGTCCTTGGAACCCTGTAGAAACCTTTTCCTTCTACTTCCCTACTCTTATATTGTATAACAAGATCTTTTCTCTCAAAATGATGTTGCACAGCCCCAGTGATATACTATACATCTTGTCCTGCTGAAGTGCATTCATAATTTAGATGCTTCTTCTTACCAGTTCCTTGTCTCCCACTGGCATTATTTTATCCCTCCCTATGCACTCTCTTACCATACAGCTCACAAATCCCCTATTTCCCATAGAAAATAATTCTCAAATGGGTATTCCATTCCATTGGATTTTCCTTTTCTCTTATCAAGGTGATTCATTGGGAAGAATTTTGGACTAGGAATTGTTAAAGTATAAGTTACATAGGAAGAGGGGTTGTTTTTGTCTTTCCTTTGTATCCCTAGCACTTGGCATATTGCCTGGCGTATGGTGAGTGCATAATAAATACCTCTTGATGGATTTATTGATTGAATTGGGAGACTGAGATTCTCTCCTGGGTTCTAGTCCTGATTCAACAGGAACACAGTGAACTTGAATAGAAACTCACTTGGCTTCTATGAATCTCAGTTTTTTTTACCTATAAAACAAACAGATTGAGATAGATGATTTCTAGGTCCCTTCCAAAGGCCTTAACAAGCCTATAATGATCGAGTAAGGTTTTGAGTTTGAGTTTGAGAGCAGGGTTTGAGAAAGATAATTGGCTATTCAAAGAATGGACTAGAGGGGGAACAGAATTTATAAAGGAATTATCATCTGTATTGATTGGATGTGGGTTCTGAAGGATAGGGTGCCCTTGAGGTTTGAATTTGTGGAGCTGAGAAGATGGGGTGCCTTTGGAAGCAATGAGCTCCTGTGCATCTCTGCCTATCTCTCCTCTCATCCTGATAAAATTCTAGGTTTGTGGTTCAGTGTAGTATTTGATTCTCCTTCATGTCAGCCCAAGCAATCACAGCAGTTTTCCTTTTGTTACTTTGCTCCAAGCTTGTCTCAGTGGCTCTTACAAATTTGTTCTGATATTGTCAAAATTTACATGGGCTAGGGGGAAAAAGATTCATCTATCATGCTTCAGTTTGGATGCAGCCACTTGAAAGGGGTGGCAAGGACTTGGTCTAGGGATAGAGAAGCACATAATAGTAAATGCTATGTGACTTGGGGAGACCTATCCAGTTGGAAAATGGCATGACCTGAGGGAGTCTGTTGCATCAAAACATGCCTTGAGGCAGCCTCCCCTTCTTGGGGCCTTGGGAAGAAATGATCGAATTGATTGGTTTCTAATGTCAAAGCACCTTCTCAGCTGTAAACAGTTCATCTTGAAAACATCTGAGAGCAGGATAATCCTCGTTCATAGCCTGGGAAAGAAGCCAAAAGCCGAAAGGATATATTTTATTTTTCTTCACGGAGGAAATCAGAGGTAGAAGTCACCAGTTCAAATCAAGTCAATTCTGGAAATTAGAATCGGCTGTTACCATCTGAAACCCCTTGGGGATGTCAGTCTTGTGAACGTTCCCTGGGATCCTCATTAACTGTTTTCTGGAGGTCCTATTTGAAATTCTATCTCTTTTTGGGCTCCTTAAGTTTGATGGTGCTTTAGACAGGTGGAAGGAGGCAGCATGGTATGGTAGAAAGACTTGGATTTGGAATCGAAAGACCTGAGTTCAACTCCTGGTTCTGCCACTTAGTACCTAAATGACTTTGGAAAAATCATTTAATTGCCCTACATCTCCCTCATTTATAAAATGAATGATTGACCTAGATCCATTCTAAGGTCCCTGGAAGCTCAACCTATGATCCTATAAAAGCATTCACAACCAGGCCACACAGTCAATGCATGTCCATAGGGAGATATATTTTGGTCTGGATGATCATACATGGTCACCATCTACACATTAGCCACCTTTCTAGAAAGGAGAGATTTCTCTGGGCTTTCAGTTTCAGGTACAGCATTAGATTGAGGGGTTATTTAAAGGAAAGGAGGGACGATTCTCAGCTTCCACAACTTGTGCTGTTGGGAGATGGTCATTTAGCCTACTTTAGACAAATCAGTGCGGTAGTAACTCTCTGCCAGAAAGAGTAGGTAAGGAAAAGAGGGTTGGACAGAATTCTGAAACTGAGCTCTAAACTACCTGCCATATATACACAGGTCACACAAATACGCTGTGGTTAAGTATTAAGTCAGATTCTTACGTCTTACCTTCATGGTAAAGTAATGGTACCCTTAATAGGGTACCAGAATTTTTAAAGAATTAAAGAAGAGTTTATATTAAGGGAATTTATTTTTCTTCCTTTCTCAGGGGTGGCAGAAATGGGTGAGAATGTGGATCTACATATAAATTAGTTTAAAACAAACTAAAAAAAGAGGATATAACTTTCATACTCAGCATGTGTTTTCTGGAATAAAATTCTCTTGTATGAAACTGTTCGAAGAAATGTGGGTTAACCCACTCTTGAAAATAAGGGAGGAAACAAGCATTTATTAAACGCTTGCTGTTTGCCAGACATCATGCTAAGTGCTTTACAAACATTATCTCATGTGATTCTCACAACTACCCTGGGAGGTAGATTCTATTATGATCTGCATTTTACAGTTGAGGAAATTGAGGCAACAGAGGTTGAGTGACTTGCCCAGAGTCACATAGCTAGTAAGTGTCCTAGGTCAAGTTTGAACTCAGGTCCTCCTGATCTGAGGCTCACACTTTCTCAACTACACCACCTAGCGACCCTCTCTCATGAAGAAATTGGCTCAGATGCATTCATGATATATAGCACAAGCACATATTTTTTCTACCTGTCCAGTAATTCAGTTCAAAGAGCATTTGTAAAGTACTTAGTATGTTCAAGGCATTGGGTTAGGAACTGAGGATATAAAGACAGAAATAAAAGAATTCCTTCCCTCAAGGAGCTTCCATTTTCCTTGGGGGGAAAACAACATCTACACAGTTGAGTAAATTCAAACTACGTACCTTATAAACATGAAGTACTTGTGTGGCCTGGAGGGAGAGCCCTACCCACTGCTGGGATCCAGAAATGCCTGCTGTGGGAAGCAGTCATGGAGTTGAGGAAGTCCAAGAGTCAGAAGTGAAGAGGGAGAGCATTTTGGGAATGGGGAACAGCCAAGCGAGGTTATAGAAATGAGAGGAAGAGTCTTGAGCAGGAGGAACAACAAGGAGGTCTATTTACTAGAACATCGAGTCTATGATGGGGAGTAATATGGGATTATGTTGGAAAGATAGGCAAGATGCAGAATGTGAAAAACTTTATGGGCCAGGGAAGTTTGTAGTTGATACTAAAGATGAGTTTGTAGTTTATCCCAGAAGTAGGAAGGCACTGAAGCTTCCTGAGGAGGGGAGCAATGTGGTAAGATCTGAGCTTCAGCTATTTTAAATCTTGCAGTTGTGTGGAGAATGCATTGAAGAGGGAGAGACTGAATGTGGAAAGTCCAGTTGAGGGGCTAAAGCTCATGAATTGAAAGAAGACAGATGTAAGAGATTTTATGTAGATGGAATTGATCAGACCTGGAAAATGATTAGAGGTAACATTGAATGAAAAGTGAGGGTGACAGTGAGGTTGTGAACCTTGGTGACTAGAGGGATGGAGGTACCATCAATAAAAATTGGCAAGTTAGAACGAATGGCAGGTTTTAAGAAAAAGATATTGAGTTCTACTTTGGACATGTTGAGTTTGAGATGCCTCTGGGACATTCAGGTGGAGATGTCAGACCAGTCCTGGCTATGCAGTTTTGGCAGGCATCTTCATAGAGATAATCACTGAATCCAGGGGAGTGGATGAAATCACCAAGCAATCAGTCAACAAGCATTTATTACATATTATACTACATGCTTGCTAAGATCTACATTAATTGCTAGGCATAAAAACACAGCACCGAACACTCCCTGACCTCAAGGAAATTACAGTTTAGCCAGGAGAGACATGTTCATACATAGTTATATACAAAATTTAAAAAATAACAAGAGAATTTTTGGGGAAAGGCATTAGCATATGGGGTGAGGATCAGGAAAGGCTTTGTGTAGAGTATATCATTTGAGCCGAGTCTTGAAGGAAACTAGAAAGGAAGTATTGAGGAGGGCGTACATTTGAGGCCTGGGAGACGATGGATGGAAAGAAACAAAGACGCTCCAGAGACGGAGTGTAAGTCATTATGAATAGGGAGGCCAAGTTTGGCTGGATTGTAGTATATATAAAGAGGAGCAATGCAAAATAAGGCTTGAAAAGTAGCTTGGAACCATGTTATGAAGGGCTTTAAACATTAAGCAGAAGAATTTATTCTTGATCTTTCCTCACATTATAAAATTAGGATAATTATAGCATCTACCTCACAGGGTTATTGTAAGGATCAAGTGAGATAACCCATGTGAAGTGCTTTGCAAACTTTAAAGTGCCACATAAATGTTAGCTATTATTATCATTATTACTATTATTATTACAAAGAGAGGTAGATTTGGGCAGAAGGATAAACAAATCATATTTTGGACACACTTGGACTATTGGCTATCCAGTTGGAAATGATCAATGGGATGTTGGTGATTGGAGCTCAAAAGACAGAAGAGAAGCCAGCAAGGCCAGATCCCTGTCCTTAGAGAATATCCCATGCAGAAGGAGCGAGACATGGATTATCCAGCAAAGGAATCTTGAGAAGAGGCCAGGGAGACAAGTCCTCTCAAGGACCTCTGAGAAGTTAGAGAGGAAGGAGAATATGGTTACAAAAAGACCTGGGAATAAACAGTGCTCCACAATGTCAGAAACTATAGAAAAGGTGAGATCTGAGAAAAAGTCATTGGATTTGGCAATTAAGAAATCCTTCAGGGCAGTTACGTGGCCGTACTGGCCCTGAAGTCAGAAGGACCTGAGTTCAAACCCAACCTCAGACACTTGACACTTAACTAGCTGTGTAGCCTTGGGCAAGTCATTTAACCCCAATTGCATTACTTCCTCCAAAAAAAAATCCTTGATAACCTTGGAAAAGAATAATCAGGTAGTGAGGTCAGAATGGATCAGGGGAAGGAAATAAACATCTATATTAGTATCTACTCTGTTCCAGGCACTGTGTTAACTACTTATTTTGCAAATATTATCTCATTTCATTCTCAAAAAACTCTAAGAGGTAAATACTGATATTATCCCCATTTTACAGTTGGAGAAATTGAGGCAGCCAGAGTGTAAGTCATTTGCCCAGGGTCACACAGCTCATAAGTGTCTGAGGTAGGATCTGAATTCTAATCTTCCTGAATCCAGGCCCTGTATTCTAACCACTGAACTACCTAGCAACCTAGAGAAACCAGTTTGTGAAGGGGCTGAGAGGAGATCAGGAGTCAAGAAGTGTAGATAGCCTCCCCGCCCCCCCCCCCCCCAGCAGTAGTATGGTTAAGAAATGGAGGAGAGATCTAAGATGAAAGGTTGAGGGGATGACAGAGTCAAGCGGATGTTTTGAAGGATGTGGGAAATCCGAGTATCTGTATAGGCAGCAGAGAAACCAGTGGATGACAAGACATTGATGGTTAGAGAGAAAAGAAACATGAGATAGGAAAAAGAGAGATCTTAGGGCAGATGGACCCCAATTTCTCAGTGAAATAAGAATTGTGGTCCTTGAGTGCTTAGGAGAGAATGGACGTCAGGAGCTTGAAGAAAGAAGTAAAATTTTGGAACAAGCACTTTGGGGAGTAAGAGGAAGTCAATCAGGGAAGATTAAAGCCTACTTAATAGACCCAATTTAGGGTCTAGAACCATTAATTTGGCAAAATTTCATCTTCACCAGGTAGTAATACTTCTCTTTTTTTCATTCTTTCTAATTTATGTCCCTGATTAACTCTTTTTTTTTTTTGTCTTTTTGGAGAAGGGAAGGCAGGGCAATTGGGGTTAAGTGACTTGCCCAAGGTCACATGGCTAGTGTTAAGTGTCTGAGGCAGGATTTGAACTCAGGTCCTCCTGACTACAGGGCTGGTACTCTATTCACTGCACCACCTAGCTGCCCCACCTGATTAACTCTTCATAGTTGTTCAAGCTTATATCTGGAACAGTTTGAAAATAAGAAATGAATTTAAAAGGATGGATATAAAACAGGATGATCTTATCCCTAGGAAAACCAGACCTCACTCTTAAGGCAAAAAAATAGACCAAGGTTGTTAACATTCTCAGCTTTGGAGTGTCCCAACTTTAGTTCTAACCCAGTCCTGAATTTGAGCAGTTTCCAATATCAGGGAGTCAATACCCAGCAACTGGGTTAACTGCTGGGAGCAGGACAATTGTGGTGCCAGTTGATCTGTTTGTCAATGAGCTTGGTCTTGTAGCTGTGGTAGGATTATGGTGATGACAGACTAAGAGTGACAATACAAAATGTGACAAATTTGTAGTTACTGACAATATACTACCCTACTTTCCACTTCTCAAAGTTTCAATAGAAGAAATTACATTCAGAATTGACACAAATAAGTGGAGCATTTCAGCTTCCATATACCTCTTAAAGTTGAAAGGTGGTCAGACTTAAAGATGGCAGAAGACAGAATCTGTGTTATTCCTTTTGTTGATGGTATAGGTTTTTGAATACCGAAGGCCATTTCTTGGTTTCTCAGATTGCTGCCTGAAGTGCTTAGTTCCAACAAGCCCATCAGAAGTCGAAGGCAGCATCAGAGTCAACAAAAGTTATCAGCCTTTGGGTCTAAAGCGACCATAGAAAGGTTCTCAATATTCTGATCCAGGAAGGTATGGGTGTTATTCTTTTTTTTTTTGGTGGAGGGGAAGGCAGGGCAATTGGGGTTAAGTGACTTGCCCAAGGTCACATGGCTAGTAAATGTTAAGTGTCTGAGGCCAAATTTGAACTCAGGTCCTCCTGACTCCAGGGCTGGTGCTCTATTCACTGTGCCACCTAGCTGCCCCAATGGGTGTTATTCTTATCTAGGCAGAGGCTGCTCTACCATGGTGGCTAGATTTGCTCTCTGATGGAAAGATAACCTTAGTTTTAAACTTTGATTCACTCAAGTGTACTGAGGCCTTTATCCTTGTTGGTACCTGAAGAGAAATTGTACCTTTTATCCTGTTGGCTTTCCTCAGAGTCATGGAAGTTCCAGGTTGTGAGTTTGGCTTTTGCTTGAGGACAAGACATTAAATTTCAACTCCACCAGGATAGAGAAAGCAAGCTTCCCAGGTGCTAGATGGTTGTCTCCAACCAAAAACCATAAAAGAGAAGGGAAGATTTCCTTTCAAATTTCTCTTCCTCTTCTGGGGCTTTTTAATTAACAGATACCAAAGCTCATACTTGCCCAGAAGTTAGAATACTAAGAGGGGCTCCTTTTTAATTCAAAACATAAACTTCTGGTGTGCCCTCATGTTTTGACAGTGGTGATCCTCTGGCTTCACTATGATCTGGAGACAAATCCTGCTTCAAATACTCCAGCCTGATGCGCGTGGTAGTTAGTTGACGTACTTACACTTGTGCCCATCTGTTTGGCTGGCAGGAGGCCTGTGAAGTAGGTGGTAAGCCAATTTCTATAAGGCACATTTGCCAATCTAAGATGGTTCAGAGGAGTAATCTGCAGAGCACAGTGAGGGCTAATGTGCCTGCCAAGAGGACCTTCTGTTTGGCATCACTTCCAGAACAGGGCGACACACTCCTTTACAATGGAGAACATCTGCCCATGGAATGTTGGCAGGTGTTTATACTTAGTGAATGATTGCCGGTTCTACCTCTTCCCCCAACTGCCTTTGAGCTGAATTCACAATGAATTCATTATGCGAACTAGATATTTTTACCTTCACTAACTGCCAACAGTTATAATGTCAAAGTCCTGCCTTTTGGGTTGCAGCTGAAATAGAATCATTGAATCCTAGAGTTGGAAGAGATCTTCCAGGTGACCAAGTCTGAGCCCTACCTCACAGGCAACACTTAGATCATATGACCCAGTCAGTCAATAGCATAGATGAGTGCCTTTGGTGTGAAAAATCACTGTGCAAGCAGTGAGGAGGGATACAAAAGAAATGGAAGTCATATTCCCCACTCTCAAAGAGCTTATAGTCTAGTTGAGGAAAGAGAGCTTTCCACACACTCAGAGAGAGAGAGGGAGAGTGAGTTGAGGACTCAGATCAATAATTTAACCACTACGAATTCAAGTACCACAGACAAAGTGCTGAAGGAGATCCTGGAGGAAGTGAGCTAAAGGTTGAATAGGGTGATTGGAAAGGAGAGGGCACATTAAATGGAAGTGCTGATTCATGAAGAGGCAGAGGTGATAATAAATTGTTCTGGGGACAATGAACCTTTTGCTAAGTTTGGAGAAGAAGCAGCAGGTATAGTGGAAGGAACAGTAGAAGTTGTATGTATTCTAACTATGGCTCTGCCACGTATTAGTGGTAAGATCACAAGCAAGTCACAAATCCACTCCTCAATCTGCCTTTCATTTGACAATTAACTTATGGAAACGTATTGCCTTTATATATCTTATAATGTTTTTTGAACTTTTTTTGATGGTATTTTATTTCTCTGCCCCCCCCCCCCCCACAATTATATGTCAAGCAATTTTTAGCATTCATTTTTTACAAGATTTTGAGTTCCAGACTTTTTTCCCTTCTTCTGTCCCATCCCTGGTTCCTAAAATGGTAGGCACTTTGATATAGGTTATATATGTGCAATTATGTAAAACATTTCTATATTAGTCACAGTTGTGAAAAAAGAAACAGATGAAAAGGAAAAAAAGCACAAAAAATAAAGTAAGTGAGAAAAGTATGTTTTGATCTGTACTAAGTGTCCATCAGTTCTTTCTCTGGATATGGACAGCATTTTCTACCATGCGTCCTTTGTACTTATCTTGGATTGCTGCATTGCTGAGAGGAGCTGAGTCATTCATAACTGATCGTCACACAGTGCTGCTGATACTGTGTACAATGTTTTCCTGGTTCTGCTTATTTCACTTGGCATCAGTTCGTATAAAGGTCTTTCCAGATTTTTCTGAAAATTGCCTGTTTACCATTTCTTATTACACAATAGTATTACATTACATTGAACTTTTATTTAACTCATATAGTTACTTAATTTTTCACATGTTTATGTCTTATCTGTTGATCTCACTTGTAAGCCCCTTGAGTGTAAGGACTGAATCTCATACTTTCTTGCATCCCCTAAAACTCTAGTACTGTGGCTCAGTTCCATAAGTAATTGCTGGTAGATTGACAAATGTAAAAAAATCATCGAAGAGACAATGCAACAGTACTTAGGATTATAATATAGTCTACTTTCCTGTGCTTTTCTTCCTAGAATTAAATAGCAAGTATGGTTCTTACTTTGTCCTACCTATGTAAATCTTACCCTGCCCTTAAAAAACAGTGGAAGTCTCCTTTCTCCTTTTAAGCTTTCCACAGCAAATGCATCCATTCATTTATTCAAAGCCTGACCATACATACTTATATACCATGCAACTGGGGTACTTGATTGTGTTCAATTTAGCACTTGATATCTGCTTCCTTATTTTTTCTTTGTTTCAAGTAAATCTTATCTTTTCATATACGATGTGAGATTCTTAATTGTGAAGACTACCAGCTCCTTTTCTCCTCACTGAGGTGACTAGGTGTTAAGCACATGGTAGTCAAGTATCTCAGCCCATTGAAATTGGCTTGTGGGTTTTTATTATGGGTGCAATTTTACCTCAAGTATAACAACTGGCACCCCATTGACACACACTATACCCCCAACACCAGATGCTGCCTAGGTTTCCAGGAGGATTATGGATATGGGACAATATCCACTTTAAAAAACCACAACTCATAAGCCCCCGGTGATGTTTCTTTTACCAGACAACCACAGGACATACTAGTTCAAAGCAAAAGGCATGTAGACAGAATAAGTCAACTGACAGGAAGAATTTCTCTCATATTCACAGGGGAACATGATCCTAAAGTTACTATACAGTCTAATCTATTTACTTTATAGATGAGGAAACAGGCCTAGAGAGGCCTTTGACAACGATGTTTATAGTTACAAAAGGGCTGAAAAAAAGCCTGCCTACCAATGAGAATATGAGAGCAAATTGTACCTCCTCCACTTATCTTCATAATTAACCTAATTATCACTGTTATTCCTTGAGTCTATCCTGGATGACTGGTAGAAGGATTCTGTCATTTGTGATCTGCTATTATCCACGTGCATCTGAGACTACTTACTGTTGAACTACCAGATACTGTCAAACTTGGAAGTATCACACTGCTGCTTTTTTGCATTTAAGCTTTCTGTCTTCAGAGTTCCTCAGATCTCTCACCCATTATTGAAAATTGCCTTCTCTATTCATATAAATCTCATCTAATTACATTCATGTTATATTAGTTTGCTACTTTATCTACACTCTGTTGCTTCCACTTGTTATCTTTGTCCTTATGGTAATTGATCCCAGAGTGAAACATTATCCTCAACCCCGTTCTAATATATGAAACAATATTTTTTTTCTTCCTTTATCTTAACTTCATGTGGCATTTGAAATAGTTTCTCCTCATTTTCTTCTCATTTCCTCTCTCAGGAAATGCTTCCTCATTCTTCAAGGAATTCTTGACTCTTGAGGCAATGACTTCCAAGTCAATTTTTACCAGACATGACGATGGTGATAATTAATGCTGATATCTTGAATACATATGAATCATTACACTTACGTGGACTCTT
>CM053580.1:251970589-251997857 GCA_028627135.1 Pseudochirops cupreus
AGAGAAACTGGGGCTTTTACTCAGGGTGTACTTTCTTAACTTAATGTCAACAGAATTTTGAATGCAGTCCAGACTGGACTGGTCTCTAACCAGGGAATGGCCAGAGCCTAGCAGAACAGGTGTGCCAGGATACAAAGTAACAGTATAATTTATTTCAGAGTGAGGAAAACAATTTGCATGCAAGGAAGTCCCACTTTCTGAGAGCGAGGACTAAACATGCTGGATTAAAGGCAGTCTTATATATATATCCTGGACTGGACCCATAGTCCCATAATCATTTTTAGGTCTTTAGTTACTGTTCCCACGGGCACTGTGGAAATATTATTGTCTCAAGCCTTGGGGGTCATGCCCACCCTGTGGGGCACAGAACCAGAGTTCTGTGATGGGAACAGAAATGCAGAACAAGGAACAGGGATTGTCAGAGATGTGATAGATGTTGGCTCTTAGGTCCCTGGGAAATAGAGGGAGTAAACACCTGGTGTGATACACTTTGCCAGAGGGTAATACCATCCAGAGTGCAAAAGATTATTGTTATTCCAAGCTCAGGACACAGCCTGCTTGCTAGCTCTTAGGTCTGGAAAACAGGGTATCTCCAAAACATTTTGACATTACTTACTTAACTGTACAGGGTACTTTTAGCACTCAAGCCCTTCATAGAAACAATAAAACTTAGCACCTACTTAGCAAAGAATCATCTTTTGACGTAGAAAAGTATCAGATGGTTGGCAGAATTAACCCCTGACCCCCTCTACCAAGCTTTACTCTGGCCTCACAACCTCTGTGTTCCTACCACGCAGGCAGTATTCCTTTCCTCTGACCAATCAGTTGAATGTTCCTACCACTTCTCTCAGGCACAAAAATATCTGCTCTTCCAGGATGTTTAAAATTTCTTTTCTTAAACAGACCCCTCCCAAACTAAAAAAACAACATAGAAAATAAAACCTGAAAACAAATTTAAACTTTATTTTCAAAATAAATTATTTTCTGCTTATCTTAGGGTCAGGTAATTTCCCAGATGTATTATAAACTAAATAAGAATACTGGGACAAACTTGTGTCCACAACCAGGATTCTGGTTCTTCTGCATTGCCGAATGCAGAGAGGAAGAGGAAAATAGCACTTCACAGGGTCACTTCCTAATATAAAGGGCATGATGGGTAAGACATGTTACTTGTGTCATTAAATTTAGGATCATTGTACATAGACCCTTCCTGTTGGCCTCTGCTAAACTGACTGAAAAACAGTGCCACAAGACTGACTGAAAGTGACCTAACTTCTTGGAACTTTGTTATATCATAATGTAAAATTATCTAATAATTGAGAGGCAGTTTAAATTAGGTGGATAGAGAGCTAGCTTTGGAGCCAAAACAATTCTTGCGTCTGACACACATATTGACTATGACACCCTGGGCAAGTCACCTAATTTCTTAGTGCATTAGATAGCTTTCTAAGATTATAAGTGGAAGAGGTGAAGGAATTTCCTCATCCTGGAATACTCTGTACTAATGAAATAACAGGTCCAGTTTTGATCCCTAGAAATGAATAGCATGTCCTTTATGGTCGAGAAGCTCGTGGTGCTTAAGCTGTCATCATCATCGTCATCATCATCTCTAGCACTTAGATACGGCTTTAAAGTTTGCAAGGCACTTTATCTTTGTCATTTCATTTGAACCTCACAACAACTCTGTGAAATAAGTTATTTTTCTCATTGTATAGATGGGGAAACTGCGACACAGAGTAGTTAAGTGACTTGCCTGGGGTCACACAGCTAGTAAGTGTCAGAGGTAGTGTTTGAACTCCGATGTTTCTAACTCCAAGTTCAGCATTCTCTCCTCTGTGTCACCTCAATGCCTCTATTACCTCATTTATATGTAAATTATAACTAGCTGAATTTTATTTTTAATGTGTCATTTCCATCCTCTTTTGTTTTTTAATGAAACTGGATGCCTTGGGCATGGTTAGAGAAACGTAATTTTTGTCTTAATGCTTTTTTTTAACCAGTTGGAGAACTTGCAGAAAAATTTGTAGTAAAGGCATGTATATGTATGTATGTATATATATATATGTATGAATGTGTGTCTACATAAACATTGGTCAGTGAAGGCTTACAAGAATTATATCTTATGATATGAGAATAGAATTTGTTTTGTTTTAGCTCTGGTCCAGTGCTATGATTTCATTGTCAGAAGGAGCTCGTGGTGTAAAAACTCCCTTCCCAATACAAATCAGCAACACATTTACAATTTGCTTTCTTAGAGTTGCCTGGGACATCTAGAAGTTAAGTGACCTGCCCATGGTCATACAGATGTAGGTAGCAAAGGTGAGTCTTGAACACAGTTCTTCCTGACCCAAAGGTCATCCATCGAGCTATTATTGTCAGCTTAGTCTCTCAAAAATAGAATAGGTTATTCAAGATGGAGATAGCACTGACAAGATGAAAGAGAATGTTTAGCTAGCTATTGGAAACCATAATAAAAATGGGCTGGCTTATAAATATGTAATTACTTGTAGTCTATTCACTTTTACAAGGAAACCTTTTTCAGGCCAGTGTCTGATAGCATCTCGTAAAAAAAAAAAATCTATCATTCTTCTGCCTTGCAAAACACTCAATAACTTTGGTATTAAAGTCTAGGGTAGAATCACATTTTTGTTCTCTATTGACAGGACTTATAAAACATTATACTATCCTACATTTATTATTTTCCTTAAGTATGGTACATGCGTTTTAATGTGGAGAAACATCTTTCTGTGACTGATACAGTCATAGGTATTGTGACAACAATTTCAAGAAGTTTCGTAATTTCTCTGAAAATCCATTGTACATTTTCTTTTGTTTCAAGGAAAGCTGGAGAGATGCAGTGGATTATGGATCACCTATGAAGGCTGGATCCCCATACTAGACACAGAGTTTTTCCTTTGATCTGATTTTCTAAGTAGAGCTGTAGCAGAAAGTGCTAGATTTAGGATCAAAGTACTTGGGATAAAATCCTGACCACCATCTTTGTGACCTTGGGCAAGTCATATCATCTCCCTGCACCCCAGTTTCCTCATTTAAAACAAAGGGGTTTAACTAAATGACCTTCGTGGTTCTTCCAACTCCAAGTGTATGAGCCTATGATGATCATGATTGATGTATTGCATTACATAATGATTTCTGATAACTTGCTTATTGAACAAAATTACAAGGCAATTGGAGGGTCAAAATCCTGTAACAGTCTCCTATCCACTGATTTTTGTTTTGGGCCCAAGTGGTCATGTTCTTTTCTCTGTAAAGTTAGGGATAGCCCGGGAAACCATCATCATAGAATCTAGGTTGGTTGGTATTTTAGAGGCCAGCTAGTCTAACTAATACTTGAATAAGGATCTGTGGTGCAATAGAATAAATACTGAACTTGGTGTCAAAAGACCTGAGCTGGAATCCTAGTTCTGCCATTTACAATAACCTGTATGCTCTATGGTTTGTCCAGTAGCAAAGTATGGCTGTGAGAACTGGAGTGTAAGGAAAGCTGAGTGCCAAAGAATCAACACTTTCAAATTGTGGTGCTGGAGAAGACTTTTGAGAGTCCTGTGGAGAGCCAGGAGATCAAATCAATTGATACTTACGGAAATTAATTCAAACTATTCACTGGAAGGTCAAATATTGAAACTGAAGCTTCAATATTTTGGCCACATAAAAAGATAGGACTCATTGGACAGGACTGATGTTGGGAAAGATGGAGGGCAAAAGGAAAAGGAGATGGCAGAGGATGAGATGAAGAGATAGTGTCATGGAAACAGCAAATATGAACTTGGACAGACTTTGGGAGATAGTGGAAGACAGAAGGGCCTGGGGTGCTGTGGTCCATGGGGTCAAGAACTGTTGAACATGACTGAACAATGACAAAAAATGACCTTGGGCAAATGACTTAACTTCTCTGGACCAGTTTCTTCATTAATAACAGGAAGAGGTTAAATGGAATAACATAAAGGGTCAACTTATCGGGTCCCTTTTAGCTCTAGAACTATAATGAAAAGATCATGCCTTTTCTTGTAGATCAAGCTAGAGTCACTCATTGCCTCAGTACGAATAAAGGCTCCTTGAGTTTGAGGAATTTAAAAATGGGGAGACTTGATTAGCATTTAATCCACTGCAGTTCCTTTGGAGGTGGCAAATGCCTCTGCAACTGGGAGATTATATGGTAACCCTGTGTCTATACTAGGAAGAGGAAGATGAAAGCCATGCACAAAAATTACGTATCCAAAGGGGACTTATTGAGGCATATTCTTTTAGCCAGCTTGAGACAGGCATAGGATGCTTCAGACCTCCAAATATTTTTCCAGATTGGAGTGATGGTGTGGTATATCTTAAGATTACTTCCAAGCTTTCCTTGCTTGAATGAAAAAAGTCTCATCTTTAAGATGTTCTATTTTTTTCATGGGTTCCAGGATCTGGATCAGTGGAACAAAGTATTATCTACATCTTTCACATCCAGATCTATACTTTGTGTCCTTTCAACAAAGTAATTATTTGAGATAGGTTACAATGGAATATTCTCTGCTTCATTCAAGGTAAGCTAATAAGGGAGATATGGCATTGATGATGCCAAGCAAGGTGGTGCCTCTTGGGCTCAGATAGAGACTCATGTAGTTATTATTGGATAAAGAGGAAGAAACTTTGGCTGGACAAATAGTACCACATTCATTAGTCTGTCACATTTCTTAAGCCCTTACCAAAGTACTAGACGCCGTGCTAAATGCTGGAGATATAAAACAAGGCAAAAGATAGTCTCTGCTTCCAAGGAGCTCACAGTCTAATAGGGAGACAACATGTGAACCTATATGGATAAAAGAGCTGTATATAGGATAAAATTGTAAATAATCAACACATGGAAGGCATTAGAAGTGAGTAGGTGACCTGGTCAGACTAGTGCTTTAGGAAGATCACATTGGTTGTTATGTGGTGGATGGACTGGAGTGGGGACACCTCTGAGGCAGGCTATTGTAACAGTCCAATGTGGTGATGAGGGCCTGAACCAGAATAATTGCAGTGTGCTTCTGTGAGAGACATGACCAAGTAGAATTGAAAGGACTTCTCAACAGATTAGATATGGGGGTTGAGAGGGAGCTAGGAGCCAAAGATGACACCAGGTTGGGGGCTTGGATTTTAGTACCTTCAACAGTAGTAGAAGAGGAGAGGGTTTGGGAAGACTATGAGTGAGTCCAATTTTGGACATGTCGAGTTTAAATATCTGTAGACAGTCAATTTAAGATGTCAAGTAGGCAACTGGAGATTTGAAACTGGAAGACAGGACAGATGTTAGGGCTGAGTAAGATTTAGCAATCAATCATTAATGTAGAGATAGGCAGCTAGGTGGTGCAATAGATAGCACCTGGCCTGGAGTCAGTAAGACTCATCTTCCTGAGTTCAAATCTGGCCTCAGACACTTACTAGCTGTGCAACCCTGGGCAAGTCACTTAACCCTGTTTGCTTCAGCTTCCTCATCTGTAAAATGAGCTGAAGAAGGAAATGGCAAACCATTCCTGTACCTTTGCTAAGAAAACTCCAAATGGGTTCACCAAGAGTCACACAGCACTGAAAATGACCAAACAACAACAATGGTAATTGAATCTATGGGAGTTGATGAGATCATCAAATGAAATAATCCAGAGGGAAAAGAGAAAAGGGCATGGGATAGAGCCTGGGTGGGATCTCAGAGCAACTTTGAAGGGAACAGTTTCCATTGAATGATGAAGTCTCAAAGCAGACTGTAGAGAATTATGAAGAGAATGAAAGGAGAGGAAGTGGAGGGTCTATTTCAAATGGCCTTAAGTAGTTTAATCTCAAAGAGGGAGCAGCGATATGGGAAGACAGCTAGCATGGATGGATGGATCTAGCCATAAGGATGAAGGAGACATGAGCATGTTTGTAGACAACAGGGAAGCAGACAATAGACAGGAACAGGATGAAAACAAATAAAAGAGTAGGAAGGATCGAGGGGGCAATCTGCCGGAAAAGATAGAGGCCCCAGGAGAGGATATTCTATAGCATGAATTTGTGGTGGATCTAGTCAGTAGAGTCTCATGATTTTCTCTAGCTTGTCTTTAGGTGAATAGGAGCAAAGGAAGTAGATGGTGGGAGCAATCCAGGACTGAGGGTTGGCAGGGTAAGATCAGCAATAGGGTAAAGGTGAAAGGAATTCTAGAGAAGGGGACAAAGGAGAAGGTGTCGAGACAGGGAAGGGAAAAGATTGTAGCCAGAAGCTAAACCAATCGTGCCTTTATGTACCTAATAAATGAGACAAGGCTGGTGAACTACAGAATCCAGGCATTATGTAAAGCATTAGAGAAGTAAAAGCTTTTGTTGGCCTTGACACAAAGATCTCTAATGAGGGGGCACTTATTCCTGGCTCACTTTTAGCTGTTGTCAGGGAAGGTTTTCATTACAGAAACCTTAGATCTCCTTCAGTGGAGACTGCTGCAGCGCCTATCTTCTTGTCCCTTTTGTGTGTTCTGTCCAAAGTGGTATGCAGGTAAAGAGGCACATTTCTCAGGCATTCCCACCATGTTCTGACACATACCTTCTGCAATTAGTGCAAAATGAAAATAAAATTCAAGCATGTTCCTACTAATATGTACTTGCATGCATTTGAACATTAGTTAAAAAAAAGGAAAGAAGGAAAATAAATCCGTGGATACTCATTTCTCAGAGAGTAACACCCTGTGAGTTCCCACTTTGTCCAAAAGTAAGAGCTACCTCCAGGATGGGTTACAAGGGGGGACCCAGAGTGGGCCAGCAGAGGTGCTTGAGTCTTTCCTATCTCTGAGTTCACCATTCTTTCAGTAAAAAACTATGCAGATTTCTTTCAAAATGTTACATCATCACAGATCAAGAAGGTTGATATTTCCTAAGATCTAATATGGTTAGAGTTTTTATTAGGGATTCCACAAAGTAGAGAAAGAAGTCATATATCATCCTATGGGATTACTCATAGGATCTAGAAATGAAAGAGATCAATCATTCAACTGATATTTATTTTTAAATTATCTTTTAAATGAGCAAAGTCTCACCTCTTCTCCATCCATCAGTAAGCACTTAATGAATGTTCATTGTATACCTTGTTCTGTTCTAGTAACTGGGGATATGAAGATAAAATGAAGAAGCCCCTACCTGCCAGGAGCTGACATGCTCTTGGGGGAGATTTTATATGTATATGTATACATATATATATACATAGAAATAAATGAAAAGATATTTTTATGATCATATAGGCTAAATGTCTAGTAGATGCAGTAGATGATGCAGTGGAGAGACTGCTAGGCCTAAAGTCAGGAAGACCTCAGTTCAAATCTGATCTTAGACACTGCTATATGACCCTGGGCAAGTCACTTAACCTCTGTTTGTCTTAGTTTCATCAGCTGTAAAATGGAGATAATAATAGCACCTACCACTCATTAATAATTAATGTTAATTAATTAAATTAATTAATAATAATCAATATTAATTAATAATAGCCCCTACCTCTTATTGTGAGGGTGAAATAAGATATTTGCATAATTTCTTAGCACAATTCCTGGCATATGGTGCTATATAAATACTTATTCTTTTCCCTTCCCCTTCCCTAAATCTGCCACTTTGTAGAGGAGGCTTGTGTTATAGGATTTGTTCAATATCACAGAGGTATAAAGAAGCAGAATCAGAATTGCAGGTCCCAAGGTTGAGAGGGGTGGGCGTGGGGAAGATGAAGCCTGATGAATGACTTTAAGAAAATGTGACCATTTCTGCTGTTTTTAAACATCTACTGTGCTGATGTCTAATTCAATTCAGCAAACATTTATATTTTGTCAGTGTATTCTGGACTGGGTGAATTAGAAAATTTAGATAAGGCCTGCTTCCTGCCCTTATAATGTTGATAGCCTCTAAACAAGGCTGTGTAGTGGGAACATAACACACACACATGTGCACACAAACACGCACACAAATGACTCATACAAAGTGATAAAAAATGTATAAAAAGGCAAGCTCAAAATGAGGGCCAAGGGAGAAAGTTCATTACTTCCTGGGAACTTCATGGAGGAGATGACATTTAACTTGGAATGTAGAGTCTGTGTGTGTGTGTGTGTGTGTGTGTGTGTGTGTGTGTGTGTATGCACGCATGCAAGTGCCTAATTTTCATGACTTTTAAAATTTTTTGGTTTCAGACTTGTGATTTCATCAGTGTAAAGGAGCTCCTTGTATCCAGGTGGATCTATGCCTCCTGTCCAGTTTATAGTCTTAGATGCCTGGAAGCATGGGGAGATTAAGTGACTTGGCCAAAGGTCACACCGCCAGAATGTGTCAGGTAAGGGACTTGACTCTAGGTGGGCCTTCCTGGAAGGCTCAATGTCCATGTGGCTTCCAAGTAAAGCATGGGGTAGGAAAGAGTAATGCATTTTTGTTGTTCAGTTGTTTGAGTTCTATCTGACTCTTTGTCACCCCGTTTGGGTTTTTCTTAAGCAAAGATATTGAAGTGGTTTGCCATTTCCTTCTCCAGGAAACAAGGTTAAGTGACTTGCCCACAGTCACACAGCTAATAAGTGTCTGAGGCTACATTTGAACTCCGGAAGATGAGTCTTCCTGACTCCAGAACTGGCACTCTATCCATTGCAGCATCTAGCTGCTCAGGCATGTTTAGAAGACAGTGTGTAGTAAAATCTAGATGGAGCATAGAGAACATGGAGGGGAATAATAGGAAATAAATCCTAAAAAGTAGAGTGGCTTCTAAGGTAGGCAAGGCAGGTATTATCCCTCTTTAAAGGATGAGGAAGCTGATTCTCTAAGAGGTAAAGTGACTCCTTCTAGGACTCACAGCTTGCAGGGCAGATCTGAGATTGTCTTCTGCTTTCCAGTCTAGTAGTCTTTGTTTCTTGTTTATTGCGGGAAAATGGAATTCTGTGTCTACTTTTTGGATATTCTGTCATATTCCTCGGGAATATCGTGCTTTATGGTTTATTGTGTACTTTCTATACATGATCTCATTTAATTCTCAAAACTGCCCTTTTTGCCAGGCAAGTATTAATCTTCCCATTCACCAGATGAGGAAACTGAAAAATCAGAGAAGTGTAGACTCTTGGCCAAGGTCACAAAACTAGTAAGTAGCAGAGTTGGGATTTGAACCAAGGTCTTTTAATTTTTTTATAGTGTTTCCTCCCCTCAAACCCCCAGCCTTCCCCTACCATCCCCAGTCTCCTGGCCCCCTCCCAATCCCCCAACCACACCCCCCTGGCCCTAGCTTCCCAGCTCCCTCCACTTCCCCCATTCATTTCCGCCCCCAGCCCCCCAGCCACTCCTGCCCTACCTCCCCAGCCCCTCAGCTAGCCCCCCACCCTCTTCTTCCCCCAGCCCACCAGCCCCTCAGTCACTTCTGCCCCCACTTCCCCCCCAGCCTTCCAGAGCTCCTTGATATTAGGTTGTTAGCGGTCGATTTTGTTGCCCTTGTGCTTAATTCTTTAACTTTTTCCAAATCTGTTTTAAAGGTGGCTGTTTTGAATATTTTGTGGACTGGAAAGCCAAAAGAGAAAGATTTTTTTCCCCATTAAATAAGAACCAATAAGTTGCTGTGTGAATGGAGATGCAAGGAGGAAAAGACGTAGCTTTATTGCAGTGGCTTTGAGTTGGCTGTTTTAGGGCCTCCCAGGACTTTTTGAATTATTTCCAGGTTCAGGTTATGTTTAGAGGGTTGAGGTTGCTGGAATACCAACTTCCAGATGAGTGGAGTGTTATGATGTGAAAAAAGATTTTGGAACCTTGGGTTTCTACTGATTTTAATCAACATCCCAAATGTCACAGTTTTAGTACCAAAGAGTTCGTTCCTTTGAATTAGTCCATTAAACTTTAAAGTCACAGAGTTTTACGTATAGTCTTTTCATGCTCTCCTATTTACTGAATGATCTTTCCCAGATACAGACATTGGTCTTCTTGTTTGTTTGACTGGGTCGATGGCTTTAGCTGTGTCCTGTGAAGGTAAAAGACATCCAAAGCTACGTCCAGTGTTCTGAAAATGACAGACGTCCCAAGATACTCACAGCAACACATTTTGTGGTTAAAAACAAAAGGTAACTGGAAACAGTTACCTCAGATTGATGAATGACTAAACAAATTGTGGTGCATGCATATAACGGAATGTGCCCTGAGAAATGACAATATGAGGAATATGAGAAGTTGTATATAACCTGTTCCAAGAGAAGTAAGTAGGATCAAGAAAAAATATACAGAATGCTCACAGAATGTTAAATAGAAAAACAAACACCCTAATAGTGAAGTATGTGTAATGGGAGGAGTGGAGAGAACGAACCTCCCTTTCCTCAGTGCAAAAGTGGAGGATGATGGGTAGGGATTATTGATGGGCATGGCTTATTGCACATTCTAATCAAATACGATGGGTGTATTGACTAGTTTTTTTTTTCTTTTTCTTTTAAAAATCTTTGTTACAAGAGATAGCTTGCTGCTCTAAGGACAGAGGAGGGACGTGTTTGGGGGAAATGTGATGTAAAAATAAAAGAACCTATAAAAATGAGATACATTAAACAAAAGAAATTGTAGTGACCAGCATACCCCACTTTATGGCTACACTTGGTGTTCATTTGTCATCGATATAAAAATGTGACAGTGATGAAGGAGCCATATAATATCATTGAACCTTATGGTTTAAACTCTATTCAACAGTTTCAGTGGCTCCACATTACCTATGGAATAATATTTAAACTCTTTAGCTTAGCATTTAATGCCTTCTACAGTCTGATTTTTATCTGATATTCTAATTTTGCCTCCTGTTTTTCCTCCTACACATTCACTCTTTTGCTAAATTGGTTTCCTCATCATCCCCCATGTGCTCTTGCCCTTGTACCTTTACTGTCACTTTTTCCTCTGCCTGAAATGCCCTTTCTTCTTCATTCTGCTTTTCTAAGTCCTTATTCTTATCCTTGAAGGCTCAGCTCAAGTCTCACCTTCTCTGTGAATCTTTTGCCAGAACTTTAGTCCTAAGCAAGTTTTTGCCTTATTTTTGATTCACAATGTTTAAACTGAGGCCCTCTATACAGAGAAGGTGGGATATAAAGATAGAGACAACTGAGTGGCTAGTGAATCTATGAGGACAGCCCCTGAATCCAGAGGATTTCCCTCACCTCCTATGTGGAGTCTTGAATGATCTGCTCGTGATTAGTATACTCACAAGGGACTGGAATTTGCTCACCCTAGACAGAACACGCAGACTCCTTCATCTTCCACAGCCTCGAAGATCTGTGAATCGAAGTGGGACAATTCATCTGAAGAGAGTAGACCTTCCAGAAGCACAGGCAGCTTCAGTTTCTTGTGTCCAACACAAATGGGAGCCAAAAAGAGGTGGCAGTGAAAAAAACATGCACATGCCTACCCTTCCCTTTTTTTCTTTTCCTTTTTAAAGTTTTTGTTGATATTTTCTGTTTCTTATATCACCATAGAATCTCAAGCATCCTACTTTCTCCTACAAGAGAGCAGTCCTGTATGACAAATAGTTTTGTTTCATTTTGTTTTGTTTAGAGCAGAGAAGAAAATCAGAACTGGCTGATACATTGGAAAAAGTCCTAAAATACCTATGGATTTTCCACCTCCATAAAGGAGTAGATTGAGGATGTCTTCATATACCTCTGTATTCAAATACTACTTCATCCTTATGCTTTTGTTATGTTTACTTTTGATTTTAGTGTGCCATTTTTTCCATTTACATTGTTACAGTTATTCTATATGTTATCTTGGTTCTGTTTACTTTACTCTGCATCAGCTCATATAGATCTTTTCATGCTTCTCTGTATTCATCACACACACCATTTCTTATAGCACAGTAATATTCCATATTCATGTACCACAATTTTTTAGTTATCTCCCAGTTCATGGATAGTTATTTTGTTTCCTATTCTTAGTTATCACAAAAGTGCTAATATTAATATTTTAGAAGAAATGGGGATTTTTTTTCTCATTGATGGCTTCTTTGGGTTATATGCCCATTAATGGAGTCTCAGATTTAAAGGGTTTGGACATTTTAGTCACTTTATTTTCAGAATTCCAAATTGCTTTCTAAAATGGTTGTGTAATTTCACAGCTCCCTTAATAATAGATTAATGTGCTTATACTTCCATAAGCTCTCCAGGACTGATTGTTGCCACCTTTTGGCATTTTTGTGAATTTCCAGGGTACGAAGTAGAATGTCAGAGTTGTTTTGATTCGCATGTATTAGTGATCTGGAGCTTTTTTTTCTGTGGTTGTGAATATTTTGTAATTCTTCTTTTGAGAACTCTTTGTTCCTATCCTTTGACCATTTATCTACTGGATAATGACTTTCTCACCTTCTTATTTATCAGTATGCCCTAATCATTTGTCTATAATTCAATAAACCGGGCTGTGTTTCTATTCCAGGAACAAATATATAATGGAATGAGCACTGAGTTTGAAATAACATTATGGAAGTTTATATTCAAGCCCTGCCACTGACTCCCCAAGTGGCCTTGGGCAAGTCATTTAACTTCTATGGCTCTCAGTGTCCTCATCTGCAAAATGAGAGTGTTGAATGAGAAAACTTATAGCATTCCTTTTAGCCTTAAATCCGAGTCTAAATCTGTCTTTTGTTATACTCTATCACTCATTAATCACTTGTACATTTTTATTCATCTTTTTTATTTTCATATATTTTGACTTCCCAGACAAATGGGAAATTTCATGTAGAAATAGACTGTTCTCTTTGCCTGTAGGTGATTCATTTTAATCAATTCAATTCAACAATTATATAGTACCTGCTGTGTTCAGAGCACTGTAAAAAGGAAATGAGGAATACAGAAAGCTGAGATAAGGAAAATGCCTTCTGGGGGCTTAGAATCTAGCTTTGTGCTTTCTGAACTTTATTCATCACCTCTCCCATCAGTAAAACATTTTAAGCATGTACTCCAATATATTTATATAAATAGTTACTTTTTTATAAATTATATACATATACTCTACCGCAGAGGTGGCAGACACACAGCTGTAGGCAACATTGTAGCCTCTGACACTCCTCAATTTAGCCTGAACCAGATTAAAATGAAAATGTGAAATATTTAACAAACTAAATAACGCAAGAGACTACAGATGTTACTATGTGGTTTTCTAAGTCACTGTGCCCCTGGCAGGGATCCTTATCTTGGTTTAGTGGCCCTTTTCTATTTTAGTTTTATATTCCTGTTCTCCTTTACTAATAATTCTGTATATCATAAAACTTTCACCAAAATAGAGAGATTTTTAAAAGGATGAGATAAAATTTAAAAAATATATATATTTTATCTTGGAGTCAAGTTTACTACTGGAATTTCTTGATAGGGAGTTACATAATTAGACTTGTGCTTTAGGAATATTATGTTGGCAGTTGTGTGGAGGATAGATTAAATGAGGAGAGATTTGAGGCAGGAAAACTAATTAGGAGGCTCTTGAAATAGTCTGACTTAGAGGTGACGAGGACGTGTGCTAGGGTGATCATTGTTTGAGTACCAAAAAGGGGATTGACAGAAAATATATTGTGGAGACAGAATGGAGAAAACTTAGCACGTGATTGACTATGGCAGAGTGGGAGATTGGGGTGTCAAGAATAAACCTATGGTTTCCAATCTGGGTAATTGAAAAGATGATCAGGCCCCTGACAGAAATAAGGAAGTGGAGAAATGCTTTTGGGGGGAAATGAGATCTGTGAAGAAGCAACTAGAAACCTATACCTGCTCATCCTGTGCAACGCACTCTAAATCACAGAGTAAGACACGAGCTCAACTCTAACCTCAGACACTAGCTGGGTGACTCTGGTTTGCCTCAGTTTCCTCATCTACAAAATGGGCACAATAGAAGCACCTACCTCCCAGGATTGTTGTGAGGCTCAAATGAGATAATGTTTGTAAAGCTCTTAGCACAGTGCCTGCCCTGCTTAATAAATGCTTGTTATCTTCTGTACAATACGCTCACCAAAAAAAAGGGGTGGTGTTGGTGGTGGGTGGTTCTTATTGTTCACTTCTTTGAATTGTAGAGTTGTCTGTAAAGCACCTGCCACAACCACAAGTGATGTAGGGAGGTGTGTGTGTGGGAAGGGTGGGGGTGGAGGGTTAGCGAGACAATGAATAATCTTAAACATGAAGCTGCTGGTTCATTTACCCAGGTCATGATTACATTATAGACTCCTGAGAGACTTATATAGAAGGGAAGAGGTTAGGAGCCTGCAGGGGAGGGGGCAAAAGGGGGAAGTATTGAGTGACAGCAGAGGAAAGACAGCATGAGACTGTTGGAGATCAGCTCTCTAGTTGGCTACCATGGAAAGGGTGGGATGAAACTCATCTTCCCACCCTCTGATTGTTTACCTGTTGCAGTCATGAACCAACCCACTGGCAGGAAGGGACCCCCTCCCCCACTTTGGAAACCAAAGATTTAAATGATGATGACAATGAAGATGATGATGATGAATTGATAAACAAGCATTTCTTAAACACTTATACTATGTGCCAGACACTGTTCTCTCTTCCTTGGTGAACCTATCAGTTCCCATGTGTTCAGCGATCATGCCCAAGTAGGTGATTCCCAAATCTACATATGCAGCCCTCATTTCTTTCCTGAATTCCACCTGGAAACCCTAGGAGCATCTTAAATTCAACATGTCTGTAACAGAACATTCATCTTCCTCCTGAAATTCACTCCTCTTCTCACTTTTCCTACTTCTATTGAGCGCATAACTGTCTTTTCAGCTGACCCAGGTTCATAGTCTCAGAGGTGTTTTCAGTCCTTCACTGTCCCGTACTCCTAATAAAGTAAGATATAAGGAATGTGAATTTCTCAATGAATAGATTTGCAGCTGTGCCTTTAAGATGTCACAACTGTGGCTTGGGTCCTGAAGCACAACCCGTCATTGCACTTTATGCCACTTCCTCTACATGAGCTTCCCAAATGACATAGGACAAATCCAATTTGTTACTGCCTGAAACCTGAGACTCCCATTCCACCACAGCCTAATGGAGTTTGGGAGTGCTGGCTTGGCTTGCTTCTTTTTAAACATCTTAAATACATGCAGCAAGAACACTGAAGGTCAGTGTTCTCAAATCGAATCATTCTCAGGAATGAAGATGATCTTTAGGGACTCAGCCATCCCTCCCAATGAAATCACTGCCTGTTACGCCAGCCCTAAAAAATGCCTATGAAAAATTGTCTTCTTTGAGTCTGCTATGATCTGGTGCCAAGAAGACCTGTGCTTTAAAACAATAGTGCTGTACAATACCTAAAACCGTCTCAGCCTCCTACATTTGCCGTTTACGTAACAGTCCATTCTAAAATCAAAGGCAAAATGTCACTAATAACCTCAGATCGCTGCAGAACAAGGACCTCTGTGTCTTGAAGAAGTTGTTTCATGTCCTTTCTGTGCAACCATAGCATCTGCAGGTGCTTAGGCAGTGAATCCGCTGCACATTAGGGCACTGGAATGTGGATAGGAAAGGACCTATGCTGGTGGGAAAAATAACAGCACAATTCTGCAGAAAACCTGAGTCAATTCTGAAATTCCTCAAAATTGTGCTAATGCCCCATCCTGTCTCCTCTCCTCCATCACATTCAATTCAGTTCAATTCAGGTCAATACAACAAGCATTTTGTGAGCGCCTCCAAAATATGAGACACGATATATACAAAGCACTGGGGCTACACAGACAAAACTGGATAAAGCCCCTACCCTCAAGAAGCTTGCATTTTATGGGGGAATACAGCAACATAATTAAATTCAAAAACATACACAAAGTAAATGCAAAGTGATTTCAGGGGCAGGGGAGGTGATTAATGACTGGTGGGCTGAGGAAGGTCCTGTCATAGGAGGGTTTCAAGAGGCAAAGGTGAGGAGGAAAAACTTGTGAGAGAGCTTATGCAAAAACCCAGGGACAGAATGTGGGAAGGACAAGTAGGGGGAACAGAAAGTAGGGCAACTTCAGTGGATTATAGCATGCATGAGAGGTTTTAATGTCAAAACAGTCTGGTAATACAGGATTGATCTAGGCTGTGAAGGACATTCAATGCTTGTGGGCCAGCTGGCTAGAGCACAGTATGCATGATAGGCTTTAAGGTCAGATCAGCCTGGAAATTCAGGACAGATTCAGACGGTGTGAAGGGCATTCAGTGCAGAAAAAAAGGACTTTGTTTTTTACCCTGGAGGCAATAGGTTGCCACTGAAGTTTCCCAAGTAGTGAGTGTGACATAATTTGACCTGTTCTTTGGGATAATCATTTTGGCAGTTCTGTGGAGCTTGGATTGGAGGGGAATGAGACTGGATACAGGGATCTTAACAGTGGTTCAGGCAGGAGATGATAAGAGTCTGAACTAGGGTGATGGTGGTGTAAATGGAGAGATTCAAGATATATTGCATAAGTGAAATTGCTAAGACTTGACAATTGATTAGAATTGGAGAGTGAGGAAGGGCATAAGTGAGAAAGACTGAGGATATGAACGAAACAGGGTGGATGGGAAAGAGGTTGATGCCCCAACAAAAGTAGAAAAATTGGTAGGGTAGGGCTTCAGGGAGAAGATGAGTTCATCTCAGACATGCTGAATTTAAGAATCCCCTTGGGATATCCAGGTAGAGTTAAGGAAAGATATGAGGAGTAGACTTGGGAGTCATCTACAAGGGGATGATGACTGAACTGATAACTAATAAGCTTACAAAGAAGAGAGTGTAGAATGGGTTAGGGTCTCAGGATGTAGGCCTGCTACATCCAGGTATAGGGAGGGGTCAGGACATGGATGATGATCCAGAAAAGAAAACTGAAAAGGAATGGTCAGGTAGCTGGGAGGAAAACAGAGAGAGAACTGTGTTCTGAGGGAAATTGAGGGAAAGGAGAAAACACTGGAGAAAGGGGTGTCAGATGCTACAAGAAGATCAAGGAGGATGCAAAGTGAGGAAAGAATCTAGCAATTAAGAGATCACTGGTAACTTTGGAGGGGACATTTTCCATTAAGTGGTAGTGTTGGAAGGCAGATTTCTAGAGAGCTTAGGAGGGAGGAAATAATGGCAATGAGCGTAGATCGATTTTTCTACGAACTTAGCTCTGAAAGGGAGGAGAACTATAGATTCACCTAAGGAAGAACAGAGAAAAAATTGGAGAACCCAGGGAATAATCTCACTCTTCATTCCTTATTGCAGGTTACTGGGGGTTGTGTTCCAAGCGTCTTTTCACTGAGACCCAAGGAAGGACAGAATAAGGAGAAAGCCACACAAAGAGAAAGCTCTTTATGAATTGTTGTGGTCCATAGACACACATCATATGCCATACTAAAGAGACATACAGTGGCCACTGCCAAGAATCTTATCCAGCATGGTGTGACCTGCTTTCCGCTACCACAGTCTTCAAAAATTCAGTCTCCCCTCCATGCTGCAGTGAGGCACAGGAGTAGGAGTTGGGGGAGGCAGTCTTATGACTAGCTTTTAAAAATCTACAATAATTCAAATATGCTTTCACTCTCCCCAATAATTTTTATACTAATTTGTTCTCTCGCTCTTAGAAAATTTCCAAGTACCTACTGATCTCCAAATTACTCAGCAATCAATGTTGATTGACAGACCCAGAAGAATAAAGTAGTCAAGTTTATGAAAATGTTTCTTAGACAGTTGTGTCATTCCTCTTCCCCTCCCAGCCCCCAACTAGTAATGCTATGACAGCATTGCAAGAGCAAATCTTAGTCAGTAAGACCTGGGTACAATTCCTTTTTCTGATACATACTGGCATTATTACCCCAGGCAAGTAATTTATCCTTTTTTTTTTCTTTTTTGCAAAGGAAAGGGCAGGGCAGTTAGGGTTAAGTGACTTGCCCAAGGTCACACAGCTATTAAGTGTGTCAAGTGTCTGAGGCCGGATCTGAACGAAGGTCCTCTTGATTCCAGGGCCAGTGCTCTCTATTCGCTGTGCCACCTAGGCACCCCAAAGTAACTTATTTTTTCAGTGCTGCTGAGCAACTCTCTGAGCCCATACGCTGTAGAACAGGTGCTAATATACAATGGTAGAAAGAATGGCCTTACTAGGAATTCCCCATTTCAATAAAATCAGAGCCTGTACAAATTTTTAAAAATCTTTATTGTTTAAGAGTAATATATCTATAGAAAGATCAACCCCGATTGTTGGCAAGGAGAGAAAACATTCACGTGATTCTCATGATATAAGTGAGTTTCAAATTCCATTCATCTGGAGCAAGGAATATTTCTTGACACTCAGGAATTTCATCTCTTATAAAGTGATTTTATAGTGAGAGAATTTGCTTTAACCTTCTAAGCTTACTTATCAATTGTCTTGGGGTAGTAGGGAGAGGGAGTCGTTCTTAATATCCTGTCTGTGAAAGAGAATTACACTGAAGAGAAATTTTTGTAATAATAACAAAATGATCATTCTGGATCTTGGTGGCCTATCTTTCATTGTGCCCTTCTTCTCAGCCTGTGACTGGCTACATGATTTCAGTCACTATGCCAACGTTTGTTAGAAGACAAAATGGAATTCTCTTTCACAACTGATTCTTTAATAGGGCAGATGTGTTGAATAGGTGGCATCTAGTAATTATTCTGTTCCTTGAATAATGCGTTACCTTGTGGCACAAAAGATACATTTTGACAACTTCAGATGAACAGCAGATTTTGTGAGCCTACAACCCCTAACTGATGCCAAACTGAGGATTAGGCGAGTTTGGTCCAAGAAGCTAATGTTATATGTCATTTGTTCTATTCCGTGAGTGATGTATATATGTGATAGGTGCAGAGAATCACCCCTTCCAGCTAAAAGCTCCTCAAGGGTCATTCTGAATTACACCCTTGAGGGGGTTTCACCTGGAAGGGGTGACTCTCTGCACGTATCTCCTAGGAGCACAGCTAGCAGGACTCTGTTCCTGTGGTCTTCTTTGACCTACAGACACAACAGCCTTCTGCTTTTCTCTGCTCCAAAATTTTGAAAGATGTTTTTTTTTTCTGCTCTAACCTTGGTTCTTCTTTGGAAGAGGACACTTAATATCTACTGGCATTTATGAGTCTTCCAAAGCCTAGTGCAGATGTTTTACAAAGAGAATAGCACAATCCTGGCAGTGCCCTGGGGTGCCAGGCAAGCAATCAGTTTCTCACCTGTTGCAGAGCCAGCTTAAGAATCATAAAAAAGATTTAATCTTCACAGATTAAACATTAAGTGCTTTTTAACATTTAAACATTAGGTTCTTTTTATGGCTGTGAAAATGGCAATGAAACAGGTGGGAGGCTGGCTTACTTCTTCTCCCAAATGTCTTTGTGGCACAATTGGATTTCTATTGATGGGGAGAAAGGCCTCCCCCAGAAGGAGGCTGAGAAAAACATGGGACAGATTTGTGAGTTGTTTTCTTCTTCTTTTTTTTAAAGACAGTAATAATGTTTATAGAGATGAAATTGTCAAGGCTGCCACTAATACTTCAGATTAATTTTGACAGTCACTTTTATAATGTACAGGGATGGTAGTACTGCTCACATCCGTTGAGCAATCACCAAGGTAAAAAAAAAACAAACCTCTCCCCCTCACCCCTGCCTCCAACATACATCCCTAAAGCCAAAAGTGGAATTAACTAGATATGACCAAGTTTTTGCTCTGGCCGCTTTGTAGGATTGGAGTTTCTGAACTTTGAGGGAAAATATAATTTAAGTTCTTTCTTTTTCTCTGTCCTCCAAGGCCTTATTATCCCCATGTATTTTTTGTCCATGTTTTTTTAACTGAACCTGTAATTTTATCTGTTTACGGAGCTCTAACCCTCTGATGAAATTCCTTCTATCAGTGCACATCAGCAACTGTGCTACCCTTACAGATTTAGGGAGGCCCTTGTGGCTACCCAGAGCTAAGTGACTCACCCTGGGCCACAGCCAGAAGAGGTCAGAGGCAGGACTTCCTGACTCTGAAGCTATGTTCTTCACTCCACCAAGATGCCTCTTATTTTTATACCTATGTGTTTATTTTGTCAGAGGATAATAACTTCTGCCCTGCAAGAATCAGTGCATATCATCATTATTTGCTTTTATTCATCCTACTTTGCCCATTCACCTGAAAGGTAGGCTTGGTTGCCCATTAGGTGGCTCTCTAGAATACAAGTCACAAATGGTTACAATCTGTCTTCCTGGAGGGAGTACTAAGTTCCAGGCTGTGGTGAAATCGCCCCCTCCCTTTCTTGGTCTTCCTTCCATTTCAATTAATATTTCTGAATTAACCAAGAGAAAGGTCTCTACTGGAATGGCTCAAGGCTTAATTCTTCACTCTGTCCTTTTTGACATTTTTGTAATGATTTGGTTATACTTATAGAAGGAATGATTCTTCAATGTGCAGATAACATAAAACTGGTATTTCATCATTATGCAGAGCTCTTCAAGTAGAAAGTCCCTTCTCATGTACAGATTGACAACTCTTCTGTGCCTTATAGCCTTAGAGAATTGCGTAGAACACAGAGAAGTTCAGTGAGTTTCCCATGGTCACAAAGTCAGTCTGTGTCAGAGGTGAGACTTGAACTCAGGCCATTCTTACTCCAAGCCCAGAGTTCTCCCTACCATGCTTTATCTCACCTAATACCATAATATAACCTTTATCATAAATTATAAAATTAAACTCCCAAATGACCTTTACTAGAACACTTGGTTGAAGCCAACAAGATGGAGTACATATAAAGTCTTTCACTTAGGTTAAACAAAAAATAATACAGTATGTATAATAATAATATAATATAATATAAATACAGGAGAAGAAACATCCAACTTAGTAGCTGATGTGAAAAAAGATCCACAGTGAAATTTTGGCTATATATCATGTTAGTATACACCAATACAAGTAAAATGTCCAAACCATGGGAACTAATAGCCACTGTCATACCTGTAACTATGGCGGTGTGATGAGTGCTTTGTCACAGGATGTGGGCATGTCAGGAAACTTACCCCAGGATGGGAAATTTAAGGGTCTTGAGGATGGAATTGTGGCCCAGAAGAACTGGTCGGAGAGGACAGTAGGAGAAGTTTGATGGTCTCATGGGATTTTTTGGAAAAGGAGCAGGTTAACAGGAACTAAGGATTTTCCTGGTCTAGGGGTGAGGAGGGAGGTACACCCCAAGTCAAGGCAATGTTTCCCCTTAGTCCAGATAACAAGCAACCCTTCAGAGGGCCACCTCACAGATTGACTGTCTAGGGAGAGAAGGCAGCTGGAGGTGTAGAGGCAGGCTAGAAATTAAAGAAACACCTGCTGGAAGACTATTTCTAGGGATACTTCTGTCTCCTTAATCCTGGGTTCTTTTCTTCTCTTAGTATGTTTTCTTGAAATACAAACCCATTGGTTGGACATTAGAACCATGGTGAGTAGTCCCATGGGGCAAGGGGATGCTTTAGGGTATGCTTGAGCCTTGGGGGGGTCTGAATTCTCTCTGGGAAAGGAAAATCAGCTAGGAGTTCTCTGCTGCCTCTTAGTGATGTTTGCCCTGGGAAAAGGAGAGTAGGGGATGGGGAGGGACCCTTTGGGCAAGGAGAAGGAGTCACCTACTTAGCCCCTGATGATGGATCATACCTTCTTGGGCATGCCTCTACCTCTCCTAGTTTTGAAAGATTTGTTCTTCTCGTCTGATAAAACTTTTCTACAAGTAGCCTGGGAAAGTCTGGGAAAATGGGTTTGGGGCCAAGATATACCCATAAGGACCCTCTCCCTTCTCTGTAGCTGTTTGTCTTGAGTCATAAGGCAAAGGGTCACTGTTGTGGAAAGACTGGTCTCCCTGTATTCTTATGGTTAACCCTCCCCTCAGGATCATAACAATGGCCAAATTTCTAAGCTCTAGTCCTCGTTCTAATACTAATTCTGATTCTCTTCTGTGTAACATGAAGGTGTTAAAAACACTGGCCCTAAGGTTCCTTCCTGCTGTGGCAGTCCATGAGTCTATGAGATTGGACTCTACTTGACTTAACCTCAGTTTAGCCTCGCTGTCAACTAAGAGTTGAATGAGATTTCCTTTGCAACCTCCAATAAGTGATTGGTCTTATCTTTCCCCATCTGTAGAATGAAAGAGATGGATTAGATGATCCTTAGGTTTCCTTTCCATCTCTAACATGGCATTTTGAGGAGTTGGGGAGGGTTGGCCTTAAGGCTTCTTTTAGCTCCATTCCCCAAAACATCTATCTATTTGATATATAGGTTATCACTCCACCCCACCCTACCCCCATCCCTAAATAATCAAGTTTCTTTGATGTGAAATGTGAAGCAATAAGTAATTGTTCTTGATAACTAGATGGTAAGGTCAATTTAAATAGAAAGCTACCAATTGTCCTTTTTTCTCTGTATGGGAGCAGGGCAGCTTCCCCATTCATTATCTCATGATGTCCTCCAGTCCCTATCTCCCCCACTGTGAACTCGTCTACCTTTTTCTTTCCCCCAATGAAGGTACTTTTCCTGGTCTTTGCACCTGGCATGGTTCATGGCCTTTGCCTCAATGCAAACATAGCTAGTAAAGGTGCTAACATTTTTCTTTGTACTTAGACCACATCTTCAACGCTGGGCTGTGAGACACCTTTTAGGTATGATCCTGGTGAGTTAGAACACATCCATAATAAGGCAATAGTTCAGTCTTCTCTGGTGCTTTTTAGAAGTGTGATAGAGTGTAGGTCTTGTGGTTTTAGGTCTTAATGGTTTTAGTGGGATGCATTAAACCTCTTCCCAACTCCATGACTTTTATCTTCTTCAGGCTCTTTCCTTTTATATCTTTCCTAGACATAGTCTAATATGACAAGTGCCTTTTTCTCTCTTTTGTAGAAATAATTAGGTTTGCAGATTAATGGAGTGAGAGAGCAAGTGAGACTGAATATTAGTGCAATTGTAGATCTCTGAAAATTTCACTTTAGTTATTTAAAATGTGAGGGAATTCTAAGATGATTGTTACTTTGCAGCATTTTTCTTTCTGTTCAGGCTATAGCCTTCAATGGAACTTTGCTTTCTACCATAATATGTTGCTTTTAAATTCCACACATAGCTGCAGTCTCTTATAGTGCCTAATTATCACTCACACTATAACAATGTATGTTTTCATCTTTGTGGCATGGTACTATGCTCTAAACATACACTCACAGAAAATGAATGGATAAAGCATTTTTAACCTCTTTCTGTGTGCAAAGTACTATGTTAAGAGCGGGGAATACAAATAGGAAAGCAGAGGAGTCTACTTTCAAAGAACTCACAAAATAATGCTAAATTAAATTATTAGAGAACAATGATATCATGTGGACAATACATATAGAAGAGTCAGCTAAAAGTCACATAGAAAAGTTCCATGGTCCTTAAAAGTACAAACCTAAAAGCACAATAAAATGCTAGTTATTGTTACTTTTATAATTGTTACTGTTCTTCTTCTTCTTAGGAGTAGTAGTAGTAATTGTAGTAGTAGTAGTAGTAGTAGTAGTAGTGGTGGTGGTGGTGGTACTTATGGTAATAGTGTTGATAATATTTGTGTTGGTAGTAGTAACAATAGTGGTAGTGGTAGTGGTAGTAGTTGTGGTGGGGATAGTAATGGTAGTTATAATAGTGCTGGTAGTAGAAATATTAGTGGTAGTAGTAGTGGTTATCCTACTAGTAATGATAGTAGTAATATCAGTGAGAGTAGTGGTAACAGTGACAAGCAGTAGTTTTACCGGCAGTGGTAATAATCCTCTTTGAATTACTTTGCAGCTCTCCTTTTGGACTTCTTTGACTTCTCTGCCATGCCCCTGTGCCAGGCACCTTCTTCCCTCTTCTGCCTCTCCCTCCTTCTCAGCTTCCTTTTGTGTGTTTTCTTCACCCGTTAGATTAGAAGGTCTTTGAGGGCAGGGACTGTATTTCTCATATTTATGTCTGTAGTGCTTAGCACAGCACTTGGGGAATAATGTGTACTTGACAAATGGTTATCTGCTATGGTTGATCTCTGTTAGTACTTTTAGTACTAGTACCACCACCACCACTACTACTACTACTACTCCAACTATTACCACTACTACCACTACTATTACTACTACAACTATTACCACTACTACTACAACTATTACCACTACTACCACTACTATTACTACTACTACTACTCCAGCTATTACCACTACTACTACTACTACTGCTAGTACTACTGTTACCACCACCACTATTGCTGCTGTTACCACTACCACTATTACTAATAGTACTGCCACTACCATCACCTCCACTACCACACTGCTACTAGTAATAGTGGTAGTAGTTATAGTGATTACGGTAATGATAGGACTGGTATTATTGGCACTAGCAGTAGTGTGATAGTACTGTTAGCAGTTGTTATAAGAGAGGATGGCAATATCGGCAGTATTGGTGGTAACAGTATTAACTCCAATAGTGTGGTGGTCGGGGTGCTGGTGCGGGTGTTCATTGTAGGAGTTGTAGTATTGATAACGACACATTACAATGATACATGCCTTGATAATGATAATGTAGTATTGCACAATAATTGATATCGCTAGTGACACTGATAGAGGTAACAGCACTAGTGGTAGCAGTTGTAGTTATAAGTGTTTTTGTTGCTCATCATTAATTTTTGAAGAGGACCAGTGACATCCTGATGTTGGGGCCAGGGTACAGTGTCTTCAGCTCTGATCAGTCTGCTCTGAGTTTGGAAAGCCTACCACAGGTCAGGCACAAGTAGTCGGTTAGAATGGGGCTCCTTAAACTTTTTCCACTTGTGACCCCGTTTTGAGTGTCCACAGCCTTCTTTGGCATTGCGTGACCTGGGGCCACACACAGTGCAAAGTGTGCAGGTTGTGTGTTCAGAACCAAGGCTGCAGTGACGTTGTGTAACACAACACGGGCAAGATTCATTATATATTTGATTTTTAATTAATTTTTGGTTGTTGCCCATTCAGAAACCTTTTACTATTGGCAAATTTTTCATGGTCCCCATAGGGGGTTGAAGCCCACAGTTTGAGAAGCACTGCTTTTGGGACGAGATGTCTCAAGATTCGCACAGCTCACATTTCCTTTGTGCTGCTGTGATTTTGCTTTGATCATAGAGTACAGTGCCATCTTTGATTCAGGCATGCCATGCTGGGGGAACCTGTGCCAATATCTCCCATGTCTCACAATGGATACTGAGGTTCTTCAGAAAGACCTGAGTAATGGTAGTGGTAATGGTAGTAGTAGTGGTACCAGTATTAATGGTGGTGGTGGTATTAGTAGTACTGGTAGTAGTGGTATTGGTAGAAATATTAGTAGTAGTTGTGGTAGTTGTTACCCTTTGCATTATCCTTTAACCATTTTCTGGTCCTGAAGAGGAGTTGTAGCATTTGAACCCCCTGCTGGGAGTTACTGGTCAAACCTGATTCTATAATGTTTGATTCTGGGTCTCTACCTGGTACTGTGAAGGGATTGGTGGGTTTATGCTGATTCATGCGTTGAAAGTTCACATGCTTTCATTTGAAGTTCCCCTCAGCCAGGACCGCTGGCTAAATCATACTTATGAAATTCTTTGTTGGTGAATGCGGAAGTGAAAATGGTGCCACAATATGGTCCAGAGCACAGGGTTCTGAGGGACCTCACGGTGAATGTTCTACAAAAGTAACACAAGTTCATGTCTCTGTCCTTTGTTTAACAAACATCTCACTTAATCACTTAATATGTGAGTGTGGAAGCATATTCCTTGGCTCTACTCTGACACTGATTAGCTCAGCTTATACACCAACTCAAGCTTCTTTAGAAAGATCCATTTGAGTTGCTTTTTTTTCCAGAGCAAGGCTCGTTTCCCTAGATGTCATAATATTTAGATTGTTGACCAGGCAAACTCCCCGGAGGCCCTGGAGAATCTCATTCATTCATTGGTTCTTTGATTCATGCTGAATTGTCACTTATGACAGAAGCACAGCTGCTTTCACATAGAGTTTAACAAAATGTCTCTTCTATCTGATGGATAGCTTTGGATGAGCCACCCACAGAAGCCTGTACTTGCTGGGGCCAATTTATACCCAACAAATACTTTTTTGGTCTTTATACAGTTTGGATATTGTTCAAATTGTCATAGAAAGAGACTTCTTGCTCCATGACAGTGACAGAGTCTGGCCCAAAGCCCAAATCTTCCAACCCCAGTGTTATGGTTCTTTTCTTTTCAAGATTGAAAATTTAACAAAAGGTTAGGACTTTTCCAAATCAACTTACTTTGAACAATTATGCAAATGTACTTTCTTATAGGCTTGGAATAAAGAATAATGAAAAAACTTGTTCAAGCTTTTCATTAAAAAGAAAAAAAAAACACATTTCCCCCTGGAAAGTCAGATTTTTCTGTGGGGATAGATTTTACGAGTAGCTTAACATGCAGGACCACAGGGAATTTTAATAGAATATATTTATGAATAGTTTCGAGGTAGGGCTGAGAGGAAGAAGAAAATTTAATATTGATACTGCATTTTAGCAAAATTTGGAATGGTGGAATTAGATTAAAGACCAGAGGATCACATAGATGGAATGGTGCATTAAAATATGCTATATGTATTAATGAATGCATTGGGCAAATTTAACTGAGTTAGGTGGAAAAAAAAATCCAACTTAATTTGACCTTCATTTAAATTTTGTGATTAGTCATACATCTATGTGTATCTGTATATATATTATATGTATACATATAAAGACATACATACATATAACTATAAACCATCGTAGAATAGTGACTAGACCTATGATATTGCCGGTACAGGTAATTCCTGAGAAGGAAACTCCCTCTTCCAGTCCAGATTGGCTCCTTCTCTTCAACTTAGAGTTTTAGAGGAGAGGATTTAACCTGTTGTTGTTGTTGTTCTTGTTGTGTTTTGTTTTTTTTTTTGCTGTGAATCCTTCTAGTAGTTGCTGAAATCTATGGTTTCTTTCTCAATATAATGTTTATAAACACATAAATGCATAAGATTACAAAATAAACCATAAATATTGAAATATCATTATCAGAATATTTTTGAAATATCTGAAAAATTCATGAACCCGAGGTTAAGAAGCATGTTGTAGAGAGTTAACTAGAGCGCTGACAAATTAAGTGACTTGCATAGGGTCTCACATACATATGTGTATATATTTACATGAATAGTGTGTACATATATATACATATATACTAAGTCAATGCATATAATACTTATATAGATAGACGTATATTATATATGCTATATATAGTACATCTATAGAGTACCTAGATATACATATATAAAAACACACATGTATATATGTATATTCACACATATACATACAATACGTATCCATTCATTC
>CM053580.1:251998357-252041604 GCA_028627135.1 Pseudochirops cupreus
TGACAAAGGAGGGAAGATGACTCTTAAATGACAGAATTTGGGGACAGGGGCATCTAGCAGTGCTTTGGTGGGAAGAAGATATGTACATGCAATTAGTAAAAGAAGAAAGAAACTATCTTTGGAAAATAGGTTCTTAGGATTAATTAGACCTAAAAGGTTTCTTAGAGGTCACCTAGTCTAATCCCAGGTTTTATAGGTAAAGAAGGTGAGGCCCAAGAGAGCTGAGTGACTACTAGACTGTAGGGCAGCAGGTTATAAGAGAGTGACTTTGAAACCAGGTCTTTTGACTGCAAATTCAGTTATCTTTCCACTGTCACTGACTCTGTGTTACAAGGAATTTTTTGCAGAGTTGGGGCACTTCACTGGGATGAGCAGAAGTGAATCTTCTATGTACATTGACATAGAGGATCAGCCGTTACTGAGGAGAGAGACTGCCTTTTTCTCCCTCCTCAATGCCATCTTTTGAAAGACCTAACTTATTTCAAAGCTTTCAATGCTTATTTCAAACACTGCCTCTTAAAAATGACCTCACCTCTAACCAAAAAGAGACCTCTCCTCCAAACGTTAGGTACACACACACACACATACCTACTTTTGTATCTGTCTTGTATTTATTTTTCTATTCAGATGGTTCTGCGTAGGAGAATATAAGCTCCTCGAGGGAACTCATTGTCACTACCTATGTGACCTCAATCTCTCTGGGCCTCAGATTCCTCATCTGCAAGATATTTTATCTGTTATGACACCTTTCCTCTGAAAATAACAAAAATCATTTGTCTTTGTTCATGCCGACATATGAAACAGAAAAATGTAAAACTGACCTTGGTCTTGTTCAGACCAATTCAGTACAGTTTTGACAGCAAACTGGTAAAAAGGGATAGAAGGTGCTTAGAATCATTGGGCTTTTAGATGACTTATAAATACTAATTTAAATACTATACAACAAACATGAGATTGTTGTCCAGTAATCAATGAAGTGCTCACCACTAAAGGAACTGAAATTTGCCAATATTGACTATGATTAATAACTATAAATAATATACTCTATACACTATGTACTATAAATAATGACTCACATTTTTTTATACAGCTCTTTAAATTTTACAAAGTGGTTTCCTGATAAGAACTCTATGAGCTAAAACGCTAAAAATGTTATTATACCTACTATGCAAATGAAGAAATTAGGGCTCTGAGGAATTACATCATTTGCTCATAATCATGTAGCTAATAAATGCTTGAGGTGCAATTCAAGCGAAGGTCTCTGGGTTCTAGATATGGCACAATGTGTTTTTCTTACAAGACCCTTGTGAAGCAGAACCACAGGATCTCAGATTTAACGTTGGAAGGAATCTTCAAGGTTGTCTGCCCTTCAGTTTGTTGTTGTTGTTGTCATTTACTCAAGGTCATAGAGGTAGTAAGTGGCAGATCTGGGTCCCAAGACCTCTGACTCACAAACCAGCACTTTTTTTTTCATGATATACAGGAATTTGAATGAAACAGCATGAATAATGGTGTCTTTCATGGGTCCCGGTTTATGGATAAGATAATAATGATGTCATCACACCCAAAAATCCTGGTATATCTTACGAATGTGAACCATAGTCATTCTAAAGAGAATAGCTTAACATGACCAAAGGGGAAAAAATGACCAGTCCAGACCATGACAAACATTGGGATGAGCAATCCATTAGACATGGCAGTATGGAACTAGGGTTAGGTTTAGATACAGAATGAGGGTTAAACGCAGAGTTTAGGATTAGATTAGAAGCAGGATCTGAATTAGTGATAGACACCAAGTTAGGGTTAGACATGGAATTAGAATTAAGGTTTGAAACAGACCTAGGGATAGACATGGAGTTAAGGGGTTAAATGAAGATGCACAGCTGTAATCCATTGCATGGACTGGATACGTATTGCAGATGGGCAATGAACTAGGGTTAACATTGAATAAGAGGAAAAAAGTAGAATAAAAATATGTAGAATATTATGTAGCACTACTAATAATTCCTACATACCCCTTGACACAAAAGCCCATGTTTTTTATAAGGTGCTCTATGGGTGGGAATCATGGAGCAACACAATATAAAAGGTCAAAATTGTAGCTGATCTAGAGAAGAATGGAAAGAATGTTGCAGGAGGAAGTAGGCTATGGTATGTTACCAATGATGACTTGTGCAAAAAAAAAAGGCATAATAGATTTTATCTGGGAAATTTATGATCTGAAAAGGAGGAAAGATGTTCATGTAGCAAGAACAAGGAATAAGAGAAGGAAAGTCTGTGTGCTGTGCTAGTACACAGACAATATTAAATAACTTTGTGGGGATTGATGAGAGGACGTGGAGGAGAAATGCACAGGATGAGACAGCATTAATGGGTTGTACTCTGATATTGGAAGGAGTCTCTATACCATTGAGATCATAGATTCATTTATGTGTTAAAGTGAACCATTTTTCAATTATAAGCATACAACTAGCATTATACAGTTATTAATGAAGAATTTATAATTAGCTAGAAAGCCTATTTTCACACTGTTAATAGGACAACATTGCTTTGTTTCACGTCATTTGCTCATTGCCAGGTTGGAGTATTTGCTCTCGACTGAGACAACAGAATTACACAAAAAAAATTGTGTAATTTAAAGCTGAAATCTTATTTTAGTCCACTTGGAAATGAGATTATTTCCTTTTTCACAATTGTGTAACATGTAATGAGAAGTCAAAAAACAAATGAGCTTCAGGAGGTAGAAAAATCTATGTTTTGCTTTTAATTCAGCTTGGTTCACTCGCTGAACATATGGGCATGTTCAGAGCCCAAATTATCTCTGCAGTTTGGTTATTCTTAGTTAGAAGAAGAGATAAGGAGCAAAACAGCTCCAAATAGATGAGTAGAAACTTGGCTAGGAAAAAGGGAAAACAGCTGAATCTCCAATACTACTTTCCTAATTCATTAAGAAGCTTTCCCTTTCAAAAATTCAATGTTGTTCTATCAACTGGAGGACTATTAGTTTCCAAAATTTCCTTGCTTATGCTTAACATCCTCTTAGAAGACAAGATGGTTGAAAGTCTACAAACAAACTAATGATCACATCCAGAAATAGTGGTGGCGTTTCCTCCACTCTAGCCCCAAGAAATGAACAAGATGCACAGCTAGCGCACCTATTCCTATAGAAATAGTTGGAACACATACAATGAATAGTCTGTCAGATAAGGCTGTCCACATTTCAGAATCACTCAACACCAATGTTCATTTGGGATTCCTTCTAAATCTTGGGTCGATTTGAAAGATGATAGCAATAGCATAATAAAACAGAAGTCTCTTGCCTGAACTATTGTGATAGCCTCCTAATTGGTCTCCCTGACTCAAACTCTTCCATCTTCAATCCATTCTTCACACAACTGTCAAAATAATTGTCATAAGGCACAAGTCTGACCATATCACTTCCCCACTCAAAAATGCTCAGTGTTTCCTTTTTGCCTCTAGGATAAAATGCATTTTATATTCAGGGATCTCCACAATCTGCTTCCAACTCAACTACCCTGCTTTATTCCACATTACATCCTTTCTTGGTCTACCTTCCAGAAAAACTGGCCTACTTCCCTCAACTCAGAATCCTACCACTAACCTCTGTATGTCTCCATGCAGGCACACAAGTCATTTCCCACTCATGGAATATATTCTCTCCTCAGCTCTGCCTCTGGGAATCCTCCTCAGTGAAGCCTTCTGGATTCTTCAGTTTTGGTGCTATGATTCTCAATCCTCACTCCTAAGGCACTTTGTTGAATCTCTCTTTTGCCACAATTGGCTCCCTAACTTATATTATCCTTACTTTTGTACATACTGACACCACCTAAAAGAAAACGGGAGTTCCTTGAAAATGGGGACCATTGCATATTTTTTTTTCTGTGTTCCCAGGACTATCATCCATTGTTAGTAAATGTTTATTGAATTATTATATATTAAGAAATTCCTACTCATAAATTGTCATATATGATAAAGAGGAAGCATGGCATAGAGGCAGTTTCCAAAAGTAAAAACAGCAATGAACTTCAAGTTATAAAACCTAGATTTGGAGTCCTAATTCTACCCTTTACTGGGCAGGTCACAACAGCTGAGGTTCATTTTCCTCATTGGTAAAATAGCAATAACTATCTACCTTACAAAGTTGTTGTTTCATGTTTAATAGCCTTAAGGTGCTCCAGAGATGTAAGCTAGTATTATGAGCCAATCAAATTTTGATATCCCACTTCTACATTCACACTTTTCTATTTCCCTTCTATAGAGTTTTCCGTATCTATTAATGGATTGGAAATGCTACTTTTATTACACTTTCAGTATAATTTCCTATACAAGTTAATCATATAATATCTGAAATTTATGGTACCTAAATGATCTACATGGAAGACCCTTAGAGAAGTAAAAAAAAGTTTAAGTTATGGGTCATGACTGTCGATGGCTATGTTGTTCTAGAAATTTTTACTTAACTCTTGTTGTCAACTGATGAACTTCAAGAACGCTCAGATAGTTAATGAGGTATAGAAAGGTCATGATGAATCCAATATGAGCTCCCACTATTTTTGTTACTTAAAGAAAGGAGCCCAGCATGCTGAAACACAAATGGTGCCTATGTAATTGGGCAATTTCTTTTCTTTTATTCATAAAATGTTTGTTAAATATATTTAAGATGCTCAAAGCAAGTTAGAGATTTAATATCCTCTCCTCCAACTTAGGGACCCAAGATTTCTGAATTTGCTATCTGATTCACAAGCTGTTGTTAGCCATTGACAAATACAACACACACATCATGTTTTTCAATTATTTTTTTTCAATTAACAAATTACAAGCTTTCTAACAAACATATATAAGAAGCAAAACAAATTCCCACATTGGACATGGCCAAAAATTAGATGTCCTTTAATACTCTCAATCCATCACCTCTATGTCAAGAGGTAGGTAACATGCTTTATTATCAGTTCTCTGATTTTGAGGTCAATCACCGCAAAGTTCTTAAGAATTTCAAAATTGTTTCCCTTTACAATGTCAGTGTTTTGTATACATCTTTCTCCTGCTTCTGGTCATTTCACTCTACTTCACTTCACATCATTTTTCCCTGGTCTCTCTAAAACCATCCCTTGCACCATTCCTGATAGCACTATAATATTCTATTACATTTATATGCCAAAATTAATTCAGCCATTCTCTAATTGATCAGTACTTCCCCAGTTTCCAGTTCTTTGCCACCCAAAAAGAGGAGATTCTATAAATGTTTTTGTATTAATGGGTCCTTCTCATTTTCCTTTGATCTGTTGGTGGTATAGGCTTCATACTATAACTAGATCAAAGATCATACACAATTTAGTGATTTTTTTAGCACAATTTCAAGTTGCTTTCCAAAATGGCTAGACCTATTTATAGCTCCATCAATAATAGTGCATTAGAGTTCCTATTTTCCCATAGTCCCTCCAACATTTGTCATGTTCTGTTTTTGTCAAATGTCATATTTTGCCAATAACTCTGAGGAGGGCCTCAGAGTTATTTTAATTTTTATAGATTTGGGGCATTTTTGCATATAGTTATGGTATAGCCTAGACTTCCTAGATCAGTGGTTCTCAACCTGTGAGTCGCAACCCCTTTGGGGGGAAATGACCCTTCCACAGGGGTCACAGGGGTCGCCTAAGACCATCATCAGAAATAGGTCTTAGGAAACTGAGACACCCCCACTCCTCTGTCTCCAGGCGGGTCCGCCCACATGCAGACACGCCCACATACGAATGTTAAAGGATTGTGGCATTAGGAAGGTTGAGAACCACTGTCCTAGATGTTCCTGTCCTTTGACTGTCAAGGAATGGCTATGATTCTTATAAATGTGAATCAGCTTTTTTATATTACCTATCTCAGAAAAGAGATCTTTATCACAGAAATTTGCTGCAAAGATTATTTGCAAATTACTCATTTCCCCTCTAGCGGCTCTAATGGTTTTCTTTGGGCAAAGTCTTCCTAATTTTTTTGTAACTTAGATTATCTCTGGGCTATTTTAATTAATGTTTGCTTCATGTAGCAAGAGTCATACAAAGTATACACATATATCCCCTGCCTACTTCTGGTTGATCATGGAATTTATGGGTCTTCTTGACTCAGGGCTAAAAAGCCCACTCTTTAAGATGATAAAGAGCCTCCTAATTAACTGCTGAGCCAGAGGAGCTTATAACTTAGTGTATATACAAAAAGGATTTACCTGCCTATCTTTATCTTCCTTCCCAGCTATAAAGCATTGGGATTGTTTTGAGTTGTATCCTACCTACAATTGCCCCTATTTCTCACCTGGCCTCCACAGGGCTCTGAGTACCTCTCCTGCATAAGCATGATCTAGCCTGGGTTGGAGCTGCTTTTTCTGCTTGGGGTTCAGTATTTCTAGATCTCAAGCAAACAAGCAGCTGGAATGATGAGAAATGACCTTGTGAGCTCAGAGGGTTCTACGATTGCAGTGGCAGGAGTGATTACAGGAGCAACAGTGGTAATGTCCACTAGAGTGGTTGGTTGTAGCAATGGCAGATGCAAGAGAGGCTAACTGTGGACATGGCAAAGCACAAAGTTCAAATGAAATGCTTTTCGGAGAAGAGTGATAGTACAGAGCTGAGGTAGAATGTAAACTATTTAATTAGCATTTCTGCAAACTGTTTTATGCTCTGATGAAGTTTAACTATTAACCTCCCCAAAGATTATTATGTAGTTATAAATGACCGAATCCTATTCAAAGCTGTATATTAATGCACTGTGAGTTTTTTATGCTGAGCATTTCTTTTTCTGTGTAGGAAGAAATTACCTGCCCCAAGCCCAATTAGTATTGTACATTGTACCTCTTCTATTTCCTCACTTTTGGGAAACCTCTAGACTTGTAAGTGATAACCTTCTTACCAAAAGTAAAATTGATTCACAGGTCACAAGAGTAGGGGAATTATTGAACCAATGAGTATGAGAAAAGGCAGCTCTCTCTCACCAGAGGAAGATAGCCCAGGACTGAACCTGCCACAAAAGTACAGGACAAGGAGTGTCAGTCCCTGTGGACCTAGCTGTAGTGCCTAAATGCTGTGTATAGGATCATAAGCATGTCCAGAGACTGGGCAGTGAAGAGATCAAGTCACTTCTAGGGCTAGATAACATTATGGAACAAAAAGAGGAAATTAATGCAGGACTTTTGATTTACTTCATTAAGATGTTTGGGCATTTTGAATACAATGGTCAGCAAATATTGTGAAATGACAGTGAAAGGGTTAGGCTAATTTCTCTAGCAAGGTAACATGTGAAAGTGCTTTCCAAAGTTTAGTTGTTGTTCAATTGTTTTCAGCTGTGTCCAACTTCCACCTCTACTTTGGGGGTTTTCTTGGCAAAGATACTATAGTGGTTTGCCATTTCCTTCTCCAGCTTTTCCAGAAACTAAGGCAAACAGGGTTAAGTGACTTGCCTGGGGTCACATAGCTAATAAGTGTCTGAGGTTGGATTTGAACTCAAGTCTTCCTGACTCCAGGCTTTCCTTGTACTCCATCTACTGCATTACCTAGCTACCCGGACCCCAAAAGGTAACACTGTATTATAGGATCATCATTGACATTTAGCTCAGATCTGTGATTTCACCAAAGTGGGGACATCTCCAGGGTAGAAACTCCCTCCCTTGAGGCATATTAGTAACTCATTTGCAATTCATAGTCTTAAACAGGGTCCACAAAAATCAAATAACTTGCTGTTATTACAGAGTCAGTAGGAGTCAGAGGCTATACTTGAACCCAAGAGTGTTTTTTCTCTGTATTCTTTCTGGCCTATACCTCCCATAGGTCTACCCCTCCCTGAAGGTTGGCAGGCAGAGGCTGTCAACACATAATTGCCAATGATCATGAACATTTTAAATCTGAAAAGTTAAACTTCTCTGATTGAAGAAAAGAGATATGAGTTCAGAACAGAGACATTTTTAGATTCATCCAAAAGTTCTAATGTTTTGTTTCCAGAAAATGCAGGCAGGGTTTCAATGTATATTTCAAAAGCATCCATCTATATTTTTCTTCCTAAAACTTAACAAAAAATAGCTTTGTAATAGACATTTAATGTCAGCTAGCTTAAACAGAATACCTACAATGTTCTGGGTATAATTCTGAATACTTCACAGGGCCCAGTATTTAAGCCCCAAAAGGCTGTCTGATCTCATTGAACTACTCAGATTGTTGATGATCCTTTCTCTCCCACCCATACTTTCGAGGTTTGGCAATCCCAGGTGTTGTACAGGATTTTAATCAGAAATGTAAACTCTAACCTTTGGCATCCTGGTCCTTGCCTTCTCCCATTTACAAAAAGAATGATGAAAGAGCTTTATCCTGTTTACTTTTATCCAGCATCTCTGTTCCTATCACCTTTCTTCCTATTATCTAATCCATTCTACTCATTATATTTTTTAAAATTAATTTGTTTTCTTGTTTACATCATTCATTTCCACAAGATTTTGAGTTACAAATTTTCTCCCCATCTTTTCCCTACCCAACACCTCAAAACAGCCATCCCACTGCATAACCCCTCCCCCAATCTGCTCTCTCCTATATCCTCCCCCTCACCCCTCTGACTTTCCGGTATGGCAGGATGGATCTCCCTACCACATCTACTCATTATATTGTCCATCACAGTACCACTGAAGCTCACAGGTGGAAAAATATCTCTTTGGGTTTATAATCTCAGAAGTACATATCAACAGACCATGTAAATAGTTACTCTGAGAAAGCAATTCTAAGAATGTATTTGTCTCACATCAATGCACTGTTGATAGATCTAAGAATGGTACAACCATGCTGGAAACAATTTGAACTTATACGCAAAAAGTTACTAAATTGTACATGTCCTTTGATCCAGCTATAGCACTGCTAGGCCTACACCCAAAAGTGATCAAGAAAGAGATAAAGCGCCTATATGTATGGAAATATTTATAAAAACTCTGTGTTGTGGCAAAAAACAGGACACTAAAGGGATACCCATCAATTTCAAAATGGATGAATCAAACATTCATGTATGAATGTAATAGAATATTATGGAGGCTTTAGAAAAGAGAGAAAAGATAGTTTCAAAGAGATATGTAAAGACTTACATGAATTGCTGTGAAGTGAAATAAGGAGAAGCAAAAGAACAATTTATATTAATGTTGTAAACATGAGTAATTTTGAACATTTTTATAAACTGATGAAGAATGCAAGGGGAACAACACTGTAAAGATCAACAACCTTAAAAGCCTTGAGAACCTTACTCAATGCAACGGCCATCCATGATTCCAGAGAATACAGAATAAAGCATGCTGTCTCCCACTTAACAGAGATGTGATGTAGTAAGGGTGCAGAATGAGACTTTTTGTTTAACATATGCAATAAGGAAATTTGGTTTGCCTGACTATTTATTATAAGGAATTTCCTTTTCTTTTCCTTTTTTTTTCTGATGATAGCTGAAAAGGGAGAAAATTAATTCTGTTCATTGCAAAAAAAACACACACACGTACACACACATACTCATACACACATACAATGTGCCAGTCTATCTCACTCTAACTCAAATCTCAGATCCCACTAGCAGATCTGACTTTTCAATAATTCTTACATCCAAAGGTAGACCTTTAGTCTGCTAAGTGGTATGACAGCAGGGTCAGCCTTTTTAAAGCCTGTATTGGCCTGGCTTACCCAGTGCCAAGAAGATTGTGCCCAACTCTTGGATGGGCAAACTGCCTTTGAAGCAGATGGGTATGAGGACAAGCAGGATGGAGATTAAGACTATGCACTGAAATATTTCAGTCTAGGGCCATATTCACATTTGGGAACATTCCACCATCTGCTCACATCCTAAAGTTCCAATTCCACTAATACAGTTTGCATACAGATTTCCATTTTTGTTTTCACTTTTTAAAAAGCTTCAGATTGAAGGAAGACCCCTTTATCTGGCCAGAAGAATCAAGAAGTTAGGCTTTTTGTTGTTATCCAACTTGTACCATTGTTACCCAGTTAGTTAAGGACAGAACAATGGGTAGAACCTGTCTCCTAGTACTTCTTCCATGAAACCATGCTGCCTCTCGGTCTAAATAACAAATGCATTGATTGAGAACATAATATTTAATTAGTAATTTCAGAATTCCTTACATTCTTATGGCATGGGTAGAGGAATGATTTCATTGGTATGAAAAACTTCCCAGTAAGTTAACTCCCAGATCAGAAACTGTAACTTAAAATCTCAGAGCTGTCTGGGGTACTCAGAGCTGTCTGGGGTACTAAGTAATTTGCTCAGTGTCCTTTAGTTTGTATACAACAGATGCAACATTGGAATCCAAGAATTTCTCAATCCAAGAATTTCTCAATACCATTAGGCTATACCATGCTGCCTTTCCAGTCTGTCTTCTTCTGAAGGTTCACTTGAGTTCACTTGAATGAAAGTGATAGAGCCAGAACCCAATGACATATTGACTCAAGTACTGTAGCCTAAAAGCTGGGGTATATGCTGTTGAGTCTTCACATACAAAGAAAGTACTCTTTCAGGCAGCAAACATCCCAAGAGCACAAGTTGTCCTTCTCCTTCATCAAGACAGGCAGTGGAATTATAGGAAAGAGGAGTCTCTGGGGTAAAGGTTGCACATTCCTGTTCTCTATGGTAGCCTAATTTCAAGCAAAATGATGAGAACACAGAAATAATTTCAGCCTTTGCCCTTGTCAGGTAACCACACCCAGGTTTTTCTGATGATGCATTAGGACTGGATAAAGATGTGGGCTGAGGGTCTGGCCAAGACAGATAGGAAAGCATTTGCTTCCTATTCAATTCTGCCACTGGCTGATTTTGTGACTACGAGCAAGTCACATCATTGCTCTGGGCTTGCCTCGGTTTCTGTGTTTAAAAAGAGAAGATTGGGTGAGATGATCTCTGTGGCCTGATCCAACTGTACTTTAGCACTCTGTGAGACTATGAGCCCAATTCCAGCCAGATGAAAAGCATAAAGTAATAGCAACAGGTCTCTGATGTCATGGAGTTGGTCAGAGGCCCAACAGAGAATTTTACAACCAACTACTGACTATTACACATGGTCAATGAACAGTGACTAAGCCTTTCCTAAGGTAGAGAGAGACAAACTCAGGAAATCCATACCCAGCCTGATCCTCCAAATATGTAACCTAAACTCTTTGCGTAAAGCCAGGCCCTTGGGAGGCAGCTACTTTGGAGCCAGTAGGTTCCTGTGCTTAGTGGGCTGAGTCATTGTGTTTGCTAACGTATTAGTTTACTCCTAGGGATAGTATAAGAGAATCTGGCAAGACAGGATGAATGAAGCCGAGTCTCATAAACTTCACATAATGTTAGTAGTCGTAGTAGCAGCAGTTTAGACATTAATATCTAGTTTTTAAGATTTAAAAAGTGCTTATACATATTATTTCATTGATCCTCACAACAAACCTGAGGTGGGGAAGTACAAACATTACTATGTGACAAATGAGAAAATTGAGTTTCAGAGTACCTTGTGCACTGTACTAAAATCAGTGAATGGCACACCTCAGATTTTCTGATTCCAATTCTACTGATCTATGCCACCATGATCCCTGATGCATATTCCAAAATCAAACGAACCATCCACCCCACCCCCCACTAAAAACAAAACAAACAAAGCTATCAACTGATTAAATAATGCTTCATCAAACAGTTGATTCTCTGGTGGAGTAAATGCTCTTGTCCAGACAGAGTTAATCAATGAGCATAATTTTTTGCTCGACTGGGGTCCTGTTTTCACACTAATTCATTTGATGGATGAAATCTTTCACACAATCTGCCAAGCAGCTGGGAGGCATTCTCTCAACTTTTGGAGCAGAAACTACCCATTCTGGCATTGCTTTTGGAGATCAGGCCCAGTTTCTAAAGATCAACAGGTTGAAATCCTAGTGCCAGCATCTGGTATTTTTGAATACAAGACCAGGAACTTTAATACATCCAAGCCCCAGCATAGCCTCCCAGGCAGTACCTGGGAGTGCTGGAGTGTTAGTTAGCCCTGGAGAAGGCAAAGGAAGTTAACAGAAGTGCTTATAGTAAACAAAGTCTGGTGACATAAACACCGGGAAACCACAATCTTCAATATGAGGTTTAAATAAATTAACATCTATTTAAGAATCAGTTTTCTCATTGATATTATAACTCATGTAGTTCAATAATAAAGCAATAAGTAGAGAAAGTACACAAATCAACCAGTCACTAAGTATGTATTAAGGATCTGTGCTAGATACTGGGGATACAAGTACAAAGAATAAAATTATCCTAACTTGCGAAGAGTTTGAAATCATCAGCAGCAACAACAACAATACACTTAATAGTGACAAAGTATTTTTTGTTGAAGAAATCTAATCCCATGCCTTTCTTTTGTCCTCACAACACTCCTAAGCAGAAAACATTGTACGTCCCTGATTTTAAAACAGTTCTAATGTGTTTTACAATCCTCAGAGGAGATAAGAAGTTAGGAGGTAGGAAGTGTACCCTTTGAGAAGCCAGATATACAATTTTTAAGCATGTGTGTATATGTAGATATACATACACACATTTTATATATACATACATATTTCATATGTGCATACATGTATGTATCACATGCACATATATACATATTCATATATACTTACATATATACACACACACATGCGCGCGCACGCGCACACACACACACACACACGTGTCCTGCTGGAGGTCTGCTGTAGGGTAGAGTGCTAGTCTAGATAGATGTAAGTAATTAATGAGTAACTTTAGGTCTATAGCCAAGGAGGATTGAAAGATCACAGGGAAGCTTCCAGAAGAATCACTGATGGACATAGGCACTAATGAGGAAATGTAGTGAGGAAATATTGTGCAGTGCTCTAGGATAATGTTCTCATCTCTGCTAGAAACAAGAGAAGGAATAAGCAAAAATAAAGGAGCATCAGAGTGGAATAGCCTGCCTTGTGAGGTGAAATGAAGTAAAGCTCTATTCTTTCTGTGTGTGGTAAGAAGCAGGGAAGGGTTCACAGAAGGAGAGGCCTGTGAGCTGGCCATTGATGGCTGGGTAAGATTTTCAAAGGGACTGGCAAAGGGAGATGGCATTTCAGATGTAGGCATGATGTGGGTCTGGTGGATTCTGAGTGCTTCCTATGGTGTCTCCACATGGAGGATGCTGGGGAGCAGATGAAGGCTCTCCATGTAGAGGATACTAGAGAAAGTGTTTCTAGGATAACATGATGCTATGAAAGGCAAGTGCCTTAGAGGGACTGTGGGACATTCATGGACATTGTGGAACTGATTCTGGTTTGCTAACAAAGTATCTGGGTGAATATTTTTTTTTTTGATGGGAGACATAATCAAAACTATTGTTGTCTCAAAAAAAAAAAAACCCTGCCTGAGTCAACTTCTGCTGCCTCGTGAAGTCGCATTTGTGGGAGCAAGGTTACTCCATTCACATCTGTCAACAAATCATGATATAAGACAGAAAGCCTTAGGGACTTCTTTCTGTCATATGGCCAACATATATGATGCTGGATCCTTGGCTTTTTGTTTTCTTTTCTTTTCTTGGTATAGGAAAAACAAGCTATATGAATCAAGGAGGCAGAATCCAGTCCAGGTATTGCAACCAATCCCATATAAATGTCCCAAGGAGCAGGGAATGAATGATCTTTGGGAGTGACCTTCTGAACCCATATCAACCAAAGGTGAACTGAAGACTTATATGGCAGCAATACTACCTTTACGGGTAAACTTAGTGGGACCAACACTTAATAGGAACTGAGTTAATTTTTGACGCCATTCTCCCAAAGTATCAGGGGAGTGTAGGAGAAAATATGCTCAGTAGATATTTAGACCAAAAATGTTTATATGTTTATAATTCTGATGTCTTTCAAATAAATATCCCATTGTAAAAACTATTTGGCATTAAATAGTTAAATGGAACTGAAGCACTAATTGCAGGCCCCCTAATCAACAACCAGAGTGAATGAGAGTTCTAGTTAATAATAGCAGAGAAAAGAAATATCCCCCAAAGCTACCAAATGCCTCCAGATCCTCCACATGATTCCAAATACTCCCAAAGTCAGCGTGCCCTGGAACTCTGAAATGTGATACAACCTGACTAACCTTGAAAGAGTGGAGCCAGGATGTATGTGTTACATGGGGAACACTTTGACAAAAAGAAATGGCACATAGTCTACCCTGAACTCATTATCCCATTACATAAATATATATATAATTTAGGATGAATGGATGAGAGGCATTTATTAAATGCCTACTCTGTGCTGGCACTGGAAATACAAATACAAAATTAAATCAGTACCTAACCTACAAGAGTTTACATTCTAATAGGAGACAACACATATACAGAAGTGATGGCCAAGGAAGAATTTTTGTCTGGAGTGTCACCAGAATGATGAGTGGAGACACGGAGCACACTTAATTGTCATCCCCTTTCCAGAAACAATGTTAGTATTCATTTGATCACTGGTCCCAGATAAAGTGGTAAAGGAAGGTGAGATGATGCACATGGTTAGGCAGCACAGACAACAAGCTGTCCAGGCCGGATGGGTGTGAAGCAGTCTAAATAGAGTGATCGAGGTGACTTTGCACTTAGCCACAGAACAAGCAAGGCAACTCAGTCCAGGGCAGAGTTCCAAAGTTTCGAGAATTCATTTGTTTAGAGAGCATGATCTCTGGAGGCCGGTCCAGAAGGTGCTATTCCAGGTGGAAAGAAGAGAGCACTTAACATTGGCTAATATGTGAATACGTGTCCCTAATCATGATGCCTCGCTGTGGTACCCTGAGTAAACACTGGGTCATCGAAGGATAGATCAATGGAACACAATTTAGGGCAAGTTCTAATAAGTTGAAAAGGATTCAAACACCAGTCTGAAGACTATGACAGTTCAAATTTATTTTTCTTTTCTTTTCTTTATTTTAAATTTTTTTGCTTTTTGGAGGAGGGAAGGCAGGGCAATTGGGGTTAAGTGATTTGCCCAAGGTCACACGGCTAGTAAGTATTAAGTGTCTGAGGCCAAATTTGAATTTGGGTGCCCCTGACTCCAGGGCCAATGCTCTATTCACTGTGCCACCCAGCCGCCCCTATTTTGATTTTCTAAGGACTGATCTAGGTAATTACCTGAAATTTATAATGTGCTCTAAGTTTTGCAAAGTACTTTATCTACATTGTCTCATTTGATACAATAGCCCTTTGAGCTATGTGTTACAGGTATCATCCTTATTTTATAGAGAAGGAAACATATTCAGAGAAATCAAGTGACTTCTCTAAGGTCTATAGTAAACACCAGAGGTAGAATTTGAACCTAGCTCTTTCCTGACTCTGGCCTAGTGCTTCCTCTAAAACTGTGCTTAGAGGCTCAGTCCCAGAAGATTTATCACAAAACTCTTCTCTTGTGTATATGTGGGCATGGAGCAAGATGTGACGCCCTAAGCTACCCTAGTCCTTGACAGCTCTTTAGGATCTCCATGGTGCAATCAGAGAGGCTAAAGGGGTAAATGTATATATATTTAGCTATTGGTAGTCTTAAACATGCAGTGCTAGCCCAATGACCCGTAAATTGGCATACCACTAGAGAAACCAAATAATATCCATATTGGTATTTTTACTATAAATGAAATAAAAGATCAAAGGTGTTAAGAGGTCAGATAAATGGGGGAAAATAGCTCCCAGAATCTCATGAGAAAGATGCATAAAAGTACCGGCAGAGTTAGTTTCCTTATTTGCTCAAAGATTTGAAGGAACACCATTTGATGAGACATTTTGTCATTTTGTTTTGTCAAGTTTATGTTAAGTATAAGCAGACAGCACACCCCAATAGGTGCAGCTTTGTGGCCCAGTGAATAGAGTGCTGAGCCTAGAATCATGAAGACTTGTTTTCCCGCACTCAAATCTGGACTAGATACTTTCTAGCTGGGTGACCCTGGGCAAGTCACTTAACTCTGCCTCAGTTCCTCAACTGGAGAAGAAAATAACAAACCACTTCAGTATCTTTGCCAAGAAAACCCCAAATGGGGTCACAAATTGTTGAATACAACTGAAAACCACTGAACAACAACAACCATGCACCAACCTCTGTTGCAGAGGATAAAGAGGCAAAAGATTCGTATGGAGAAAAAAAACCCTCTAAACTGAGTTAACATATAGCTTGATATTGAAAACAACCAAGTACAGTTATACCAAAGTAAAAAATGAAACGAGCTTATACTACAGGTTCAATTGCAAAATATTACTTAGAAGAATTACTTAAAAGAAACAATTGGACAAAATGGGGGCTAGTCAAGAATTTGACTGAGATCTAGCAAGATCAGTTAACAAGCATTTATTCAGTGGTTATTAAGCACCAGGCAATTTAAATTGTCAATGACTAGAATGAAGAAATTGATGGCACACTTGTCAAATCTCTCATCAATCAGTCAGACAATTAGGCTGTATTAAGTACCTACTGTATTCCAGATGCTATTCTAGATGGCATGTATCAGAGACAGCTAGGACATTGGGTAACAGTGACAGGATATAAAAAGTCTTGACAAACGAGAATGGTGAATCAAACCTAACAAGAGAAACGTAATAGACATTAATACAAAGTTGTATACTTGGGTTCACAAAAGGAGCTTCATAAGTACAGGAAGGAAGATGTGCTAGAGAGCAGTTCATCTGAAAAAGATCAGGGAGTTGGTCTGAGGAGGTTAGTAAACTGCAGACTCAATTCAGTTAATTTTTGTTTTTCAATCATTTTTTAAAGTCATCTCTGACTCTTTGTGACCCCATTTGAGATTTTTTTGGCAGAGATAATGGAGTGGTTTGCCATTCCTTCTCCAGCTCATTTTTACAGATGAAGAAACTGAGGCAAACAGGGTTAAGTGACTTGCCCAGGATCACACAGCTAGTAAGGGTCTGAAGCCAGATTTGAACTCAGGAAGATGAGTCTTCTTGACTCTAGTTAGCACTCTATCCATTGTGCCACCTAGCTGCCCCAATGTAGTAAATAGTGTAACAATATTGCCTCTCAACCTTGATGAACTACATTAAGACATGGGGAATCTATTTGACTATATATACTACGTATGACAGTCCTGTTGTACTCTGGTCAGATCATACATGGAGCATTTGTGTACAGTTCTAGATACCACATTTCAGGAAGAACATTAATAAGCTGGAGAGTGTCTATAGGAGGGCAACCAGGTTTGTGAAGGGTGTGGAGATCATGCTGTGTGAAGATCCATTAAAGAAACTAGGAATGTTCAGTCTGGAAAAGAAACTATGGAGGGCAAACATAACTGTCTTCATGTACTTGGAAAGTTGTCATGTGGAAGAGAAATAGTTGTGTTTTGCTTGATCTCAGGTGACAGAACTGGAAACGGGGTGGAAATTGAAGAGGTAAATATAGGGTTTATATAAGGAAGACCTTCTAATAATTAGAGCTATGAGAAAGTAGAATGGAGGTAGTTGGTTGCCCCTCCCTAGAGGTTTTCAAGGAAAAAAACCAAACGACCACGTTTGGTGTACATAGCAGGTTAATATAACATAACCTATACAGGAACACCTAGTCTAGGTACCAACTGTGAATAGTCAACTGCCAACAAAAAGATCAGCTCTGTTGGTGTTTTATAGTGGAATAAACAATGAAACCACCACATTTGGTTCTACCATCTCTAGATTTTATGTATTTTGTGAGAAAATTAGCATATGAAGATGAATCCAGAAAGAGAGGATAGAACAGACCAAATACATACAGAAGAAACTCATGCTATAGATTAAACAGTTTTGAAGACATTCAAGGGAAGATTCTTAAGAGATTTCAGAAGGAGGGGATTTTAAAGAAATATAAAAGATTGCAGATAATGTATTTACCAATTAAAAAGGGAAACCAAGAAGACATGAACAACTACAAACTCATATACTTTTCTCATCACTATGAAATCTTTGTAAGAATCTATACATCCAAATAACAGGTGTCCCAAATTAAAGAGAAATGAGAAGGGTACTGACAGGCTTTCATAGATGATTTTCTATGACAGATAACTTCTTTATGATCACACAACTCATTAAGAATTATAGATAATACTGCATAAAATCCCATTTGGTTTGTTTGTAGATTTCCACAAAATAGTTTACTCCACTAAATGACCACTCCAGTGAAGCGCTGTGATGTGGAAGTGACCCTGAGTTCTCAAAGGCTTTGCCAGTAAAGTCAGTAAGTGTTTATTAGTAGGTTCCAGGCCTGTGCTCAGTGCTGGGGATACAAAAACAAAAGATAATCCCTGTCCTCAAGGAGTTTACAATCCAATGGGAGGAGACAGTATACAAATGGTTATGTACAAACAAGATACATCTAGGCTAAACTGGAGAAAGTCAACAGAGGAACTCTGACTCCTCCTATGAAAGTTGAGGAAGCTCAAGAGAGACTCATTTCTTCTTTGGCCATAGACTGATGAATTTTTTTCAGCCAGATAAATTCTCCAAGACTCTCTACTAGGTCACAAAGAAGTTTTACTCTTCTTTACTTACTTTACTTACTTTATTCTTCTTTACTTTACTTATTACTCTTTACTCTGTATCATTAGAATGTCTATACTAAAGAAATCTTGTATCTCAGAAGGATTTAATGAAGCACTTATTTGACTCAGTAGAATAAAATGCTGCCATAAAAGTGTCTCCTAAGACAAGTAAATACTAAAATCATGCAAAACTAACATAATAACGACCATCAAGACAAATTTGTTCACTAAACCACATGCTATAGACATCAAGCAAGGCTTAAAAACAGAGATACAAATTTTACCTAAGACATTCAATAATATCATAGAAAATGTGCTAAGTAAAATCTAAAGAAAAGAATGATACTCTTTTGATTGTGAAGTTTCCCAAATGATCTCATTTGGAGATGTCATCTTGCTAACTGTACAAACTCCAGAATAATATAAACCTTTCTTAGTCATATTTATACTAATACACAAAGTGCATGAAAAATTTGATTATATTTTACCTATTAACCTGCAGTTGTGAGAATGGAAGCCAAATGACAGAGGATTCAACTTCTAAGAGTAGTCCACAGATTTTAGATGGTAGGGATTACTATGTATATCCTCTCCCTGCTTACCACCAATAATTTCTAATTGATTTCTCAAAGTTCACTCTAAACATTTTCTAAAAGCCAAGAAATTATCTAAGTAATATGTCAAATGTTATCTTTCATTCAACGTCTATCTTCCCCAAAAACATGATAGGACAAGACTTGTTTATATTTGGTTTTGTTTACATGGAATCTCCACTATTCAGTGAAAATGTTCAGAAAAAATCCAGGCTGAATCAAAAGGATAATAATTATTGGTCTTTATAGAGGATGAACATTCTTTCCAATAGTTTCTTATTTAAACTAAAAACCATTTTGAAAAAAATAGCTTAGAACAGGAACTCTTTCATGGCAGGGGTTGCCTTATTTTTGTCATCGTATGTTGACCCCCATGTCCATTCCCCATGAATACCTTACTATAAGGAACTCCCAGTAAGGAACCCTTCTATCTTGGAAGATGGCATGTGCTCAACAACATATAGCGATAAAGAGTTAGGGAGTGTGGGACTCTAAGAGGTTAAATGACTTCCCTGAGGTCACAGAGCAAGTATTTGACAGAGTTAGAAACTGAACCCAGCTTTTCCTGACTCAAAGGTTAACTCTGCTTATGCCATCACAATTCCTCTCCTACTTAGTAAATACTTAGTCAAAATTTATTAAATTGTTGATTTTGTTGAACCTTCCTTACTTTGAAAATAGGACACAGGCCATGTCCATGCAGTATAATCTTTTGCAAGTGAGCTTTAGGTGTCTCAAGTATAATATGTCTTTCACGTGACTCTTCGAGAGGGCAAATGGACATGTATTGCCATTCCTACATGAAACCAGGTCAAGGCACCAAAAATCCTTTCTCTCTGCCATGACATCCCTTCATGTTCATGTGACCCATAAAATATAGGATTAGAAGTACTATTAAATCAGTATCTCCTTCCTGAAAGGGCCTTGGTCTCTGTATCCCAAAGAGATAAGAGAAAAAGGGAAAGGACCCATGTGTATATTTTTGTAGAGCTCTTTTTGTGCTAGCAAAGAATTGGAATCTGAGGAGATAATATCAGTTGGAGAAAGGCTGAAAAAATTGTGGCAGATGATTGTGATGGAATACTATTGTGCTATAAGAGATGACGAAGGAGATGGTTTCAGAAAAACCTGGACTTACATGAACTGATGCAAAGTAAAGTGAGCATAACTGGGAGAACACTGTACATAGTAACAGTGATATTATAATGACAGTCAATTGTTAAAAACTTGATTACACTAATTACTTACAATAATTCATGACAATTCCAAAAGATTCATGATGAAAAATGCTGTCCATCTCCAGAAAGAGAACTGATAAACTGAGTATAAATCGAAGCACATTTTCTTACACTTCATTTTTGGGGAGTTTTCTTTTTCTGTACTATGGCTAATGTAGAAATATATTTTGCACAACTTCTCATAAGTATAAGTATCATACTTCTTGCCTTCTCAAAGGGTGGGGGAGAGGTGAAGGAAAGAAGAGAACTGAAAACTGAAAATAAATGTTTTATTGAAAATAAATAATAAGTAAAAAGAACCTTGGGTGGATCTGGAATCCAAGCATACACCAAGGGTATGTATTAGGTCCTGAGCGTATTCTCCATTAAAAATAGGAGGGCAACACACATGCCAAAGGATCCACAATGTAATCAAGCATGTAGCTCATGAGAGACTTTGGCTAGCGTATAGAGAATTAAATGGAATTGGCTGTCTTAATGGGTTTGCATCAACTGATTGGAGTCAAAAGTTCAGAATAACTTGCAGCATAGTATAGTGGGAAGTACACTGGACTTATCAATGGACCAGGTTCTAGCCCAAGGTCTTATAGCTCTGCCACAAAGTAGCTATTGGACCTATTGGACAACTCAATTAACATTTTTGGCTTTGGTTTCCTCACTGGTAAAGCAGGAAAATTTGGCTTAATGATTCCCCTATAGATCTAGTTCTTGGAGCTTTATATACTCAAGTCAAATTGTGACACCAATGTGGCTATTCACCTACTTTTCAGAGGACAGAACTGATCAATTTCCATTTCCCTGGTCATTCCTTTCATACCATATTGATAATGTTATATAGAGATTTGGGATTATCTAAATCCTCTATTGAGCCTGTATGGCTCCAAATTGGAGCTTTGAGGAACAGATTTGTTGTCTATGCAGATAACAAATATAAATCCCCCTCCCCATGCAGTAAATCATGCTCTCAACCACACCCCACCTCCCTTGATGCATGCAGGGATTGGTTCCTGGCCTCTCGGCAAATGTTACTGAAACAGTATCAAATGTTCCACCAGTTGTAGACTCTTTTCCTTTTGTTTGTTTGTTTAGGTGGAGAGAAGTGAGAGAGAGAGAAAGAGAGAGAGAGAGGGAGGGAGAGAGAGAGAAGGAGAGAGGGAGAGAGATAAGGAAAGAGGGAGAGAGAGAGAAGGAGGGAGGGAGGGAAGGAGGGAGAGAGAGAGAAGGAGGGAGGGAGAGAGAGAGAAAGAGAGAGAGAGAGGGAGGGAGAGAGAGAGAGGGAGAGAGAAAAAGAGAGAAGGAGAGAGAGAGAAGGAGGGAGGGAGGGAAGGAGAGAATGGCTGGAGGGAGCCTATCTAACCATCTAGTCTTAAATTCATCCTAGTAAATTGTCTCCTAGTAGACTAAAGCCTTCAATCCACATGGAAAATAGAGAAAAAAACTTCTGTAATCTGCTTGTTGTGGCTTCTGGATTGCCATGCCTCTGAAATCTCTTTTTCATCTCTTTGTCTGAAGCTTTTATAGAAGTTAAAAAAGGACTCTTAAATCAGAGGCCTTTGAAAAGCTGACAAGTTCCCAGATAAGACCTATGCCTTGAGGGGAAACAACATTCTACTTACAATCCCTTGAGGTGTTCGCCACCTATACCTCATTACACTGGCAATGCAGATCCTAAAAGTCAGCTAGTCTTCCAGAGTTGTTCCTACTGGAGAGGGTGAGAGGGACTTGCCCTAATCTCTGAAGATGGTTCCATTTTTTCTTGCTTTCTCAGGGTCCACTTGGTTTTTCGTTCAGGTTTGCAGGTGACGTTCAGAAGCATGGGGCTGCAAGGTGAGGAATTATTCGACAAACATAGCTACTCCCAAATCCATTGTTTAACAAGAACTCGTTAGAGCCCACAGATGGTGTCATATTCCCTTTGTAAAGACACACATGCATGACAGCTGGCTGTGCTCAACAGGAGAGATGCAAGCTTTAAAACAGGAAAAGTGGCAAGAAAAAAAACAACAGAAAAGCTGAAAAAATTCAAAATGAATAGTGAAACATGACAAGAGTCATCAAGGGGAAAGGGTAATCACAAAAATTTGCATTTGGTTTCAAAACAACTCATTCCTGACATCTGGCAACTGTTACCTCACTTCTCAAAAATGAGGAGGTAAGAAAGCCAATACAGCTTTACCAATTGGCCTCCACATAAATCTACCTCAGGATGACATCTCCAATCGAGTGGGAAAGCACAACGGCACAGGGAACCTGTGACCACCAAGAAGAGAAATTACTCCATCTTGCAAATCTCACAGCCAATTTTTAAGAGCTCATTATACCCAACTGCCAAGAAAATAGTCTCTTAAAAGTTCTATTCTTTTGTAGGGAGGACACACATAACACAGCACAGCACCAATCCTGAAAATGTGTTTCCCAATAGTAATGGCTTTGAATTTTTGAGGGCAAAGAGATCACCTGACATGGTTTGCCCCATTGTAAATGAATCCCATTCTGTATGTGTGTGTGTTTAAAAATAAACTGACAATAAGTGAACTATGCCTATCACTTAATTTGGTAACTATGTTCACCTTGTTCAATCAGGCATAAAATATACTACAAGGAGAAACTGTATTACAGGGCAGATTTCTGATTCTGCTTGTCACTGTGAGGATCTGAGAGTATCCATTATCATGCCACAGCATTGAAAACAAGTTGAAGGAAATAAATTCATAAAAAAAAAAAACAAGAATCACCAATAATTGGACAATTAGTCATCATTTTAAAAGCACAAAATGGTTGTACCAAGAGAAATCAATTGTACATATCCTGCCCTGAATAGCAAGCAGTTCTCTTTTTTAAATATAATGATTTGCATGGTAACTGTATCCAATTTTGATAATCAGCTACACAGGGCTTGACCATCTTTAACCCCTTCCTCCCCTAACTAGAACTTAGCACCGCAACCTCTTTCCCCCTAAATGTCCCAATCCTCCCAATTAGGCATATCTTTTTGTCAAAGAAATTTTGGTGTCTGGAAAAAAGATCCCAAAGGTGTGAGTATGGACCGGAACTGACTCAGAAAGATCATTTCAGTTTTGTCTAGGCAAGCACATACTCTGATAGCCACGTTCATTCATTCACCATTGTCACTGAAAGTCTTAAGAGAACATTTTGAGTTCAAAGTGCCAGATTCCAAAGAGAGAAAGAGAAAGGGAAGGACTGTGGCCTCTCTTTTTAAAGTTTACTGAGTGGGCAGCTCTTTCTAGATTAGTTGCCCATACTCCTTGGCACAACTTTATTCCCACTCAACAGACACACACACACACACACACACACACACACACACACACACACACACACACTTCTAGGTGGACCAAAAAAACCAAGTAAGATTTGTCTCTGTTCTTCAATGTCCTAAATTTAGTAAGAGGACAGACCATATATATATCCATCCTCATGGAGAAAGAGCATATATGTCATAGGCTTGCCCATGTAGAGTAAACATTGTTTTCATGTCCAGTAGTAAGTCAAAGGAGCAAATCTGGAGTAAAGACAAGAGGTGGAGGATGGAAATAATTAACTGAAAGTGATTCACTTATCAATATTTGAAGTGCTGTGAGTGAATGAAATTGGCAAAGGAAAATGAAGGCAGAAGAGAAGGGTAAGGTGTGTTGGGAGCCACTTACCTCAAGATGTTGAGAAGAAGAACTTAGTTGAGGACACCTAGAAGGAATAGTTAGATGTGTAGGAGAAGAATCTAGAGAAGGCAATGTCATGAAAATTAAGAAGGAAGAGCATAACTAAGTCTGAATGGTCATACATACAGCGGCTCAGTCCTATAGGAATACTGTCAAGCACTGCTGAAACTCAAAATGAGATGAGCCTTGTGATGCATGCAAAAAACAACAAAAATGGAGGAGGGTGACTTTTAAAAGAAAGCTAAGTGAGGATCTAAGGAAAGATTTTTAAAGAAGGAATTGGACCAGAGCTCACTCTATATTAGCCCAGTCACAAACTTAGATGAAGCTCTCATCACATCTCACCTGGGTTATTGCTACAGCAATTTAATTCATCTCTAATAATAAATCAACAAACATTTATTAAACACCAACCGTGTGCCAACTGCTAAGGATACAAATATATTAGTGAGATAGCCCTTGGCCTCATGTTTCTAACTTTCTGTTTACTGTAAGTCAATCAGTCAACTCTTTGTTAGCCATCTTCTATTCCAGGCACAGGGCTGGGCACTGAGGATGAAATTATAAAGAATGAAACAAAACCAACCCAGAATGAGCTTACATTTAAATTGGAGATGTAACAGGTCCATATAAAAATATACAGAGCACAAATATAAAGTTAATAAATAAACTATGTACGAAATCTCTAAACACAAGGTAGTTTGAGAGAGAGAGCACTATCCCTTGGGGAGATAACGAAAGGCTTCATGAATAAGATGGTTGTTAAACTCTTTTTTAAAGGAAGAGAGCTCTCTGGAGCAGAAATGAGGAGGGGATATATTCCAAAGCGGGGGGGTGGTAAAGGTATGGAGATAGGGGATGGGATGATGCATATGAGAAACAGGGAGAAAGATATATATAAAAAATAAATACATTGTGATTAGTTGGGAGAGAGGACGGACACTAGCAACTAAAAGGAAGTCATGAAAGGCCTCCTAAAGAAGATAGTACTTGATTGGAGCCTTAAAGAGAGCTATGAATTCTGAGAGGCAGAGGTGAAGAGAGAGAATATGCCAAGCATGAAGGACAATGTGGGTAAAGGCACAGACTCAGAAGGGCTATCATGTAGTGGGACAGTCTGGCTGGCATACAGAGTGTGCAAGGGGTCATAATATGCATTCAATCCTGGTAGAGTAGGCTGGATTCATATTGTAAAGGGCTTTAAATGCCCAAGAGAAGAATTTGAATTTTTTTCTAGGGACTAAGGGGAACCATTAAGGCTTCATAAGCAAGGGAATGACATGATAAGACCTGAGTTTTAGTAATATTAATCTGGCAACTATATGAAAGATAGATTGGAGAAGGGAGTGAGTAGATGTCCAGGGACCAATTAGGAGGCTATTACAATAGTCTGGGAAAGAGGGCCCGGACTAACATAGGGCTGAAGAAGACTGATGGGGAGAAGGCAGAATCAATAAGACTTAGCAATTGGTTGGATATCAGAGGTAGGTGAGAATAAAGAATGAAGAATACTTCAAGGATGTGAACCTAAGTGACTAGAGGATGGTGGGTGCCCTTATCAGAAATGGGAAGTCAGGTGGAGGTTCTTATGAACCTTTGGAAACAAAATTTTCATTTTGTGTAAATTATCATAGGTCCCTCCCAAAGCTCTACTGAGAGATATTGTGAGATTTTGAGAAGAAATTGGGTGATTAGAAGGTAGAGACCACTTTTTCAAAATGAATGAACAAGTGAAGGAATGAAAGAAGAAAAATATTAAGTATTTACTTTGTGACAAAGCACAGTGCTAAGCAATAAGTATATAAATAGAAAATCAAGACATTCCCTGTTCTACAATAACTGTCTAACAGGCGGAGACAACATGCGAAGTGTGGGGATGGCAGTGGGGAGAGGTGGAACATTCACTGAATGTAGTTGAAGGGAAAAAAGAAAGGCTTTTCTTATAAAGGTCTGAAAAAGACCTGAGCTTGTTTGGAAGAAAATGGGAAAGAACCAGTGGAAAGAAATCTTCAAGAAATAGCCTGCAGAGCATCTGGGCTTGACATCAGGACACTTGGCTTCAAATTACTGGTTCTGATGCTTGGAATGTATTGTCATTGGCATGTCCCAGTGTCCACCTCTGTAAAATGGGGATGATAGTACCTATACTACTTATTCTCAGAGCGAGTGAGACAAAGTCCTCTGCAAGCCCTGTATCACTATAGAAAGAGGGGTTATTTTTCCGGACAGGAAAGGGATGACTCCTGAAGCAAGGCCTCAGAAGACCGGGAACAGATTAGGGTTGAGGACACAAGGAGTAAGATTAGATTTTGAAGGGAGCAGGAAATATAACTTCCTCTGAAATAGAAAGAAATAAGGAGAGAATGAGTGATGGTGCTGGGAAGTTTAGAGGAGGGGAGGAAGAGAGTTGAGGAAACTGGTCTGATGATTTCAGTCTTCTCAGTAAATAAGGAAGTTAAATTATCTGCTATAAGTGTGGGTGGTGAAGAACATTTGGAAGTATGAAGTAAGAGGAAAGGCTTTCAAACAAGCTCTGTGGGAAATCAAACAGGGAGTCAATAAAAGCCAAGGAGAGGATTCCCAGGCACCAGTGGGGGGCCCAGCTGAGGTAATGCATCATAAATTCAGAGTGGGTGTAATCACCCTCAATTTTATTACTTTCTCCACTGAAGCTCAGCAGCCCAGTAGGAAGGGCAGGATATTTGGATGAAGGGTTTTGCTTAGGGTTGAGAATATACCTAGTAGTGTAAGACATGGTCCATTCTCATTGCATATTACTTGGGCACATGAGACAGATAAAAAGGAGAAAAGAAAATCCTCCAGTACGATGTATCCTATGCTAAGGACTAAATGTAGGCAAGTAGGTACCATGTGAGTAAAAAAGGAGGTAAGATTACTTTAGTTCTATTTGATCAGAGATGGCTCAAATAAAGAGATAAGATTTGATCCAGGCCTTGAAAGATAGGAACGATTTCAATAGTTGGACTTGAAGAGAAAATATACTGGGGAGGAGGAGAGAGGCAAGAAAGATAGAGTCCATTAGAGTATGTACAAATACCAAGAGATAGAAAAGTCTAAGGTTTGTTTTGAGAAAATTGACAGGATAGTCCAAGATGGAGACAGTGAAGAGTTCATGAATGTAGAGGAGTTGTGAGAGACAAGGTTGGGCATTAGGAGGGCCTTGAACCTCAGGCTTAGATCTTTGGATTTTATTTTGTAATCTCCAATTTTGACCCTTTAAGTATTTGGTTTCTCCCATAGCTATCTATGAGTAAGGTGGGACAGGCAGCATGGGCATGAGGGGGGAGGGCAGGGGAGAAGAGGGTGAAGAGAAAATGATTAGGAAGAAAATAGCTGTACGTATGTATGTATGTATTTATAGCTATAGAGAAACATATCTCAACTTTATTGTGACCTTCTGGGGGTGGGGAGGATTAGGGGAGGGGAAAAAAGAACAAAGTTAAAAAAATGCACAGCAGAGAACAAAAGAAAACTCACAAAGAAACAAAGAAAAGATGGACAATTCTCAGCACAATGAGTATTATTTATCATATAGACTTTCTTGAAATGAAAATTTATTGTTACATATTTTGAATCCTCTCTTATGTACTGCTATGCACATGACCTGCTTTTTTTTTTCTTTCTAACTTTGTATTTAAGCTCCAATATTTAAGTTTATGATAGGTTTTTGTTTCTTTTCTCCGTTCTCTATTTGTGTTCTGGCATTTGAGTCTAAAACAAAGTTTTGGGGAAAAAAGAGATTTGTAAAAATAAAAAAAATGGCTGGCAAATTATCTCATTTTTAATATTCCAAGCAGGGGCATCCCTTTTGCTTCAACAGTAGCCATGTAATCTGAAATCCTCATGTATTCAGATCATATGATTTTTTTACACTTATTTTGTAACAATCAGTAATAAAAAAGGAAGCAGTGAGAAGGTGGTTAGGCAGACCCTACCAATAGGAACCACTAGCTCACATACTTTAATACCTCAGTAATTTGTGATTTCTTTGGAATAAGCCCTCCATCTACAACAGATTAGAAATCTCTCTATGAATTAAAAAAGAAGCTTCAAAAGTTGCTGTGGTTGATGAATACATTAACCTGGAGCAACCTGATGATGAGCCTTTTCAAACATACGAAGGCTTGTTCTTGAATGACACAGCCTTGATAAGACTGGTCAAGGCATGCACTCTGTTGTCACCACAAATCATTTCATACAACAACAGAGCAGCGGAAGAGGACTACTTTCTGTGTACTAACTAATGAAACAGAAGCGTCCATAGTCAAGTGGGTTACATTTGGCCTGAATCCAACATATTAGTCCCCTGGATTTTAGGAGAATGATACTAAAACCTTCTACTGGGAGAAACTGGGAAGTAAAGAAAAAGTGCAATTTAGAGGCTTATCTATACAAACACACACCCTTTTACCTACCTTCTCTTGTCCTGAACTATACCATCCCACTCTTTCCCTTGCTTTATTGTCTCTGTTCCTACTTTTCCTCTGCATATTGTAGCTGTCTCCACTAACACATATGCTAAGATTAAAACTGAGCAGAACGATGAAACAGTCCACCTTTAATTGCTCACTATTTCCCTATTCCCTATTTGTTCCTCCCTTTTTTGCTTCCCCACCCCAAAACTCACTGCCTTTACACTATGATTGACCAAGGGAAACCCATCACAACATCCCATCTGGGCTACATAGCTAGCCCCAGTGAACTGAGGCTCAGGTCACCAAGGTTCTAATCCTGACTCTGATCCTTATGAGTTTTTGATCTTGGGTAAGCAGGAGAATGTCTTTTTGATATAGCTGCCACATCTGTAAAGTGAAAAAGTTGAACAAGAATATCTCTAAGATATCCTTTAAGTCTCATACTCCATGATTCTCTTATGAAGTATTCTAGCATTCAATTATGTTTTAATTTTTTTTCCAGTATCCACCTGTTCTTCTCCTGACTGGAAATGCCAAATACAGAAGTCCCCCTTTAACAGTGAGGTATATCTCTATAGTATTTTTTATTTTGTTTTTATTTTCCAAAGTAAAGTAGATATTTTCCTTTTATAGAACTCCTTGCCTTAGGAAATTCCAAATCCCCTTAATTCTCTCCTTTGGGAACTTTCCTGATTATATATTTTTGCAGATAAAGTAGCTAAAAAAACACTAGAACAGGATGTTGCAAATGTATATATTCCCCAAATCACACTCCACCAACTACTGCATGATCTTAGTTGGCAATGTGGGAGAAGCAGCATACTATGAATCCAGGGCCTTTGATGTCAGACTTTTGCTTATTTTTGGAATTTGATTGTTCCTTATTCTAGCTGTTCCTATGAACATGCTGTAACCATGATTATGTAGAAACATGAATGTTTCTTTCACTTATAAAATTGGATATATACTAATAATCTGCCACCCAGGATCTCTACTTAGAATCATGTAAAACTTTTCCATATTATTTGCTTTGTACAAGAAGACTTGAACAAAATAAAAACGGAAAAAATAGTATGCTTCACTCTATATTCAGACATCATCAGATCTTCCTCTGGAGGTGGATAGCATGTTTTCCGATGAGTCCTTTGGGATTGTCTTGAATTGTTGCATTGCAAAGAATAGCTAAGTCATTGACAATTCTTCACTGAACAATATTGCTGTAACTGTATACAACATTCTCCTGGTTCTGTTCACTTCACTTTCATCAGTTCATGTAAGTCTTTCTTGGCTTTTCCAAAATCATCCTGTGTTAGAATTTCTTATAGCACAATAATATTCCATCGTAATCATAGACCATAACTTGTTCGGCCATTCCCCTAAATGATGGACATCCCCTCAATTTCCATCCTTGGGCTAATTATCTATTAACTCTCATTCTTGCTACATAATTCAACCACAATTACAGTCATACATGTCTTTAATGGTGTTTATGTCACTTCTTGTAAGCCAGTCCACTTACACTCACCACCTTTTTTCCATTGTCCTCTAAGTGACTTTTAATTTTTATGTTTCCAATGTATTAGTGTTCCAATAAACTGGTATCCAACATGAGTTCCTATTAAGGCCAACAGCTTGGTGTACTTGAGAATATTGTTTAGATTCTGATACGCACTCTAGACTGCTCTCTTTCTTCTGGGTCCAGTTCATTGTCCATCTGAAATAACTTCTAAAATCAATAAAGTAAGTCATAAGGTTCCCATAGAAACATGTGCTGTGGTCTGGGCAATATTCATATTTCATTCACTTTGTTTTTCCAATGTGGATTGCTGAGTGGATTGCTGAAAGAGCTGGACTGCTCTTTCAAATGAACATGTACCTTACTGATAAGGTCCTATTGTGTTCCAGGGCTTGATGTAACTAAAAAAATATCATCTGCAAAGAACAATGAAGACACCTTACTATCAATAGAAAAGACTTCTCTCTGGGCTTCTTACAGGATACCCTTCATCATACTAATGAATGTCAATAGTGAGCATGTCTCCTTTTTGCATGCCTTATTTGATGTCTATTCTCAGGAGATTGTTGAACAAAGTTAACTCGATGGTTGCATTTGTCAAGGGTCTGACATGATTTTAAGACACAAAGAGGAGACACTGTTTAAAGTGAGACTCAAAGACTGCATTTCTGTCTGACTCTAAGCTTTTACTATAAGGAAGGTGGGGAATATAGTACATAGAGTGTTGGACTTGGAGTGAGGAAAACCTAAGTTTGAATCCTACCATAGGTACTTACTAGATGTGTGACCCTTGGCAAATAATTTAATGTCTTTGTGCCCCACTTTCTTCATTTGTAGAATGAGAATAATAATAGCATCTACCTCACAGAGTTGTTGTGGGGGTAAATGAGTTAACATATAGAAAGTACCTTGCGAATCTTTAAGCACCATAAATACTGTTATGGTTATGGTTATTGTTGTTGTTGTTGTTACTCCATGAAAAGTAAACACAGAAGGATCTTACATTTGCTGTATCTCTCAATTTACAATTGTGAATGTGGTCTATTATAGAAAATCTTCCACAAAAATCACTTCTTAAATTTTCCTCATAGTCCCCTCTTTGTGATTTCATCAAGTATACTCTAGATCTGAAGAAATAGTTTTCATAAAGATTTTATAGATATGAAAAAGTAGACCCATTGGTTGGTACTTGGTTAGTTGGTAGTCTTCTCAAAAGCCTTTTGTTATTTTTAATTTCTTCATTGCTATGGTTTTCTCTTCTTTGAGATAACTTGAAGACTGATTCCTGAAAGTCTAAATCGTATCTCCTTCGGCATGAATGTCTTCTTACATATTTGGAGGTCCAGACACTCTTGCCAAATTCCCTTCCATAAGCGTCAGTCCAACTTCCTCACCCAGTACATCATTTACTCAGATAATGGAATCCAAACGTAGCCATTCCTCTCTCACTGCTGATGAAATTCAATCAACATAGAAACACTGGCAGAACTGTAATTTTTCACAGCTATTTGTTTTAAAAGTTAGTGAAAAAAGGAACATTCTGTTTCTTGCAATATTTATAGTGTTGTAAAATGCATAATAATGGTGGCAAAATAACTGACAGTACATAAGGTTGCTCAGTCTTTAAACTTGCTACATCTTAGCTTACTTATCTCCGAAGTGCAATGTGGTCAACCTATCTCACTTTGATAAGAGACCAGTCACGCACAAAAATATGCACAAAACACTTAGCAAATTTGTAATGCTTCTCTATTTCTATTGTCTAATATATCGCTCAAATTTTTTTCAAAGCTCTATGAAAACAGATCTTTTAAGTACAAAATAGATCAGGTAGTAACTAAATTAGTTCTTATAGTATTTTCAAGCATTTTCTGTCTGTGTTGGATTGTATCCATGGACTTATGCCCCCACACCTATGCACATTCTATATACATACGGAGGAATAGGACAGCCCAGGGCACAATAATTAGTGTCATAACTAGTGTTTAAGGTTTGTTGATCTATAGAAGTAATACTCAGCCTAGTTCTACATTAGACCTCCACTTACCTTTCCTGTCCTATTTGACACTATTCCCCTTTATGTTCTCTATGGTCCAATCAATTGGCCTGCTAGCTGTTCTCTACACATAATGCTTCAGGTCTGGTCTCCAAGGTTTTACCCAACAGATATTTCTTTGTGCTAAAGGCACTCCTACTCGCCTCTGCCTTCTAGAATCTAGGTTCCTTGAAAATACCATTTAGGTGCCATCACCTACATGAAGCTTTTCTGATCTGCCCTTCCCCCTTACATTGTTATACTTTGTGCGTGTTGAATACCCTCAAGGAAATGGATTTTTTTTTGTCTTTGTATACCTTAACTGGCATGTATCCAGCATTTCATAAATGTCTACTAAATTGAACTGAGGTGAAACAATGGTGCTGAAAACATCCAGAGGTAAATTGAGGGAGCATATTATCCGAGGTCATTTCAGTAGGCCATGAAGAGCAGACTGACTTAATAGAATCATTGATCTAGACCTGGAAGGAATCCTAGAAGCCATTGAGTCAAACCTCTGCAATTTACAGATATGGAAATTGAGACATAGAGAACACAATTGACTACCCAATGTCACACAGACAGTAAGTCTCAGAGGTAAAATTAGATCTATGAGCTAAAGCACGAGTCAACAAAGGGACAGACAAACTGATCAAGGATTAGTTTGCTCCTAAGAGCTGACCTTCCTATCCTAGTGAGTCTATCTTGAATAATCTTGGCCTAGTTAGCTGCTACCTGTAGCTAAATAGTAAATTAACTTTTCTTGTTTTGTTCAATTACTTTTTTTAGTGCTCTCTTTGCATTTGCAATGATGATATTTAGGATGTGGGGCAGTAACAATGGCTCTTATGATGGTAAACACTTAGTAGGAAGTGACAGAGTCCAGCTGTATCATGTGGTTAGCTATCTCTAATAAATTCAGCAAATACGTGTTAACCGCCTACTCTGTATTTAATACTATGGAACTTAACGTGGTGACATAAGGAAAGAACTGACTCGAAGTTAAGGGACCTGGATTTGAGATACTGTCTAGAACGAGCAAATATATATAACATTTTACTAGGTAAAATGGGTATGGGACATAGCTCTTAGAACTTTGGTTTCTTCATCTGAAAATGAGGTTAATAATACTGTCCACCTTACAGGGTTTTTGTGAGGAACATGCTTTATAAACCTTAAAATGGCATATTATTATTATGTAAGGTATTATGTTAATGTTGGATGGAGGTGATAAGGCCATAAATAATTATAATATAAATTATAATATGATGAGTGACACAGACCAAGCACTAAGATACATTCACGATGAGACAGATTAACTCTGAGTGGGGAAATCGAGACGGAAGCAGTGTCTGAGCTGGGTCTCTAAGGATGGAAAAGATTACAACTTGTAGGGATGGGGGCAGTGGAGACAGCATGTCAAATGTGGGGAATGATGTAAGCAAAGGCATGAAAGGGGAAAAGAATGGAGAAAAAAAAGTAGCACCACGGAGTATCCCCCCAACTCAAAGAGTAGACCGTTCAAACAAGGTTCCTCGAAGTCCAATGTCCTCTAAGGGTCTGCATCTTCAAAAGACTGTAGCCCTTACTGCTCCAGTAATGTGTTTGCTAGTCAGTCAGATGGCATAATTAAATTCAAAGCAGAGGCATTTAATTAATAAGAAAACTATTAAGAAAATATGCCTACCATGAACCAGAGGCAGATTCTCCCATAAATATACATAACATCAACAAGATCAAAGCTGACATGAGCCAGGACACACATTTTCAGAGTACATGAGAGAAGTACATGCATGGAAAAGCAATAAATGCCTCTGATGCTTCAGGATTGCTTTGGGGTTTTTTGTTTGTTTTTGGTATTTTAGTAAAGTCACTGTTCTGTTCCCACCAGGCCTGCTGTCTTTTTTGTCATGTAGTCTTTGGTAGGTAGATAAGTCTCTTCCTGGTTGTTAAGATAAAGAGATAAAGCATAAGTTTGGGAGAAGTGAGATTGAAGGAGAATTGTAAATATGGAAAATTAAGAAGTATGTATAGAATGGCTTTTTATATATTATATATACATACATACATACATATGTGTGTATGTATATATATACATATATATACATACATACATACATACATACATATATATATATATATATATATATATATATATATATACACCTACATATTTGTGTCTAATGGTAGCCATCTTAGAGGGTGAGGGGGAATGAAAGAAGTGAAAAAAAAGGACACTTGGAGAATGAAAATGTCCTTGTACCAAAAGGGGACTCAACTCATTCCTGATATGGAGTAAATTTAAGGAAGGGGGACCAACTCATTTTCTCATTAAGCATCTTTGGCTCTCAACATGCTAGCTTTGCAAGTTTCTTCCAGGCATGATTCAGTCAGCTTATTATAGATTGAAAGCAAGAAATCTAGAAAAAGAAAAAAAAGATCAGAGAGGGTAAATTTAAGAATTTAAGATCACCACATCTGTAAAATGGGGACTTGTACCACCTATTTCACAGGGCAATTGTAGGAAAGGGACTTTGAAAACTTTTTTTTAATTTTAAGAGTTTGTTCTTATGTGAAAAAACATTTTGTAAAAGGTTAGTCTGCAACATATACATACATATAGATATGTGTGTATACTCTTTCAACTGTACCATATTGTCATTAAATAGAGACCATGAAAGAAATAGAGTTGGGTGAAGGGGAAGAGATGGTAGATGGGACAGAGCTGGGAAATAACTAACTTGTGACAGGTGATACAGGGCAGCAGCAGCAGACACATGTCCAGGTTAGGCATTCAGACATGAATCAGAATCAGAAAGAAAGCAAAATTATATAGATTAGAGAGAGACAGAGAGAGAGAGGGAGAGAGAGAGAGAGAGAGAAAGACCTAGATACGAAGATATCGTATGGAAGTCCTCATTTACCTAAAAATTAGCTTTGTGAAAATTTCAGACAGGTGGCAAGGAAATGGGCTCATTAATTATTTGCTTCCTCCATGACACATCTTACAAAAAACACTCTGAAGCACTAGAAAAGTAATTTTCCTCCTTTCAAACATTTGGACACACTCATTGCAACTTCCCTTTGACAGACCTAGTCCATTTTGACCACACATAGGCATGAACACCAAAATGCAAGCAAATATTACATCAAAGTAACCGTCTTTCAATTTGATTCTGATCTCCCAGTTTCCCGGTTTTTCCTCGCTTCCTCATGTAATGAAGTGTAGAAAACAATTTGAGAACTAGTGTTGATTTGCTTTTTTAAAAATGACTTGTTTTTTTCTAACTTAAAATTTGTTTTAACTCAAATACCATCTGTTCCATATGTGCTATTATTAATCTCATATACAATGAAGACTTGAAAGAGGAAGTTAAACTCATTTTACTCACACTATTGTGAGTGACGCACAATTTAACATAAAATCATTGTTTGTAGAAACAGGACCCTGATGTAATACCCCAAATTGCCATTTATAGAGCATGTTAAAATGTTCCATATACATTACCATAACCCTATGAAGCAGGAGCCATAGGTATTGTCATCCCATTTTGTAGATAAGAAAACTGAGGAATATAGAGGGGTCAAGTGTATCTTTCATGGTCAGCAAGTATTAGAGGTAGTACTTTAACCCAAATCTTCTCAATTCCACATTCAGCACTCTTTCTAGTCCAACACATGAACGTATTTAATGGTTCATCAATGCAATATTAGAAGGGAGAAAAATAATATAAAATTCAATAATGAGAAAGAAAGAAATCTGCTCATATTAAATATGAAATAGGATAAAGAGACAAGAATCATACACTTAGGCCAAGAAGGGATCTCATAAGGCTAGTTCCCTCATTCTATAGATTAAAAAAATTCTATGTCCCCCAAAAAAACTTGTCTTGTCCAATGCTGTACACCTTGTCAGAGGCAATATTTGAACCCAGGTCTTCTGACTCCAAGGTCAGTGCTCCTTCAACTGTACAGTGTTGCTACTGAATGAAGACCATGAAAAAAATAAAGTTGGGGGAAGGGTGAGGGGTAATGGGATGGATCAGAGTTGGGAAATAACTAACTTATAATAAGTAATACAGAGCAGCAGCAGTAGTCCAAATCAAGCATTTGGACATGAATCTGAATCAGAAGGAAAGCAAAATTAGTCTTGCTGACAACTGAAAATCAATGAGGCAACACAAGGAAATGCCTATTCTTTCTCTCTCTCTCTCTCTCTCTCTCTCTCTCTCTCTTTCTCTCTCTTATTTTCTTGATGCTGACAACCAAGTAAAGATATTGTACTTGCCAAAAGTTTCACATTAGTTTTACTAGCAATTTTTTTTTGCTTTCCTGTTAATTAGTGCCAGAGGCAAATCAAATACTTGTTCCTTCTTCCCAGACTCCCCCTCTAGTTGCTAATGAAGTAGAGCATTTTCTGGGCTTCACAATCTCACTTGAATTGTGCTATTATTTTTTGCTGGTGGTAAGGAAAAATAAATTAAGTTGGAGAACATCTTGATGGAAACAGTTTACAATCAAACACCCCACTGTTGACAAAATCATCATGACTGTCACTTCACGCCTCTCTGCCAACTGTGTAATTAGTGTCATTACCAATGTCATGGAAATATAAATTAGTGCGGATTACCCAGCACAGAACTGCATAAATATGAATATTTTTATAGTGCTTATGTCATGTCACAAATTGTGCCCAACATGAGTTTGGCACTTGCTTCCAGCTGTTCTTAAGAAAAATCAGACAAGCTCAAGTTCAACATTTTTGTAATGTAGTTTTGGAAAGACAATCTGTGGGTGGATGTGGCTAGGGTGACAGTGACATGGTGGCAATAAAGAAAAATATTCGTTTGTTTGGAGATATTAAAGGAATGAAATATTTGGCACATCTGTGATCCCTGGGAATGTAATTTAAATTTAATTTTGATGTTACCTTAAGGAAAACAAAATTACGATCAATTTGTCTTTAAACCATACTATATGTGAGAGACAAACATGCAACCGCCATTTTGGATTCTCCATTCTTCTCCTGAGCAGAAAACAATACAATTCTCTATAAATTACACAAAAGGTATGTATGATTCTCTGCTCATGGAGCTGTCTCTATTCTTTTCCAGCTATCCAAATCTTACTCAAGTTTACTTCCTTTACATCCATTGAACAATATTTATTAGAAGTTAAGCCTGCTGGTACTACTACTGAGAAGACAAAAAATAAGTGGATATATGTAGTTCCTTCCCTGAGGGAGCTTACATTCTAGAAAGGAAGAAAAAATATGTAATACAAAGAAGGGGATGGTAAATACATAAGAATATTTCAAAGTGCTATGTGTTCAGATAAGATAGTGATCACTACTGGATTGGGAGAACAAGGAAGGCTTCATGGAGGAAGTAGAATTTTAGCTGGGCTTTAAAGGACAGAGTAGGATTTTAAGAGTAAAAGATGGGCAAGATAGTTATATTATGGAAAATGAATGACATGTGCAAAAGCAGAGGAACTGGAAAGCAGGGAAGTCCTTTGAAGGACAAAGAACTCAGGCTAGCTATGAGCAGAGGCAAAGCTTGCAAACATTAGTTAGCTTGAGTCAGGTTGTATAAGGCCTTCAATGCCCAGCTAAGAAGCATGACTTAAAATGAGCTGTGTCAATGGGAAATCACTAAACCTTTTTGAATGATAAGATCAGACCTACACAATTGGAAGATTAAAGTTAAATGGTCTCCCTGTGATTGCTCATTGACACATCACTGCAGTAATCTCTCTTTCTTTGAACTCCTATAGCATTCGTTATACAACTTGATTTGACACAAAATAATTTGATGTCTCAAATTATTATCTAACTGTTCTGTGTGTGTTGGTCTTGTCTCCTCGAAACAGTTGTCAGCTCTCAGAGGACAAGGGTCATGTTCAGAACTTCAATGTTACTGACTAACGAAATATGTTCATTCCAGAGAATAGCAAAAGCAGGCTATGGCAAGCAGAGGATTATGGCCTAGGGCTTTCTCTTTAGGGGGTGGGATACGACATGTGAAAGTCAGGTGACAGGACCTCAGGAATTCTGGCCTCCAGGGAAACGTTGGGGTTAAATGTTTTGGTCACCCATACAAGTTGGTTCGTGAAAAGTATATTTCTGGTCACATAAACCATTCATTATAAGCTAAGGTATATGAGAAGGATCTATGATTTCATCAGTCAAGATGGGAAATTCCTGACAGCCAGGTCCAATCCATTTATATTTTAGTGAATGAGTTCTAGGGAGCAGTTTAAGCGATTCAGAGGTTAAGAATCCTGACCAGTGTTATACAGCAAGGTAATGTCAGAAGCAAGATTTGAACCCAGGACTTTCTGATACCTATCCCAGTTTTCTATTTGTAACTACCACACTATTCTGTCTCTTTAAATTAGAGTAAGAAAGAAAGAAAGAAAGAAAGAAAGAAAGAAAGAAAGAAAGAAAGAAAAAGAAAGAAAGAAAAAGAAAGAAAGAAAAAGAAAGAAAGGAAGGAAGGAAGGAAGGAAGGAAGGAAGGAAGGAAGGGAGGGAGGGAGGGAGGAAGGAAACACAAATCTCCTTCTCCAGGGAGAATCCACCTCAGGTCCCACTTCTGAATCACTGCTGTCATATTTATTCTCTCAGAAATTCCATTATCTTTTATACCAGAAATTTCCTGTTTTGGAGAGATCCAAAAGATGTTTGATCCTGCTTGCTTGACCATAAAATCAACAGCATAGGTCTTTTATTCTTATAGCACTTGGAGCTCAAAGGATACTACTTATGTTTGCAGGTGAGAAACCCCCAGAGCATTCTTTCCTCAAGACCACCCATGTTAGGGTTTTCAGTCAAGGATCCCTTCATTCATTTTTGTAATTGCCTATGCTAATGTTCCAAGTCACTTTTCAATGTTAATTACTCTACTACAATCCATGTTACTTATTTATTCTAGTGGGAAAGGTGTTGTTTTCCTTCTTTCCATTTCAAGAAAAACTCAATTTATAATTTAAGCATTCTTTTCCTATAAGAGCTGGAGTTTCAGATCTCTTGGATTTCTCCCTACCCACTCACCCACCCACCCACCCCTCTCGCTTGCGCTCTCTCTCTCTCTCTCTCTCTCTCTCTCTCACACACACACACACACACAAATAAACACACACACACACACACACACACACGTACACACACACATGCACACCTACACAATACTTCACACAACTACACAATGTTGGTGTTAGCTTTTTCTAATCTCCCAAAAACCTCCAAATGAACTTCATATTTTGTTCATTTTCTTCTCAAAATTCACTTATTTTAATTCATTTCTTTGCTAAGATTTTCTAAGCTGGAAGCTCTACAAAACAAAAATGATATCAAGTTTCAAAAAGCTCTGTGACTTAGTATGTATAGTACAAGATACGTACCTTCAACCATATTTTTTACAATGTTTTTCACTACCATTTCAGAGTCCCATTCTCATATCTTCAAAGTAGTATTCTTTCCTAAAATACTAGAATATTTTTGCCCAACTCTCTGAATCAGATTCTCTTACCAAAAAAGATTTTAACCTCTACATTTTTTTATCTTTTGTCTCTTTACAAATATGCTACTATTCAAAATGTTTTTGTTTCTTTTACTTAAAAAAAAAAGAAAGGTAGGAAGGAAGGAAGGAAGGAAAGGGAGGGAGGGAAGAAGGGAGAGAAGAAAAGGAGGGAGAGGGAGAGAGAGAAAGAGAGAGAAAGAGAGAGAGAGAGAGAGAGAGAGAGAGAGAGAATCATATAGGGAGTTAGTTGTCCTTGGCTGCCTTGGTGTTGACAAGTCAGCCTGCAAAGAAATGTAGAGGAACATGTATTTTTTGGTAGATCTTAATTTGTGCTTTCTAGTTTTATTAGACATTACATGCTATTTAATGAAAATTCCACTTCCTGAAATTATAGTGACTCACTTTATAACTCTATGAAGAACCAGGGAGCCAGAAAACTGAAGCAAAGGCAGCCAAGGCAAGGACAAGAAGAAAGCACTCATTTTCTGCCTTACCATTCAGAAAAAAATACTTCATGTTTCAGGGTTCCAATCTGACCCAACTGGGTTTCCCTGTAGCACAATTCAGGAGAGTTTTCAACCAATCTGGAAAAGCATCAAATACTTTCATTGGCACTCCAAAAACTGAAGATAGTTGGAGATTCAGTAACCACCTGTTGACCTGATGGCAGCTTTTTCCTTTAAGTATTAGGAAATTCAACGGTATGATAAACCTGAATTATTTCTAGCCCCACAGAGCCGCTGAGAAAAGAGATATGTGTCCATTAGTAAGTGAACGAACATTTATTCTCCCTCTGTAACCACTGTGAACCAACATTTGCTCAGCTCAGCTAGGTAGGAATCTCTGTGGATGGTAGAAAATCTCTTACTAGAACTCAACTCCAGCCTTAAATACTTAATATCTGTGTGACCCTGAGCAAGTCACTTAACCTCCCAATGTTTCAGTTTCCTCCTCTATAAAACAGGGATGGTAATAACATCTACTTTACTAGGTTGTAAGAATCAGATGAGACAACATGTGAAGGGTTTTGCAAACTTTAAACAGCTATACACATGCTTGCTATTTTTATTAATAATTATTATTATAAGTAATTATTATTCTTATTCCTCTTACAGTAGAGTTCTAAGGGGTAGAGAAAAGAGGCAATGCTGTTCTGCAAATGCTTTACCTTTATTCAAGATAAAAGTTGCCCCAACAATACATGACATCAATTTTTTTTGGGGGGGGGGAGCAAGAGATGAAAAGTAAAGGCTATCAAGGAATGCATGTACTTCAACAGAGCAAGAGGCAAAGAGAGACAGGGAAAAACATTGAATATTGGTCAATAGATGTAGAAAATTAGCTGACACAGTGCTGTGACTGACACTAGAGAAAATTTAAATTATTGAAATCTATGCTGCATCTCAGGGGGACTTTTCCAGCCTCTTTCTCTAAACCTCTTCTCGTGAGTTTCCCATCCCAGAAGTCAAGGTCTCATCAACAGTAGAAAGCTACCAGTCCCAAATCACGGCCTCCTCTCTATGGCCACCCCCACCTTGCCAGAGAAGGTCTCCTATTTAGTAGAGATCTCCTGCCCCTTGTACCACAAGGCAAGCTCCATCCATTCTACATCTCTTTGCAGTGTCTAACAGGCTTCCAAAAAAACCATTTGAATATCTTTATTTTGTAAATGCCCCATGGAGCTCAACATTAATAACTTTAGGCAACTCCCTAGACAGTAAAAAAACTCAGATAAATTACCTCTACATTTCTACTTCTATCTAGAAACTACTTAAGAGATGGCCATAAATTGCTGAGGAATGAACTTAAAGCTCATTTAAGTGTGAGTTTAAAACATGTTATAGCTACCTAGCATTATGTGTGTGTGTGTGTGTGTGTGTGTGTGTGTGTGTGTGTGTGGCATAGCTTGCATATATTTAACACATTTTATATACATTATTTATATCCTATCCCAGCTACAAGTGCCCTTTTCCCCCAAATTACCTCGTATTGTGTAAACTTGTACATGGTCTCTCTCCCAATAGAATATAAGCTCCTCAAGTGGCAAGGATTATTTCATTTTTGTCTTTATAAATAAGAACCATGTTTTTGCTTTTCTGTCTTTGATGATTAGTAAAGTGCTTGACACATAGTAACCTAGTAGGGCTTGACAAATGCTTATTGGTTGATTGGCTGAATGACTGATATCCACAGAGCTGAGTCTAGCACATAGAATTAATAAGATAAATAGTAATGATAAATAATATAAGGAAATAATAAATAGTACTACTAAACTGGTCAGTCCTTTGTCTATCCCATCTGACTCTCATGACGACCCTGTGAGGTGAATATCAAAGTTATTATCATCCCACATTACGATGAGAAAACAGACTCAGTAGGGTCAATAGTACCTAGTACAGGGTCAATGGTTGGATTAGAGTGTACACGTCTTCTGACCCTGAACCCTCTAGTTTGTCTGCCAAACATGCTGACTCTCTCCTATGCCGGCACAAAATGACCAGATAATTCAGGCAGTATAAGAACTCTGTACCAGAGGATAGATGGAACCAGGGAAAGCAATTGAGTGTTCATGGCCCTAATTATAGTTAAGTAAATTAAAACCGGAATGGAGAGATACATTTGATTCTCTGTACCAGAGCCCATACCATCCCTGATGGCACCAAAGTACTCCTCACTAGTCCTCCAATCCCCCGAAGCATTGAGGTCTGGAGTGGAGCTTAAGCAAGTTGAGGGATACTGGCAACAGGACAGATCATCCAGCAGGCATGTCATTATCAGGAAAGGAAGCACATCTCCTATAGCTAAATTTCAAGGTGTCATTGCAGATAGAAGGAAACATGATGACCTGAGCTGAATCCCCCACTAAAAAATCTCATTTTAATTTTGAAATTGGCTATCAGACTGAGACCTCCCAGGTTGGTAAAGATTAAATGTTAGCCCAAGGAAATTATACTTAGGGAAAAGTCACTGAGCTCTCATAAATAGTGTTATTAAGTTATGCCATTATTATTGGAAACATATATGTAGAATATCATGTGATCTTTCAATAATTTGCTATAAAGAACTGTGACTCTGTTGTTACACCCTGGTAGAAAACTACCTGACATCTTAATATAAACTTTAAAAAACACTTTCCAAATGCAGTCAGACAAAACTGAAGTGTAATGGCAAGAGCCGTGGAGAGTTGGGAGAATTGGGTTTTAGTACCAGTTCTGCCACTAATCAGTAATGTGGTCTTAGGTGTCATTTAACCACTGTGTACCTCAGTTTCTCCATCTGTAAACTAAAGAGGTTGGGCTAATAATTGCTAAGGCTCCCACTCCAAGAGTCTATGATCTAAATGAACAAAATTAAACTTTACTTAGCATACTGAACTAAAAAGGTCTTCTGGTCTCTTAAAATCATTCAGCATGATTTCTCTACATTCTAAATAACACAGACATATTTTGTGAGTTTAGGAAAAAGTGTGGAAATGTAATACATAATATTTATGTATTTTGAACAAAATAAGAATTTATTTCTGCTTCTTCCTTTGCTCACAAAAGTACCCCTTCTTGGCTTAATTTTTGTTTTATATGTATTTTGCATTTATTGATTCTATACATAGCAGGAGTCTGGTAGTAATTTTGGCAAAGCTGCAGTAGGAGATTTTGGAGCAGAATGGCAATTTTCAAAAAATAATAATGTAATGCCATGCAC
>CM053580.1:252042104-252084415 GCA_028627135.1 Pseudochirops cupreus
AAAGGAAAACAAGGCCAAGCATAGGAAAGAAACTAGGTTAGGAATAACTAAGGTGTAGTTGCCCAGTACTGTCTTTACATTTGTTTACATGCAAACATGCAGTATAACTTTTCTTTCTAGCTGAATTCATAAAATTGAGAGTTGAAGTGGATCTCAATGCATATTTAGTCCAATCCATACACCAAAGAAATCCCTGATACAAAATATCTGACATTAAACCTAATTTTGCTTCTTTAGAATTTCAACCATTGTTCCTGGTTCAACCTTGGGGGACCAAACAGAAAATGTCTAATCCTTTTTCTGTATGATAGGCCTTCAAATGCTTGAAGACATGTATCATGTCCTTCCTGAGTCTTCTCTTCTTCAGGTTAAATATGCTCATTTCTTTCAATTGATCCCCATATTTCAAGAACTTAAGGCACTTTAAGAACTTTAAGACACATCCCATTTGTCCTCCTTTGGACACTAATTCAGTTATATGACAAGGAGTTTTCTATCCTATACAGAATTGTAAGCACCTGAAGGGGCAGAGACCTTTCAGCAAAAATCAATCAATTCATGGCACTTAAATGTTTGTGAACAATAAGCTGCCTAATATTTCTTTGTAATCCCTCACCACATGTAGTGCTGTTGTGGGAACATGGTAGCTGTTTAGTAAATGCTTACTGACTGATTGACACTTTCTAGTAAAGTTTTCATGAATGTGAATTTAAAACCTATGGGAGACATCCTTCTTTTTAAGCCTCTTTAGAAACTTCAACATTCATGATATTGGATTTGTGTACTGAGGTAGATTGAGATCTGGTCTTGGACTCACAAGAATTGTCTTCTGACCCATACTTTCTATGTGATCTTCAGGCATCCTGATCTATATTTTGACACTACACCCAAATGACTCTGGCAGAGAGAGTGAGGCTGGTGACTTTGCACAGCCCTCCTTCACATAAATCCAATTCACCTGCAAGTCATGACATCACCTTCCTGATGTCATGGTCCTCTTCCAGAACAAAGGACAAACAATGAACGAGTGTGACCCTGGGAAAGTCATTTAAGCTTTTAAAACCCTAGATAACTCAACTCTCTGAATATAAATTCTAGAGCACCAGATCCAGAGCTAACCTTCGTTGAAAGAGATAGTTTCCTTGTTAGGAGTTCCTTATACCAAGGAAATCACAGATGCAGTGTGTATGTATGTCTATATTTCTGTATGTATTATGTGTATATGCATAAAGGTAAGTATACATATATAGATATTTACATATTTGTATATATGGATGTGTGTATATATGTATAAAGGATCCTATCATCTATGAGATAATAGATTTAGAGTAGGAAGTGACTTTTGACAGCTAGTTCAACTTGCTGATTTTACAGAAGAAGAAACTGAGGACATAAGGGGTTAAATGACTTGTCCAAGAGATGATGGGGATCGTTGCCTGAACACTTTTGGCCCTGGGCCTTCATGTTGACATAGCTCAGTGATAACAGCAATGATAATAGTGATTTTCAGTAACGATGGCAATACTATAATACCCTGCCTTGCTAGTTATGTGTGGTTTACTATGTGGTTATAATTCATTTCCGTGTTCTCTGAATTTTTGAGTTATTTTATAGTCACTGTTATGACTAGTTACAAGATATTCTTAATTAAAAATGAAGAAGTAAAGTACCTTTTAGTTACCTGCCTGTGGTATGAGTTGAATGTTTGTCTCGTTGAAAAGCAAAACGTGTAAACACCCAGACATGTATGTGCACACATACACACACCTCTGAAAGATGATCTATATGGTCTTTTGAGTGATTAATTATACAACAAAGCAGATCCCAAGGAATTTCCCAGGGATTGATGATGACTTGGAAAGAGTTCACCAAGGGCCATTTCTCCCATCTGGTCTTCAATTCCTGAGGATATGCCTAGGGACAAAATCCTTATCACTAGAGCAACATTTTTCTTCTGGAAGAGACATTCAGATGTAATATTTTTCCTCTGGCAACAACTTCATTTTGCTGGTGACCCTCTGGAGCTCAGGGAAGCTATATATTTATAAAATACTGATAAATCATTGTAAGAAATGGTTAATATTTCAAAATTTTTACTGTCATTCAATTGTAGTTTAAAAGATTATCTCAAAGATCTCTTCCATAAAAGATTTCTCTTAACATTTGAGAATCACTTATACTATCATAACATTATTTGCTATTTTACTTTAAAATAATTCATAGAGGTTGTTTTCCACCTTATTTCAATGATAGTAACCATTACCTCTAGCAGTATATTAGCTATATGAAACGTAAGAATTCCAAAGAGAACTTATGTAAAGAGTTAATAACTATGGTATTAATTGTATGAAGCTCTGACATAGTTGAAATGAACTCATTGAAAGGGATTGTTTGTGTGTAACCACATATAAGCATCATATATTTAATTTTTCTCAGACATATTTTACTGGTTTTTCAATATTCTTTAGTATGTTCTCTTCCATGCTATGCACTATAAAGCATATTTTTATATAATGGATATATCTAGATAATAACAAACAACAGGATGTAGGAGTCCATTAAGTTCTGTACTGTTGTTTACCTGGATTGTGCACCCACCAGTTCTACATCAGGGAGAAAAAAGTCATATTCTCTTTCTACCCCCATCTTTGTGCTTCCAGTAGAGTTGCATCTCAGTAGTCCTTTGACTCCCACTGGTACAAAACTGTTCTTAGGAATGACTCATTGAAAGTATGCTTGCTCTTATTAAGCAGAGGAAGAGAACTATATATATTTTTCCTGACTCCCTGTTAATCTTGCATAAAAAATATGTCATGCTCCAAGAAGTTACTCTTTGGTCTTTTCTAGTTTTCTTTTTTTTCTGTCACATAAATTAATATATGAGAAACTGATGAAATTACATCACTGGTAGTAAGATTCCTCACCAATATGGCAGTCAAAATAATTTGATTAACTGTTTAGTGAGCCCACAAATTTCTTGTTAATAAATGGTTGTGGCTTAATAATTCAAAATCAACCCCAAACAGCTGAGTCATTATAACCTTTGTGTCATTTGTGGAGGCATCAAGGAAACAGAGTCTTACTTTTTGTACTATTAAGTGCGCTTCTATTCTGTAAGTCCTATAGGGAAAATGAGACAGATTTTGAAAGAGCTTGCTCTGTTTAGATGATCCCCATAGCAGCAGGTTGGAGAGTTGGACCAATACCATTAGTGATTGAAAAGCAGGAGGACTATTCACCACAGTATCAGAATTGAGTCCAAAGCAGCTAAACATATGTCTTTCTCCAAGCTCTTCAACTCTCAAATGGACGAAAGAAATGAGTGCAATCAAAGTGGCATAGAGCCATTTAAACACACAAGTGCTTTATTAAGTGACGCCAATTTTGCCAACGTACAGAATTATAGCAAGGGCAAGGTAGCTGCGTCTCCTGGTAAAAAAATTTAGAGGACCCAAGAGTACCTCCCTGAAGGTACTTCGTACCTTTCTCAAATCTTCTCTCAGTGTCAGGTGATGTATTTCTTTTCCTAGGAGGCTATACTTTCAGCCAGATAAAACTAATAGATATTCCAGGATATGCTTCCTCTTCGCTGTCACACTCTAGGTGAGCCTTCGTTGTTTCATCACTTGCCACAAGTGAAAGTATTGCTAGTTACAGCTCTACTCACATCCAGACCCTGAATCTATTAGTTCAGGATTGCACAACATACAGACGGTCACAACGGGCTGATGGTTGGTTGCTGCGGATCACGTGACAGCAGCCAGAAATCCTTTGGCAGGCTCTATATTGTACAGGCCTATATTAGTTTCTCCTTGGTCATTCTCTTTTCCCTTCTGGAGACCAGCAAGGGCTCATGACAATCAGGACTCAGTCGTCATAAATCAACAAATTCAAGAATTACTTCGGTGTTTAGAACTCAGAGCATGTCCAATCTAAGGCCTTATATATAGGAGTAATCTAGTCCCTCTCTAGCCCTTGAACCAACTCTCCACACTCCCAATCCACCCAGCAGAACTAAGTGTTCAAAATGCACTGTCAGATTATCTGGGATATTCATCCATTTATACATGCTAATTCACACTCTCTAGGCTGTTAAGGTAATTACATCACTCATCACTCTCTGTCCCTAAATCCTTAAGCCAAGAGTAATGTTTCATTCACTTTCCATTCTTTGTATACTTCAGGTTCTTCACATACTATGTCACAAATACTCAGGCCTCATATTCCAATCATGATTATTCCACCTAGTACCAGCCCCAGGAGATTATCCTGATATTTCTTTTTATCTAAGGAGGTAATTGATGTTTATCAGTACTTAGAAGCCTTCACCAATTTCCTTGTGTAGATACTACCTTTTCCGTGTTAATATAAAAGCTAACTGATGGTAAAGCCAACTAAATGCTGGTGGTGATGGAAATGCTCTCTACCTCCCTTGAACTGCTGATAGAAAACATAGATCAAGGGAATATGTTAAATTATTCTGCTAATCATGAACAGAATAGTAGAGGAAAAGAACCAAAGAGAGGCTAAATGTTGTATGAGTTATGCCCAAGTGGAAAATTTGAATTATCTATTAAAATTTACTGAGAACCCACATAAAACTTGACAGCATCCTGGAAAGTATAAAGACAGGTAGCTCATAGGTTAGGAGAAACTCACACACAGCAGAGCCATACACAGAATTTCATGTGGCATTGTGAACCAAAGGTAGTCCTATGTTTCTTTCCCAAGTGAGAGAAGCCTCCCATAGCATTAATTGCTAGTTTTATTAATAAAAAAAATAAATTAGAAACTCACGATTCGGGCATCACATGGTATAAATCTCTTCTCTGTCTCTGAAGATGGCTGTTTTTACCCCAATCCACAAATTAAATTGCTTATTAACACATATCTGAAGACATACATGCAGCTAAGACTTAATCTGCTGCTCTTAAGCCTGGCATGGATAGGCAAAGGCAATAACTGTTATTCCTGTAGGGACTGATTATTTTTGCTTTGGGAGATGAGAGGTAAAATATTGACAATTCCTTCTCTGGCTTCCATAGGTCTCCCCTCAAAGGAGGAAATGAAACAGTCCTCAGATTTTTTTTTCCCTGCAGGAATCAGGCTTGGATTTGGGCTTGTTTGCCAAAACCAAAAGCAGAGGATGCCTTCATTCTCTGTGAAATAGCTGGCAATCCTGTGCAGTCTCAAAAGAGTAATTATATCACCAATTAATACTTGCAAAATTGCCATTGATTATATACTTCTGGAATTGACAAGAAGGCTTGTATTGTTTTGACTTGAAGAATTATTACTGAGAAACAGAGTTGGTAGATTGGAGTCTAGCCTTAAAATCAGAAGGTCTTGGGTTCAAGCCTTGCCTCTGAACACCCTAGCTATGTGAACATGGAAAAGTCAAATAACTTCTCAGTGACCTATGCCAATTCTCTAAGACATTTATAAACATGTTGCCAATTTTCCTGTCTTATGTATAATATATAACATGTATTCATATGTACGTGACATTTAATATATGTATTCAAATATCCATTCAAATTATCTGATAAAATTACTGAAAATCCCTATTCCAGGTGTTATGAAGGCAGGCCATAGATAACTTAGAGGCTAAGAGAGACATGTGCAAGAGAGTCATATAGAACTTTGTGTGGTATAGTCAACCAAAGGTAGTGAAGTATTTCTCTTTCTAGGTTAGATGTATCTATATATCTATATGCCTAAACACACATATTATATATGTTGCTCATATAAGCATGTGTATACATGTGCATACATGCTTATTTGTATGCATACACATATATATTCATATTATAAATATTTTGCAAGTATGTGTGTGTATATAGATAGTCTTTCCCCAAATACTTTGGATATCACAGAAACTGTTTCTGGGTTCCTCCAAAAAGATCCATGATACAACATAAAGACTAGTATAATGTCTTTCAGAATATGTCTTTATGCTTGCTTTAGATTTGGTAAAGTTTTGCTTAAATATTCCTAAAATTTCTTGAGGAAAGTAATAAATCCAGTTAGCAAATAGAGAGGAGGTCACGAAGCAAAAATTAAACTTTCAAAAATACGGCTCTTAAGAGATTTATTGTAGGTTTATCTTTTGATATCTTGAAGTTGAACTTGTCTCTTTAAAAAAAAAGCATCAAATTATTGTCTTAAAAATTCCAGTACAGCTAATTGAAGGCAATCTCATTTCCGAGGGAATCATCTGAAGCAACAGTGTGATTATGCTATGCATTGTTAACATAAAAAGGAATCCAAAGTAACTGGGCAACAGTGAGACAGTTATAGCAACAGTCCACATTTACATTGAATTTTACAATTTAAACAGCTCTTCTTACAATTTCATTTATTCCTCACAATAACTCTATGGGTAAGGTAGGGGAAATATTATATATATCTCATAGATGAGGAAATTGAACCTTGCAGAGCTCATGTGACTTTCCCCAAATCACACAGTGAGTATGTAAGAAACCAAGACCTTGAACCTAGGTAACTCACTCCAAAACTTGTGTTGTTTTTCGTTTTGTTTCCCCACTACACAAAGTATTGGTAAGATATAGTTCCTGCCTTTGTGAGACTTACTATTTATTAGGAGAATAGCACACGTACATAAATAATGTAATATAAATAAGTACATAAGAAAAGTGATATGGTGACCATCTCTAGTGTAGGGGTTGGGGAGGGGAGGGAAGAAAAGAAGGAAAAAAAGGAACTTACATGATAACTTTATTATATATTTAAAAGGAATAGCAAGTTGTACATAATAGATCTGGAGTTTCATGTGTAATCCACTCTTTATTATAATATGTTATGAAAATTCTTGTTTTATTCCATAAATTAAAAATAAACAAACAGATAAATAAATAAAAGGAAAGGAAAAAACGAAGTGTTAAGTAAGATCAGACAGTGGAAAGTCCTTTACCAACCGAGGGCATCAGAGAAAACTTCCTGTGGTCAGAACCATTTGAATTTGGCTTTAAAGGAAGGGTAGGACTTTAACAAGCAGAGGGATTGGAAAGGCTCTTCCAGGTCCAGTGTTAGCAAAGGCCTAGAGATAGTAAAGTGCAGGGAATCTATAGAGTGACAGAAAGTCGTGAGTTCCATTGAAGAGGGTAGCTTCACATAAGGCTAGAGCTGTAGGGTGGTTCCAGAGGACCTTGAAATACAGACAAAGGGATTTAAACTTTACTCAGTAAGCCAGAGGATGTGTGCCGAGAGGCCCAGATGAGGCCTGGTCAACCTGGTGGTGAATTGATCCACCCACCACAAGGGCCATTCCTAGGCCTATCACCTCAGGGTAGGGATCAGTGAGAGCTGGGTAAGAGACAAAGGCAGGGCCTGGGGCAGGGGCAGCATCTACTCCTGGGACTACCAACCCACAGACTGAAAATTAAAAAGCCCCTATCTGAACTTCCAGGGTCCAGGATGGCAGAGTGAACCTCTATAGCTCCAATCCCCACCTCTGACCCTGAAAACACAGTAATTGTTGCCACAGAGAAAAATTTTAAACAATAAAGGCTTAGGAACCCTAGAAGAGGGGTGTGGCTAAGGCCCTGCCTCAAATGGGTGAAAAGCAGGCTACAAAGACAAAGACTCTGGAATCCTATTACTGTGAGAGGGAGGAACCAAATTCAGAAAGAGACAAGTATTGACTCCACACTCACAGCTGAAGCCTTAACAGGGATTATGAATTGGTCTCAAGTACAGAAAGCATTCTTAGATGAGCTCAAAAAGAACTTTGAAATCCAAATTAGAGAGGTAGAAGATAAAATCAACACTTCTTTTAAAATCAAAATTGTGAAATTAGAAAAACATTACAATGAAGAAAACAGCCCCTTAAAAAGAAAAATGTGTGAACTAAAAATGAAATCTGAACATATGGAAAAGGAGCTTCAAAAACTAACTGAGGAAAATAATTCTCTAGAAATTAGAATCAACCAAATTGAAGCCAGTGACTCTATGAGGAGCCAAGAATCAGTCAAACAAAACATCAGACTGAAAAATTAAAAGAAGAAGTAAAATATCTCAATGGAAAGCCAGAGGATGCTACCGAAGGATTCTGAGCAGTGGAGTGATTCTAACAAATTTGTACAGAAGGTATATAACTGTCTGCAGTGTGAAGAATGGGCTATGTGTGTGGGAATAGGGGAATTAATACGTAATAGGTCATAGGTGCTAGAAGGCACCTTGAGGGTCATCAAATCCAGCATCCTTATTTTGTAATTTAGGAAAATCAGGCCCACAGAATTGAAGTGTTTAAGGGCAGACAGATAGCAGAAGAAGAGTATGAAGGCAGGTGCTTGGGTTTTCAGTCCAGACCTCTGCCCATTGTAACCCTCTGACATGTTTATTGAATTATGAAAGTCAAGAAATTTTTTAAAATCAGAGAAAAGTGACTTGGAGAATAGATTCATGTTGAAAACATTCTGGATTGTGTACTAGAATAAAGGAGAACCATTAAGAGATTATGGCAGTAGTTGAGGTGTGTGGTAATGAATGTCCATTACCAGGCTGGGAGCCTAGAGAAGAGGAGACAGATGACCAGAATACTGAGGGGGTAGAATCAACAGGACTCAGTAACTTATTAGACGTGAGACATGAGAGAAAAGAAGGATTCTAAGATAATGCCAAAGCACTAAAGACCGGAGCTCACAATACTGGAGTTCATCTAGATTTTAACCAATCTCCTCTCCCCTCTGACCAGTATCAGCATGTCAGCCAAATTTCATTGCAGTCCCCAAGGAAAGTTTACACGCACCAGGGTTTCTCATTGTTTTTTTGTTTGTTTGTTTGTTTTAGCCAATCAACCTTTTCATTATTTTACAACTGGACATTCTCTCTGCTCTCTCCCAAACACAGCTAGGTTTCCTTTGTTAGGTTTGCCAACCTTGATGATACTATCAGACCATACAGGGCCACTCCTTCCTTCTCTCTACCATCATTTTCAAGTATTGAATGTACTTTGTATAATTTTAGTGGAATAATTATTAAAGAGAATAAATTTTTACAATAAGAACTAGCTTTTCCCCCAGCAAGTAGCAATATGATAAAAAAGCATATCTGTTATATATTTGTGTTAAGCCTATACCTCTCCTGCTCAGTTCATTTTTTTTTTTACTTGTATATACATGCTATTTGTTATACTTAGGTTAATAAAGAAACTCAGACATTCCCATGAGAAAAAAAAGGAAGGAAAGAAACATTTATTAATGTTATGTGCTAAGCACTTTACAAACATTATCTCATTTAATCCTCACAACAGTCTTAAGAAGCTAGTAATATGTTTATCCCCATTTTACAGATGAGGGAACTGAGGCACAGTAAGTGACTTTCCCAGAGTCTCATAGCTAGGAAGTGCCTAAGGCCAGATTTGAACTCAGGTCTTCCTGATTTCAGGCCCAGCAGTCTATTCTCTGCTTATAATCTACTCTGACGATTTTCTGCAAGAAAAGAATCTCATTTACTCAATAAATGTTTACTGAATATGAATGTAGAATATGAGTGTTCTATGAAATAATAGAAGACCTAGTCCCTGTCTTTAAGAATCTTACAGGCTGAGGAGACAAGACTTAAAAAATCATAGACTGTCTGAGCCAGCAGGAAGCTTAGAGATCATTCAGGTCAACCTCTATCTGACCAAGCATCACCTCTTCACCATCCCAACAGTGAGCATCCATATGAAATAATTAGAGGAATTTTGTAAGGTAATGGGTAACAAAATGAGCACAACATCCTGAGGTCAGAGTGTAGACAAGTCTTGAGCCTACTCTCAGGGGAAAACAAAATAAAACAACAAAAAACAGGCAGCATAATGTGGGGTCATTCTAGAAAAGCTTTCAGGAGAAGCAAAGTCTTGGACTGGGCTTCTCAGTAAGAGTAGAATGTAAGATTAGTGGACAAGGGAAGAACTCTGGGAGGCATGGGAGATGGTAGTAAGTGCAGGGGAAGGCAGAAGATAATGAGCAAAGATAGAGAATTTGGGCACGGACATTTTATATGCTGGACATATCTGGGCTTAATCTAGTATCAAATTAATAATAGTAGGGCACTTCTCCTTTGACTTTTTAATCTTTCATCTACATTTAACATGGGGCAGCTAGTGGCCTCAGTGGACAGAGTGTCAAGTCAGAAAAACTCATCTTCTTGTGTTCAAATCTGGCTTCAGACACTTACTAGCTGTGGGACCCTGGGTAAATCACTTCACTCTATTTGCCTCAGTTTCGTTTCCTCATTTGTAAAAGGAGCTGGAGAAGGAAATGGTAAACCATCCGGTATCTTTGCTAAGAAAACCCCAGATGGAGTCATAAAGAATGACCCGACTGAAGAACAAAAACACATTTACTATATACGTTCTGTCTTCTGTCTTCATGTCTTTGCACCTGTGCCTGGCATGGCCTCTTTCCTCATGTCTACCGCTTACAATTCCTGGCTTCCTTCCGAGTTCAGCTCAAATGCTAACTCCTACAAAAGGTTTTTCTGGATCCTCTCAGCTGTTAGTGACTCCTCACTGAAGTTACCTCGAATTTATTTTATATGTTCTTTTATTTGTAGATGTCAGAATTTGTGAGAACATAAGATTCTTGCTATATGAATGTTTCTTTTTTCCATATATCCCTAGTACCTGTTGCAGTTGCTAGCGCATAGATGTTGATTATATGAGTTTCTCAATTGAAAATATTTACTTCCTGTCAGAGTAGTTTTTCTCATCAGGTCTTCATGAAGGAGAGTGATCTGGATGCTGTCTGTTATCCTCCCAAGAAGATGTGGGAATAACTTTAGTATTTCCTCTGTCACTCTTCCAAAGCAGTCCCAGACGCGCCATTGTGTCTGAGATAGGAAGAACAAGCAGAAGAAGGGAGATAAGGTATTTAGCTTATTCTCCAGGCTGTGCTATTTCAATCTGAAACATCCAAGAAATACTCCATCATTCCTGATATAATCTTTCTCCTCAGCTCCTTCTGGAGCCCTAATATCTCAGCTACTTGGTTAACAGTTTGAGATGCTCCAGCTCAGCCATCACCAAGTAAACAAACAAGCTCATTATTGGGGAGAGAGCTAGTGAAAAATGGGCCCCCTAATGCTTTACAAATCAGTTTTTGTGAAAGTTAAATCTGATTTAAAAAGAAGTGCTGTGTTTGGTTTGGAAAACATTGTAGAAATTTCATTTTACCTTCAAGAATTGCTAGTGACCAGTGTTAAAATCCAAATGACTCTCCGTAGCTTGTTTCCCCATTCCCCTTTCATAATTCTGAGATAAAACATTTGCATTTAAAATAAAAATGACTAGAAATAATTAGACTCATGTATTGTCTGAGAGAAAAAGCGTTTATTGGTCAATTTTATTACTCCCCAAACATAAAATGAGTGGGCCAAAGTGACTGAAATGTTAAATGGTTTTTTAAAAAGGAGATAGTTTCCTTTTTCTAGTTATGATTTGGTCTTAAAAGTTGATTACATGCTGTAATTACTATCTAATCAGTCTTCTCTGTGATGTACTAATATAAGCTACACTGTTACCAGGCAAGTTATAGTTATGAATTTTTAGCATCAAATTTTTATGCTTCATTAATAGTGTAGTGACCAATGGTAACATTTGGCCTTTTCGTGGATAGTTATTACTTCTCTGGGCCAGGCACAGGTAAGATGTGTCATGGGCAGCTTTTTCTCAATATCTCACATAGCCACAAGGCATACACACCTTTATCCTAGGTGAACTGTGTCTTAGCACTGGGCTCTTAACTCTCTTAGTCACAGTACTGCATTCCTGAAACTAAAGCAACCAGTGTATAGGACTTTTCTCCCAATATTATTTCCTTTTTTCCCCTCCCTTTCCAATCAATTACCAACAAAATTTACCTATTCTATTTTTCATCACCCTAGGACTTTCTGTCTGCTTTTCACACTGCCAGGAAATTATTCGGGTTTTTTTTTTGGCTTTTTGGAGGGGGGACGGTAGGACATTTGGGGTTAAATGACTTGCCCAAGGTCACATGGCTAGTAAATGTTAAGTGTCTGAAACCCGATTTGAACTCAAGTCCTCCTGACTCCAGGGCTGGTGCTCTATTCACTGCACCACCTAGCCACCCCAGCAAACTATTCTGATAAATAAATTGATATTTTTAAAAATCTTCCTTGATGTGATACACACTTTAATGAAGACCTCCCAGCCAAAATAAATGGTTTTTACATTAGAAATTTCAGGTCCAGTAGCAGGCAAGTGACAGAGATGTGTCAGAGGGGAAGGTTTGAGGGTGCTGGTAACCTTCCAGTCACACTTCATAGTTGGCTTTGTGGCCAGTCATTCCTGGGACAGGAATTCCAGGGGCCAGCTTTGCTCTCACTGAAGCCTTGCAGAGGCCCTTTCATTCAGACAAAGCCAGCTGCTTCTTTGTCTGTCTGTGACTGCGCTTTCATTCAAAGTGTCAGCTATAAATAAACAACCAAAACAGCTCTCTAGATCTTTTTGTGAAGCCTTCAACCTTGGAAGATAAAGTGTTGAAAATCCCAAAGAAAACTACTTTTGTGTTGATATTTTCATCTCAATATCCCAAAGAGAATTCTGTGAGACTCCTTTGTCTGATCTAGGACTTGAATAATCCAATAAAGATGAGAAGGAAAACCTCTGTCAAAATCATCAAGGTTTCATGTAAATTTGCATTTGTACCTTAGTAACTACAAGAAAATTGATAGTTATAAGATGATGGCTACAGAATTGGCTTCTAAGCCAGGAAGATCTGAGTTCAAGTGCTGCCTGTAATACATAGAAGTTGGGTGTTCTTTGACAAGTCACATAACCTTTCAGTGCTCTGACTCCAAAATCTGTATGTTGCAGAGGTGGTGCCTACCTTATTCGTAGAAGGAGTTTCCTCAGCTAGGAATTCCCTAAATGAATGAAATCCCAGGTCCAGTGCCAGGACTCCAATATTTTCTAAGTGGTAAGCTTCACTTATGGAAGGCCATAAAAAGAAGAGATGCAAGAGAACTGTGGTGTCTCCCATGTACTTGGAAAAGTGCTGGATTTGGAGTCAAAAGATCTGGGTTCAAATCCTAACTCCAACAAGTTCATAAACTGTGCAGCCTTGGATATGGTTTTTAATATTTCTTTGCTTCAGTTTCTTTGTTGATAAAACAGAAAAAAAAATTCCTATATTTCTAGTACATGAAAGCAGTAAGGCATTGTAGTCCTTTGAGATAGGAACACTTGGGTTCAAGTCTTGCCACTAACATATAAGAGCCATGCGTCCAAACGAAAATTATTTAACTTCTCATTGTCCTGGGCAAGTATCCAGGTCTATAGGTTACAGATAAGTTGCTGATCTGTGTAGTTGGAGGGGGTTTCTCCACCAAGGAGTTCTCTATACTGAGGAGATCCCAGGTCTGGCTTAAAACAATAATCCCAAGACAACAAAACCCTAAGTCATACGGTTCTTATAAGGTTCAAAAGGAAAATACTATGTAGAGCATTTCACAGATCATAAAATGTAATCTAGCTGTTTGCTACATGGCGTAGAGTCGCTGCAGTGGTTTATGACTTCTATACCTGATACCTTGCTGAGATGAACAGAAGAGCTCATTGTTCATTTTAAATTTAGCCTTTATCATGCAAATAGTTGGCTAAGTGTAAGAGAGATAAATTGAATTAGTGCATTTGAAGAAAACATAGACAGTTAATTTGCATTCTTAGTAGACATGTAAGGCTTGTAATGTATTAATTTTATGTTTTCTATGGATTAACTGTAGAAGTGTGTCACAGAAGTCTGCGAAGTAAAGTCTTAGAAGTTTTAATAGATGGGAGCTCTGCTGAATTCTCATCATGCCAAAAAAAGGAAAAATGATCCTCTCCTCAACAAAAGTTATCACGTGTCAATAGGGCATACTTATAGGTAGACACTTATTCAGAAATATCAGACACATTTTTTTAAAACAGAAAAAGACTAAGAACTATATCAAAGTAGAACATTCAAAAGAATAACATATAATAAGATTAAATTAGTAATGATGGAATATAATTTTTGAGTTCTTTGTTTCCTGTAGAACAAGAACAAGAGTAGGATTTAAACTATGAAGGAGCTTAGAGCTCCAGAAAGGTCAACTAAAATTCTAGGTCCTATGGGTGGTCACTAATATGGGAAGAATTTGAACCACTTTACTCTTATTTGATGTCTAGTATTCTTTCTTTTAGGGCAGTGAGGTGGCTCATTGGATAGAGTGCTGGACCTGAAGTCAGGAAGACCTGAATTCAAGTCCAATCTCATACACTTACTAGCTATGAGACCTTGAGCATGTCACTTAACCCTTTTTGCCTCAGTTTCCCCATCTGTAAAATGTACTGGAGAAGGAAACCACTTCAGTATATTTTCCATGAAAACCCCAAAAGGGTCAAGAGGAGTCAGACATGACTAAAAAAACTAAATACCTGCAAATTCTTTCTATGTCATATACACACATACACACATATATGTATTCATGCATGTATATGTTGTATATATGTGTAAATATGTAGATGTATGTATGTGTTGTATATACATGTAGATATGTATTTATATGAATGTATCTATATATCTTATATAGTGGTCTATGTAAATTAACTGCCCCATAACAGTTAGGACAACTGTGCTGAAGGGCAGCAGTTCAAAAACCGTGTGGATTAACTTCTCCAGGTTCTCTGGGCGTGATGAGGAAGGATACATTGTAAAAAAGTACATGTATGTCCATGTATATGCATCAGTGTATAGCGTATTTATGTATTTATGTAGATGATAACAATGACAGTCATATCTTACATTTATGCAACACTTTAATGTTTGTAAAGTACAAAATATGTCACAAATATCAGCTGATCGTATCCTCACAACAATTGTTGGAGGTAGGTTCTATTATTATTACGTTTTACGAGTGAGGAAACTGAGGCAGATAAAGGTTAAGTGATTCACCCAGAGTAAGCCTCCTCCCTGCCCCAAATATGTGAGTATAGGAGAAATCTGTTACATGTGTGTGTTCATCCCAACTGCTACATTTAATGGTTTTGTTTAATGATTTTAATGAGAAATTCAATTCAATTAAAAATATTTTATGCACCTTCAATTTGACTAGAGCACAGTCAGTGGAGGGTAGTTATATGATAGAAGACTAGAAAGGTAGGTGGGAGATGAGGAGAAAGTCCTATGGGGAAATTATTTTTGATATTTTGTAAGATTTATGGTCTAGTAGATGTTAGTGCTTCCTCCAGTGATGTGGATTATGCATGACCCACATGGGCCAGAAGTGCTGGTGAGAAAGGGACAGATCTGAAGGATTTGGAATTACTTGTAGCGTTTCTTAAATACCAGAACTGGGAATATGTCCTTACACATCTTAAATGAGCCAGGGCCCAATTAGCCAATATGGGCAGCTGTGCTGCTCCCATCTCCTTGTGTGCAAAGCTCAACCTTTAAACTGGCACCCCCAGAATCATATAGTATACAACTTCTTTCTTCTATTTCTTGCCAGGAGGGATGTAGATATGAGTGAGTCACTGGGACATCAGAATGAGAACCTTCTTCTTTGTTTCCAAAATAAATTTTAAAGTGTTTAAATAGTGTTTCAGTCTGGATGGAATATTTTCCACACTCTGCACATCTATAGAGTTCCTTATCTTGTACTAGCTACGTAGTTTCCAGCTTTTTCCTTCTCTTAATCATTCTTACTTTTCTTCAATTAATTCTAGCATCTGCTTGGACAAGTTTTCCTTAGCAATCCCTTGCATTATATATATACTGAGATACTAAGGGGATGGGCCATATGTGGCTTAAACAGCCTCAGGAGACTAACCTAAACACAGTTGACAAAAATCTTATGATGTCATGTAGTGTGAGGACATTTAAAAATGAAGAGTCACTTGGATTGGGGCACAATTTAGAATTAGCCAGTAGGAGGATAACATGAAAGTGACTGTGTAACATGAATCTATGCTTCCACACCCAGGATCACCACTAGCTGTTGAAAACATAAGACCCTCTAATGAGTCCTAGTTATTTCTGACCTATTCAATGAGTTTAGTGGGGGTTAACTTTTTGTCACTACTGACTATTTAGAAATCTCTTCCCAAAAGAGTGTGGGTATACCTACCAACAGTTTATTAAGAGGACAAAAGACAACTCCTGTTTAAGTTTCAGTGATTGAAGGTGATCCAAGTTTGGTCTGTAGCTGCAATTGGATACTCTTAGAGAGTGTCTTCTAGTGACTAGAAGTTCTCCAAAGCTTTTTTATTTGGCCTGACCTCATGGGAGGATGGACTCTAATGGAAGGAGCCTTCTCTTAGGCTGATAAATAAAAGTGAGCTGACAGACCTGCTCAATTTTTTCCTTGTTTGGAGGACCGATCAGAGCCAAGTAGAGCAGAATTTGATTCTGGGAGTGAGGAAGCCGATATATGCATAAAGTTTACCTGTACTTTTTCCAAGGCTAGCTTGGGGCAGAAGTATTTAGGAGCCAGTGAAAATGCATGGATTTAGGAGATGGGATGTCTTGTTCAAGAAGCGACAAGGAAGCCAGTATCACTGGATCATGGGGTTTGTGGCAGAGAGTAAAATATGAGAAGACAGGCAAACATGGGTGGGTCGGGATCTGCATTGTTATGGAGAATATCCAGAAAGAAGAGATAGAATAGTCCAATAGAGTATTAGAGTCAGGGAATTCACTCTAAAAGGAAACTTGCCAGAAATCACTTTGTAAGTTATAGAATCATTAAAGGCCATGAAGTGTTATTTCCTAATTTTCTGTCAGTTATATTCAGACATTTGTTTTGTATATTAAGTTTTCTAAATGTTGAATATACCTTCATTGAGAGTTTTTGTTATACCTTCAGTAACCACTAAGACATTCCAGAATTCCACATTGGAGAAGGCTACAGAAAACATCACTGAATCAAAGACAGGCAGGAATAGTTTTAACTAGCTATCACTGCTTTCCTCAGCTATAATAAGCAAATCCAAATGGTTTTTGTCTTGTACAAAGCATTTAGGCATGATTTCATGCCGCTGCTGTAGCAGATTTATCCATTTACCATGCAGGTCATGGAGCAACCACGAAGTCAAAAAAGTACCTCACACTGATAATTTTTTATTTCTATTTCTTGCTATTCTCTTGAGCTCCATTTTCCCCCTCCTGGTTGGTCCAGCTGCAAAAACAGATGCTTATTTAGTTGCTGACACACAGCATTAATTTGTGACCAACCTGGGGAAAAAGGCTCTGAATTTTTCAGTTTGGAGGAAAAAAATGTCTTTTGGGGCAAGGTAGTCATTGAAAGTATGTCAAGGACTGAAGTGTTTAGAAATCAGTCATCTAATCACAATTCTCTGTAATACTCAAAGCAGATAGTTTTTAGTTCCTGAGCATGCAGAGGACCTTAGGCAGCCAATGATCAAGCATGAATTTTCCTCAGTATAATTGCATGTGGTTTGCTCTGTTGGTGAGCTTCTCAAGGATCAAGTTGTTTCCCTTAAATTGATTCCTAGAGTTTGTCAAACTTCTTTCTTTGACTTTGTAATGCTAAATCAATTCCATATTTCATATAAGGAAATCCCAGGGCCCAACTGTCTCCATTCGGGCTGTAGACTGGTTGTAATTAAGTTTTCACTTTGAAATGGTTATTTGTGAGCAGGAGATTACACCTGGTTTGAAACAGATATACAAACATTTGTCATATATTTACACTTTTATGTAAGGAAATAAGTACTCATTTTAAAAATGTCTTCCCCCTCAAATTAGTGATATTAATTGTTCCTTATGTCATAAACTCTCATGACCCTGTCTTAATTGACATTTTTCTTCATTCGAAGGGGACTGGAGAGTTAGGAAACCCTTCATATGTTTTGTGCTTTCACATTACACATGCAAAACAAATGTTTATCTAGTTTGAGTGATAGAATCCCCATTTGCGTATTGAAGAACAACTCATTTGAACATGCGTGGGTATATTTGCCTTTCATTTAAACTGTATGTTTACTATATAGCTTGCCCTTGGATATGTTATTACTGGCTTTCAAAAGAACCATTGGAGACTTGAAAAATCTGAATCAATACGGCTACAATTCTGGGAAGGTGACAAGGAAGTCATAACCTAGGAGCATGAAACTGAAATGTTTATCCATCCTAACATAGAGCCATAACCCTTACACTGAGATGGCATTGTCCAGCTGCCATAACATAGGCCTCCTGGTTCCCAAGCACTCACAAATCTTGTATAATGTTCCCTAGATCAGCTCAGCATTGCCTCAGGATGGCAGTGCAGTAGAAATTTAATTATTGTTCTCATTTCTAATGCAAATAAAGGGAATTCTTTGAATTATAAAGTGATCAGTTTCTTGTTTTCCTTGTATTTCCTTTGCAAAGAATAATGATCTTTGGATTTTCAGACAGAACAATACAATGGGAAATTAATAGCCAAGATAAGTAGGGATATATCAATCAGCAAGCATTTATTAAAACACAATGCGTCAGGGACCATGCTAAGCTCCATCTATACAAAAAAAAAAGAAAGCAAAAATAGTTTCTGACTTCAGGGAGTTTACATTCAAAACAAAATAGATGTATACATGATACCTAGAGTAAATGAAAGGCAACTTTAGAAGGAAAGACACTAGCAACTGGAAGAACTAAAACAGGTTTCCTGCAGAAGATAACATTTGAGCTGAATCTTAAAAGAGATTCAAATAATTTGATTGACCTGAACAAAGGAAAATTATATCCTAGGGTACTGAAATCAGTTAGAGAGGTGATTGTTGAACCACTGTTACAGAGAATGCAAGCAATACCATGTGATTAGAGAAGAGAAAATGTTGTAATGGGAATGCAATGGCGTCTCCAAACTATAGACCAGTCAGTAAGCTTGACTTTCATTTCAATTCAAAATTCTATAATATGTAATTTAAAAGTTGCTTAGCAAATATCTAGAAAAGGAAGAAGTGATCATAATGAGTCAGTGTGACTATTACTTCCTTTTTAATGAAAGTAATTTGTCTTGTAGAACATGGGTGTGAAGCGACCACTATTTACCAACATTCTTCCTCTGTCCCCCAGCCCCTGGGTTAGACTAGTTTTCCCTGAAAGTAGATGAAATCTTCTGTAGGACTTGATCTGCCTAGTGGGCTAAGACTCAAGGTATGCCTTCCTTGACTGTAACTTCCCTGTGGCCTCTGTTTTCATTGACGTGACTTCTTGGTCACATAGGAGCATAAAAAGGCCTACCCAAATAGAATCGGGATCTTTTCAACTTGGCATCTATCCTAAGATCCTGTGAGCCACCAATTTACTTGGCTGCAGCATCTAATACATCTGATGCAATAGTCACTGTGAGCCACCACACCCTGCTGTGTTGATCATTTCAGTACTGGGGCAGGAGTGTCTACCTAAGCTAGTTGCTGCAGTATCTATGTTGAATATCCTTTCAGTGTGATAGCTAGAGGGAGGCACAGTATGGATGGAGAGAACAAAAAAATTGGAAAAATTTCTTAAGGGGGTAAAATAAATAATAAGAGAGGAATAAAGGAATATTCTTTGGTCCAGTGGGAATCCAGTTTAGATTAGATAACAAGTTTGTAGAGGACGCAGAGCCATTCATCAACACCCAAGCAGAGGTTGAGGAGATAGGTAGTGGGAACTGGAGATGAGAAGGTCATGAAAGGAGAGGACAAGGAGATGTGAGATTATAGCATAATACAATTGTTGAACTGGTTAAGTACAGGATCAGGATTTGTAAGGGAGGAGAGTGAAGCCAGAGCAGGAGTGAAGATCTGGGAAGAGCTAGGGGGGCTCGATGTCACAATGAGTGCCAAGAATAGGCTAAGAGAGGAGAGGTGGAATGATAGGAGATTATGGTTATACAAAAGGATTTTGCCATTCTTAATCATGGAAACACTTGAAGGTGATGGGAAAATCAATGGTGTGACTTTCCCTGTGGGTGGCTGTGGTAGAATTAAGGGTTAAAAAGACAACTAAGTAACTGGGAGGCCAATGTATTTGAGGGAATAACAACATGTATGTAGATATTCCATAGTATAAGGACAAAAGATAGGGTGGTGAGAAAAGCTATGAACTCCTTGAGAAAGGGAGGAGAAAAATTTTGGTGCTGGTCGATGGCTGTTACCAGGATCTTGATTAGGTTAACCATTGAATAAAACTTAAAGGAGGAGAAGTTAATGAGTGATGGTGGTTTATCAGCTATAGGGGCTAGAGTATCATTTGACTAGAGTTTCCACTCTCAAGAGTACTAAGAATGGCAGAGGAAAGATCAGTTAGCTTTGTGAGGAAAGTGAGGAAAGAAGATAAACTGGGCTTAGTGTTAGTAATTCTTCCCATAGATGAAGTTCTGGTAACAAGAAATCTGGTGGTCTTTGGTCTTGGGCTAGGTGAAGTAAAGGCCGATTGTTAGAGGCTCCACCCATGGAGATGAGGGTCCTGGTTCCTGGGGCTCTAACCCTAGAATTGAGAGGGGAATAGGATCTGAGGCATGCGTGCTGTGTTGGTTCATAAGAGCCTGATACCAGAGATTGATTTGGCTGCAGAATCTAATACATCTGATGCAATAGTCATGTTATTTTAGAGACTGGAGCAGCTAGCAAAATGTCGTCTATGAACAGTGCCATCTATCAAGCCCTCTCCAATTTGGAATACGTGCTGGACCTCCTCCATGACAGTGGTAAACACTTGGTTTATGTCTTCGTATTAATGATCAGTGGATAATCATATAAGATTATATCTGTTACATCTTTCAGGGAATATTATATAAGGTTGATTCGAGTAACAAGGATGAACTGCTTGTTGAAGTAGAAATGACATGAAGATATAAATGAATAGCTAGCATTTATACAATGCTTTAAGGTTCTCAAAGCACTTTACAAAAGTCATCTCATTGTAACAGTCTCTTGGGGAAGACAAATCACAAACTGAAGCTGAAAAGGGAGGGCACCAAAGGGTGCGCAATAGTGCTGGTGGTAATGATAGAGTCAAAACTAAGCTGATGGCAAATGAAGAAATGCCTGGAATTCTGAGTCCTCTATAAAGGGAAACTATGGGAGGAATTTTTTGCTCTACCCTCCAGTCCTCCAATCAAAGAGGCACAAATAACTGAGAGTAGTGATGCTTCTTCACAAGAGTTAAACTTAGTTATTCCAGGAAAGTTTCTCATAGTCCCCTATCTCTCAGTAACTACTCATTTCCCTATCTCCACCCCCTTGTGAATATCACCGTTAATAGACTCCAAAGAGTTCAACTGCCAGCTCTCTCGTAGAATACTAAAAGGCGGTACCCATGGTCACTGTGGGGGAGGTTATTGAGGCTGGTGTTACGCTTTGAAGGAACACGCTGTTCAGTTTTAATTTTAATTTGTATTCTTTCTACTTGCATTTCTGTAGTCATCATATATATTATTTTCCTGATTTTGCTTATTTCGCTTTGTGTCAGTTCATATAAATTTTCCCTTGCTCTCTCTAATCTTTATAGTCATTAATATCATTAAAAGTAGCATCGTCGATTTGTAGGCAATTCCAATTCTACTCTTAGAGATTTGCTTGCTGTATACCATGCACAAGTAACAGCATCACTGAGTTTCATTTTCCTCATCTGTAAAATGTGGAAATTGGATTGAATTATCTTTTAAGGTCCCCTCAGTTTTAAATTTATACTTTTTTATTATTTATTATGGCGCAGTAACATTCTATCACATTCATGTACCAGAATTTACTTAGTTATGCTCCAATGGACATCTTTTTTGTTTCCATTTAATTGATATAAAAAAAAGCTCTGTTATAAATATTTTTATTTAAGAGGATTTTTTTTCTTTAAGCTCCCTGAGATTGATGCCTAGAAATGAGAATTCTGAGTTAAAAATATGAAAATAGTAGTTATTTTTTGTACATAGTTCCTTCTTTTTTTTTTTAATGGTTGGAGCAATTCACAGATCCATGAAAAGTATATTACTATGCCTATCTTGCTGTAAGCCTTACAAAATGAACTCTTTCCATCTTTTGTCATCTTTTTCAATTTTCTAGGGTGATATGAAATGTCAGAATTATTTTGATATGCATTTTTATTAGTGATTTGGAACAATCTTTCATATAGTCATGAAGAGGTTGAAATTTTAATGAAAACCATTTGAATCCATAGATATGTACTTTCTCTCCCTTCCTCCTTCTCCCCCTCCTTTCTTGCTTACCTCCTTTCCCTTCTCTACCCTTCCCTTCTCTTGGGTTATATTATTTCTATGTAGAGATGCTGTTGATTTTCTAGATTTATTTTGTGTCCTGATGTTTGCTGAAATTATTGTTTTAGCTAGGTTTTTTTTGGTCATGATCGTGGGGATGTTATCTCGTCACTATGTTTAAGCCTTTAGTTTCTCAATTCTCTTATTGCTCTTGCTGAGATTTCTAAAAATATGTCAAATTTCAGGCAAGAAGGGTATATCTTTGCTTTACCCCCGTATTTATTTGAAACATTTCTGGTGTTTTTCCATTGCAAATACTACTATTTTTAGATATATAGCTTAAAAATATAGTTAACAAGTATCTATTTTCTCTCTACTATGACAGGGTCAAGGTATAGCGTGTCTGACGGTGGTTGATCAGACTAATACAAGGTCAGAAGGCTTTGCCACAAGTTGGGCACAGATGGTTTCAAGACCTTTGTAAGGAGATATAGATAGTTAAGCTAAATAAATCTCCACAGTGGCCATGTCCAAAAAAACCAGTTTCATTCTCCACTCTGAGTCCATCACCTCTCTATTAGGAGGTGGGTAGCATGTTTCATTTACGTTGTCTTAAATCATAGTTGGTTAATGAATTTACGAGAGTACACAAATTTTTCAGAGTTTTTTTTGTCTTTATAGTGTTCTTGTTATTTTATAAATTGTTCTCCTAGTTCTTTGCTCATTTGAAAAATGAAGAATTTATACAAGCCTCCCAGGTTTCTTCATCATTTCTTCATTTCTTAAACATTTCTTACAACACAATATTCAGTATTTTATTTCATTTATATATTGTAATTTGTTCAGTCATTTTTTCATTAATGGGCACCCCTTTGGTTTCCAGTTCTTTGCCACCACAAATAAATATATACTCCCTTTGTAGTGGCAAAGAACTGGAAATTACAGGGATGCCCACTGGTTGGGGAATGGCTGAACAAGCTGTGAAATATGATTGCGCTGGAATACTACTGTGCTATAAGAAATGATGAGCTCGGTGATCTTAGCAAAACATTAAAAGACTTGCATGAAATAATGAAGAACAAAATGGGTGGAACCAAAAGAACATTGTAATAGCAATATTATTTTAAGAATGACTTTAAGTGAATAAGTCACTTTGCGTGTTATAAATATCCAAAATAAATGTGGAGTGTATGATGAAAGATGCTATCTGCATTCAGAGAAAGAACTGGTAAAAAAAAGTACATATAGAATAATTTTACACACATACACACACCTACATACACCTATATCTATCTATGTATAAATGGATATAAATATAGATATACCTATTTATATATAATGGAAGCCATCTCTAGGGTGGGAGAGGAAAGAAAAACATAAATTTATATAACTTTATTATATATTTAAAAGGAATAACAAATTATATGTGATAGATTTTCAGTCTCATGTGCAATCATCTTTTTTATTTTACTATTATACAAATGCTTGTTTTATTCCATAAATTAAAAAAAAATTATGCCTAATTTCCCCTAGTACCTCCAATATTTACATTTGTCATTTTCTTTTTTTTGTCAACTTTACCAATAAGATGTATATGAGATGGAATTTCCCAGCACCTAAGCAATTAAGATTGCTTAATTTGCATTTCTCTAATTATTAGTGATTTGGAGCCTTTTTTCATATGGCTGTTGGTAGCTTGGATTACTTCCTCTGAAAACTGCCCGTTCATATTCTTTGACCATTTAGCAATTGGGGAAATGGCTCTTATTCTTATAAATTTGAATTAGCACCAAAAGGAGGAGGTAAAGAAAACTTTATTTTAATTAATTTCTAGTGTTTATGTATATATACACATATAAATATATATCTTTGTGTCATATCTTATATATGATATATGTGTATATGCATATTAATGACTACATCAGTTCAAAGAATCTCAGAATTGAAAAGGACCTTACTCTATTCTAACCACTATCTGATGAAGAATTCTCCTTACAACAGTCCCAACCAATGGTCATCAAGACTCTACTTGATGTTGTCTAGTAAGGGAAAACCTACCAATGCCAAAGTCAGTCCATCTCGTGTTTGGATAACTATAATTTTTAGAGAGTTTTTCCATTACTATTAGTGGAGAAAAAGTTAAATATTTCTCTGCTTATAAGTCACTTTCCTTGAGTCCTTTAAGTGTGACCAGATGGTGCTAAAACTAGAAGAAAACAAACACAACCAAGAGGGACCAGGATTTCAGGTTTGAGTGAGAAGAACTGAGTTTAGTGAGTTATCAGACCTAGAAATAAGACCATACATCCTAAGCATCTGAAGGGGGAGATTAAAGGCCCCAAGATGGAAGCCAAAGTAGATCAGGAAGACTTATTCTCACATTACAAGAAAATATTTTTAAATGTCTCTGTATCCAGTTTGTATCCACAGTGTTTGAGGTAAACACGTACAAATTTTTCATGGTGGATGACAATGAAATGCTGCCATTGACTGCAGAGAAGAGTACAGAGAAGAAGGAATGTTTATGTACTTTTAGATATACACTTCTAAAATGTCATAGAACTTGCTTATCTTCTAGCTACCACCACACAGTTGAAGACTAATTTGCGCATAGTCTCAAATGGAAAACTGGGCAGGAAGAATGCTTCATTTTTCCAGTCAGAAAGCAGAGAATTAAACCAAATGAAAGTTCAATATTTTTTCTTTCCTAACAATGAAGTAACAGTACTATTATTAGTGTAGCACTTAGGCTACCTCCCCCGACATGTAGGGACTTCAGGCAGGATTTCCCAGTTTTGAGGTATTCTGTGGAACTGTGTCCACTCAATGGAAACCATTACACAAGCTTGAACCCCTGTTTACTTTTGTTAGCCAGAGCACACAGTTCTTTTAATCAAAGCATAGTAAGAAAAATAGCAATAAGATATTTCTCAGGTAAACTGGGGTACAATCTTCCACAAGGAACTTGTATTGGGGAAGGGGTTACTTGGGAACACATGCCATCACCCTGCTCCCCTTGGCCTTGTTTCTTGCTGGTGTTGTATACTCATACAATGGCATATGGGTGTGGTTTAGAGTCTTTGCCAGGTGTTGCTCCTTGCTGGTCTGATGTAGCTTATGCTTAATGGTGGCCCATCGGTCATGTTCTTACTTCCACGTGTACTTCTGGGCATGAGGTTATAGGTTTGTTTTCTGCTTCCAGAGTCCAGTTTCATCTGGAGTCCCTGGCTAAGGGGTTACATCTTCCCCAAAAGAGGAAGAAGAAGCTCTGGTATCTGGTTTGTTTGCTTTTGGTTTTGTTTTTAGGTTACAGTTTAAGTGACTGTAACTCTTTGAAAGTGGGGCTTTCACATAAAGTCATATAGTTCTGGGGGAAAAAAAAACATTTATCTACTTTTTCTCCCCCATGATGAGAATCCATCGGGTCTCAAAACCTTGACTAGTATGTTTTTCTTCTCCAAAAGGAGTGTCTTTATTTCAAAGACCAAACTTGTTTGGAACAGAGAGCAGCTAAATAGTCCCCAAAGGCATTGTCTGTTTTCCAAATGTGTCTTCCCACTATTTTCCAGATTGGCAGTTTTTCCAATGAGATATTTCACATTGTCTTCTGTTTTTCATTCTTTTAGTTCTGCTTTGTAATATCTTGATTTCTCATAGAGTCATTAACTTCCATTTGCTCCATTCTAATTTTTAAGGAATTATTTTCTTCAGTGAGCTTTTGGACTTTCTTTTCCATTTGGCCAGTTCTGATTTTTAAGGCATTCTCCTCATTGGCTTTTTGGACTCGTTTTGCCATTTAGGTTAGTTTGTTTTATAAGGTGTTTTCTTCAGTATTTTTGGGGTCTCCTTTAGCAAGTTGTTGACTCGTTTTTTATGATTTTCTTGTGTCACTCTCATTTCTCTTCCCAATTTTTCCTCTACTTCTTTTATTTGATTTTCAAAATCATTTTTGAGCTCTTCCATTATCTGAGACCAATTCAAATTTTTCTTGGAGGTTTTGAATGTAGAAATTTTGATTTTGTTGTTTTCTTCTGGTTGTATGTTTTGATCTTTGTCACCAAAGTAAGATTCTATAGTCTGAGGGTTTTTTTATGTGGTTTGCTCATTTTCCCAACCATTTACTTGACTTTTTAACTCTTTATTAAGGTAAGACTCTGCTTCCAGTGTGTAGGGTGTACTGTCCCAAGATTCAGTGGTTTTTGTGCAGCTGTTTTCAGAGATACTTCTAGGGGCCTATATATTTTCAGGTCTTCCAAGGTGGTATGATCAAAAGAGAGGTGTTTACTCCTCTTCCTGCCTGTGCTCTGGTCTGTGAGTAACCACAAGCACTTTTTTCTGCCTTGGAACTGTGAGGAGGATTCCATCTCTATCATAGCCACACCTTCTGCCATGTCAGTTCTTCTCCTCACCCCAGGATTGCAACCCAGGACTGCAACCTCAATCCAAGGAAGGCAAAGCCAGAGAATCCTGCCTTAGCACCCACAAAGAGATCCTTGCAATCTCCCTGTGATCAGCCACTTGATCCCCCCACTATCTGTGTGCCAAGAGCTGCAAGAAGCAGCCACTGCTGCCACTGGTGCTGCTGCCTCCGTCACCCCAAGGCTGGTGCCTGCCACATAGCACTCCTCTCTCATCCAGGTCCCAACAGACCTTTCCTACTGACCTCCTAAACTGTCTTTGGTGTTTTTGGATTGAGAAGTCTGGAAACTGCCACAGCTGCTATTGATTCAGTCCCCTGAGCCCTGCTCCAGGTTTGCTGGGGTGCCCAGTCTGTACCGACGGCAGGCGTTAGTCTGTGCTACTCTCCCAGTCTGGTGTAATAGACCTTTCCTGTGAACCTTCCAGGTTGTTTTGGGCTGGAAATTTTTTTTACTCTGTCATTTTGTGGATTCTGCTGCTCTATAATTTGTGTAGAGTCATTTTTTACAGGTATTTGGAGAGGTTTGGGGGAAATCTCAAGCAAGTCCCTACTTTTACTCTGCCATCTTGGTTCTACCCCCTATCAATGATATTTATGTTGGACCTTTTGAACATACTCTCAAGAATTTCAGAGTTTGAGAGTTCACATGTTGGACCTTCTATAAAAAAAGAAGATAATTTTTTACATTGCTCCTAAACAACATCTATCTGTGGAGAAAGTAGCCTTATCTATCCATATAGACATTATAGCTGAAAGAATAAAACAATATCATAGTTGAGAGGGGACAGGGAAGAAATTTGGATCTTGCTATTATATTTTATATATTGCTATTATTATTATTTGGACATTGCTATTATAGTGAATTTATTTAGACAAAGCGTGTTTGATGGAAAGGAGTGGGGAAAGTCAGCTCCAAAAAGTCCATCTCTTCTCCAAGGGTGTTCAAGCCCTTAAAGGGTCTTTAAGATCAAAGAGGCTTCCACCAGACTGGAAGAGCTTCTATGAATGCTTTGTATCTTTCCATATCTACTTAGAGGTTCTTTTTCATCTTATGAATTTTATGTAAGGTGAAATAGCTACCCTGCCAATATGTGTTTACAACCTTGGGTATTTTTATGGGAAATGGGGACCTTGTTATTCAAATCCTGAGAAATCTATATATAAGCTATACTAACCTATATTTTGATACTTCCCCAGAGTGAATTTGGGGTAGTAGGGGCATAATAAGTCAAAGAGAGAAAAAATGACCTTAGGCGATCAGCACCCAAAATTGAAGCAATTTATGAACCTAGAGTTATGAAGGGTCCTGGGCCTTTAAGAAGATCACTTTCACAGCTGTGTTGAGAATGGATTAGAGTGAGAAGAAACTTAAGTCAGGGAGATCAATTAGAAGCTTATTGTATTAGTCTAGGTGAGGTCTGATGAGGGCCTGAACTAGGGTGATGGTTCTATGAATGGAGAGAAGGTTACACAAAAGAGATGTTGCTGAGGTAAAAATGTCAAGATTTGTAATTGACTGCATAGATGAGGTGTATGAAAGTGAGTTGAAAATTACATTGAAGTTGTTGGCTTGAGTGACTGTGAAGATGATGATGCTTTGGAGAGAAACAGTTTGGAAGAAAGGTAAGTTTGGGTGAAAAGAGAATGAATTCTGTTTTGGACATGTTAAGTTTGAGAAGCCATCTAATTTGAAATATCCAAGAGTTGAGTATTCAGCTTTGGGGCTCTGGATAGAGACTAGGTTAGATATGTGGATCTGAGAATCATCTGTATAGACATCATAATTGAACACATGGGAGCTGATAAGATCACCAAGAAAACGAGTGAAGAAGAAAAAAAAAAGAGTGCCCAGGAAAAAGTCTTGCAGAAGACTCATAGGAGACTTATCATGTATAAATATCTAGCAAAGGAGACTGAGAAGCACTGAGATGAGGAGAAAGAGAATAAGGATAGAGATATGTCACAAAACCTTGGTAGGAAAAGAAATCAGTCAGCAGTTTTAAATGCTTCAGAGAGATTAGCAAGGATAAGAATTGAGAAAAGTCCATGGTTTTTGGCAATGAAGACAGCATCAGTAATTTTAGTTCAAGCAGTTTCTACTGAATGAGTTGGAAATCATATTACAAAAGGATTGAATAGATTGAGGGGAAAGGAAGTAGAGGCATTGAGTGTTAGAAGACTATTTCAAGTTTAGCTGAAAGAGGACAAAGATATAGGAGAACAGCTATCAGGGACGGTAGAATCCAGTGCTGGGGTGGGGAAGCTGCAGGTTCCCCACCCCTGATCTAGTGTATTTATTGTTATTATTATATTAATTTAAGAAAGGGGGCTTCCCATTCTACCTCAATTGATGTGGTGACACAGGATCCAGAATGTAGTAACAAGATGTTAAGGATTTTTCGATAATGCTGCTCTATATTCCCACAAGTCTACTTCCCATGAATGTCTTCAATCAATTTGAAAGACTTTTATCTATTGCAGTTGTTCAGTTGCTTAATTGTGTTTGACCCTTTGTGGATTCTTGTGGACCATCGCATGCCAATCCCTTCTGCCTTCTATTATCTCCCAAAATAATACTTTCCATGTCCACTGGGAAAGATGTTGAACTGGTTTGTCATTTCTTTCTCCAATGGATCATTTTGCCAGAACTCTCCATAAAGCCTGTCTGTTTTGAGTAACCCTGAATGACGGCTCATAGTTTCATTAAAGCTCCTCTTCCACAATGAGGCAATGATCCAGGAGGAGTTTTATCTATTAGATGAAGGCAACTGACATCCCAGGAAATATTTTAGATGGTCTGAAAAATCAGTCATACCCATTGGGATTTTAAATAAGAACAGCAAGCCATTCAGCAAATGAGGGGATTATGCAGAGGAGAATTTTGTGGGAGATACTCATGCAGTAGGAGAGAGGACTTACTTTTCTTCAGTCTACCATATCATTGGAATTTTTGAATCAGTGAGAGATAGTACATCTGGTAACAGAAGCACACATATGAGGCCAGACAGAGATAAAGGAATAGTCGACTGGCTTTTCATCACACTAGTCAACTGACTGGTCATCCAAGGAAGGAAGAATTTTTAAGGAGCATGACCCCATTAAAACAGGAGAATGTTGGCTATGGACTAGAAAAAAGGAGCAGACCCCAAACAGCTTTTATGTGTTAGGGTTGAAACTTGAACGTAGGTCTTCCTGTAGCAGAAAGCAGTTTTGTAAACACTGCCCTTCTATTCAAAATAGATTTAAGGAAGAATTATCCCAATGTTTTACAATAAGCTTGTTTAGAAACATTACCTTAGTACTTAGCAGCATTTCACCAAAGACTCAAAATAAATGTTTGCTTTATTTTTATGCCCAAAGTCTGTTTCTTTTTAACTAGATCAATCCTGTCAAATAAACACTAATATATGATCGTGTACAAAGGATAGATTGTTCCCATGATAACAAAATGGGAAGATACTCTTGGGAAAAATATTGGTTCTAGAATTCATTGTCAACTCAAAACTAATACAGAAATAAATGATGTCTTTTTGTATGTGTGGTAAAAATCCTAAAAAATATTCACTCACTGTAGCCCTTCTGCCCTGGGAAAAGCTTCATCATTCCAGCCCAAATGTGTTTCAAAACATCTTTGTTTTCTCTTGAAGAACCAAATGAGTTGAATGTAAATGTGTATTTCTTCTGCCTGTCAGTTACCCCGAGAATATTCACTGTTCCCTCCTTTTAGTGATTGCTCATTACAGATGACTGGAAATGAACACATTTAATCAGGGTAATGTGGGGCCACCAGCAATCATCATCATTTGAATTTCTGCATAGAAGCCATGTTCCATCTATTACAAGTTATTTGCCCATGCAAATAGTGGCAAAGAGCTGTGATGGTGACTGACAGGTGAGGCCAGCCATGGAGAGTTTTTTGTCTCAGGAGCAAAAGACTCTGACAGGTGTGTCTTTCTTTCCATACCCTTTTCTTGTAAAAGACCTGAATGGATCAAATCTTTAAGATCACTTTTTCCTTTTCTGGATTTTTTCCCTTCTTGTTAAACTGTTTAGCTGACCTTCCCTTGATAAAAGAGCGGTCTAGAATGAAAGTTTGCTATTTTGTTGCTCTTTTCACTCTCTCTAGAGAATCCTAATGGGGAAGCAGGCTTACCCCTAATACTGGGGGATCACTTCATCCAGGCCTGACATGCAGCTGCCTCAGGGGTTGAACAGAAAAGTGGTTTAGATGCCACAAAATGCTTCACTAATGTGGATGAAAAGCACTCATTCCTCCATTCTTCCAAAAGGATACAGAATGAGAACAGTATAGATCTCGTGCTTGTTGGTGGCATTTGGCCAGAGATGATGTGTCTTCAGCAGCTTTTGTATGTGTGCTTGGAAAGATGGGTGATAGAAATTATTTGAAGGGAAAAAATGCGCCTTAAGCTTTGTGGCTTTTTTTCTTCCTTTACTCTATGGGAATCTCAAGTCAGAAAACCTATTCTATGTGAAATAAGGTTACCATATGATAGATTGCCTCTGTCTCCCAAAGCTAGTTCTCCAGAAAGTTATAATAAAATATCAGAAAACTAAAAGCCCCCTATAAGTGCTAGACTCCAAAAGACAAACAGCATGCTAATAAATAGAAAAAGATATTCCCCCCAACTCCACCCCCTTTAAAGTTATAGTATACTATGCATTATCTCAGCTTTAGCTTGTTGTCATTGCTGAAAGTTTCTAATGTCATCCAGGAGAGTATTCACTTTTTTTTTTCTCTTTTGCTCATTTTGTCTTCCTGGTCTACCTCACCACTTAGTAATATTTTTAACACCTAGTAAAGCGCAGGGTTCCCTCTGGTAACTGAGTAAAGTTTTCCTGGGTGTGGAGCTCTAGCCTGGTTGCTCTTAAGGAAGCTTCTTTTTCATTGAAATTGCCTCAAGTGTCCCTACTTCACAACCTGTTTCTCCTAATCTACACTAGCATCCTATAGACCAGTGATTCTCAACCTTCTTAATGCTGCGACCCTTTTAATACTCATATGTGGGTGCATCTGCATGTGGGCAGACCTGCCTGGAGACAGATAGAGGAGCGGTGTCTTGGTTCCTAAGACCGTGGGAAATATGTGTTTTTCAGTGGTTTTAGGTGACCTCTGTGACTCCTGTGAAAGGGTCGTTCAACCCCCAAAGGGGTCATGACCCACAGGTTGAGAGCTGCTGCTATAGGCCCTAAAGGCTCCTGGCACCCTATCACACAGAGAGTTATTCCACTCAATGGATTAAGAATTGTACCCCAGCTAGATCACTCAACCTGGAACCAGGAAGACCTGAGTTCAAATCTAGCCTCAGATACTTACCAGCTCTGTTATTCTTTACAAGTCACTTAACCTTGCTTACCTCAGTTTCCTCATTTGTAAAATGAGATGGAGAAGAAAATGACAAATCACTCCAGTATCTTTGACAAGGAAAACCCCAGATAGGATCATAACTAATCGAATATGCCTGAACAACAACCATCCAAATATACCTAAACCACTAAAATTGGTTGACTTTAGGCCACTCTTGACATCCTGGTTAGTCATCTACCTGAAAACCTGAACCTGATAGGGCATCTTGCCATCTCCTCCATCCCGTTGAGTACTTCTGTCTCACACTTACCCCTTCACCTCCCAACACCTTATGCCTATTCTTCTGCGGATAGTAATCAAAGCAATACTACCTTTGCTACTGGAAAGGGTGTCACAATCAACTACTCTGTGATTTCACTTACCACACCTTTGACTTCCTACATCAAAACTCCCTTCCCTGACCACCATTCCTGCATGTGCATTGTCTACTCCTATCAGAAGGGAAGCTCTTTGAAAAGAGGGACTATCTCACTTTTGTCTTTGTATACCTTTGTATATACCTGACACAGTTCTTAGCACATAGTAGGCACTAAACAAATATGCTTTCATTCATCCATTCATTCATTCATCCATTCGTTCGTTCCTTCGTTCATTCATTCATTCATTCATTTGTTCATTCATTCTACTAAAGAATAGCATTAAGTCCTGAAAGTCTGACTTTCCCTTTTTTTCACAGTCAGTATAACTTCCTAGGTGTGGACCCATCCCCTAAGGTCCTTGTCAAGAGGAGAAATATTCCATTGGAGCTTGTGGACTCGGAGGCTATTGGTCATGCTGCCTAACTTCCATCTCTCAAAAGATCCATGATCTTATTTCTTTGGCCATACCCCTCCCCTCTACTGACACACGATATGCCTTAGTAGTAGGGTTATTGGTTTTTTAAATCAATTTTTGTGGTCAAAAAGTTTATGTTATCCTTACCTCCCAGTAGTGGCAAGCAAATGAAGTATTTAGCATTTTGCTGTGTACTCCTTCTTGGGATCCACACCAGGATGGTAGTGATGGGTAGATCTCCAAGGTGGGCATGTGAATCAGGTGCCTAAGGAAGTAGTGATAGGAAAAGTTTGCTTTGGTTCTAACCTGCATGTAGGGTGGTTTCAGAATCCTCTAAATCTGAACAAAGTAAAAGGAGTAGACTTGTGGCTAGATAATAAGTTATCTTGCAATTTGGATAAGAATCAATATGGCAGGCAAAAGTGAAATACACTATCACAATATTTGTTGCTATTAAGGGAGACATAAGGATAGGACTTTTCCAAACTACCCTGGTCAGATGAAACCCAGAATTTTCATGTTTATTTCTGGGAAATAAATTTTAAAATTGACAAGCAATTAGCAATGACAAGCTGGAGCTCATCAAGAAGGAAGAATTGGGGAGGTGAAGAGATTAGTGATTATCACACAAAAATTGGTCATGGGAATAGGAATTTTCTCATGAGAGAAAAGAGAAGACATAGGGTAGGCACAATAATTGTCTTCAAAAACTTGAAAGACTGTCACGTGGAAGAGACATTTAACTTGTACAAATTGGACTGAGGGGAACTTCAGAGACATTTTTTGTCTGGGTAAAAGAGAAACTTTCTGCAAAATTGGCCTTGTCCAAAAAAGCAAATATCTTGGGATCTCAACCAAAATTTAAGATTCTGGTGCCTAGGAAAAGTAGGGTAGGGAACCTGGGCAGAGAACATGAGGCTGCTCATGTTAAGGGGTTAGACAGGCCTGGATAACAGAGCCACTGTTAAGTCTGGGGTTCCTATGAGTTGTTAGCATGTGAGTACAGTCACATCAGGGGAATGTTATGAGTGAAATTTAACAAAAGAATATGCTGAGGCAATGCTCTGAGCAATATAATGTGTATAAAGGCCATGCTGCCTGTCAATAAATAGGTCAGTGGAGTGTCTTTATTTATGCCAAAGACCCTGAGCAAAAGGACCATTCCCCTTTTATAGGTTTTGGGGAGTATAGAGCCAAGAACAGAATAGGTGAAATCATGGGATTGAGGGCAACCTGACTGGTTACTAAGCTGAGCTACAGGGAGCAACATGATTGGTTGGAAGTTTGGTACTAGGGGCTAGCAATGATACCTCTTCTTCTCTCATGAGACTAAGAAGTGCTCATTATTGGAATCCAAGTGCAAGGTCAAAAGATAACAGACTGTCCCTTTCTGGACACCAAATCAGACATCCTTGAAAGATGTTTTGGTGGTGTAAAGATACTAGACCCCAACTTCCTTGTGTTCACATGCATCCCCCCAGGTCAGCTAAATTCCTTGAGGCACCAATAGCTCAGTGAGTAGCAGGACAGCTAGATTGCTAAAATTGATCCATTATAGACTGAATGAATTCTGAGCCAAGTTCAAAGACAAAAAAACTATGACTTAAGCAGTCATAGGGCAAATTCAGTTGCTACTAATAGGGTCAAGAAGAAAAGGATACAGGATCAATTCAGTCTTTTTAGGAGGAGTACCATGACTTGCAATCTTGCAGGAACTTCACTTGCAGGAACTTCACACTCCTCCCAGCCCCCACCTCCCACCCCAATTCCTCAAGTAGGTAGAAGGTTGAAGAGAAGTTGAGACAGGCATCTCCCTGGAACATGAAATGCTGCTGGATGAAGGAGTCAGAGGGTAGTCACTGATTTACCCCCAAGAATTCAGCTCATTTAAGTCTCCTTTCCCATATTTCAGACTCTTTTGGCCCTTCTGGGTTGCTTATGGCAACCCTTTATACTGAGAGACCTTGTCAGAGTGGGTGAAATTGGGTGTGGCCCTGGATGTTTGTTTAGTCCTTTCAGTCCTGTCTGACTATTCATGACTCCATTTGAGGTTTTCTTGGCAAAGATACAGAGTGGTTGGCCATTTCCTTCTCCAGCTAATTTTACAGATGAGGTAACTGAGGAAAACAGGGTTAAATGACTTGCCCAAGGTCACACACCTAATAATCATCTGAGGCTGGACTTTATACTCAGGTCTTCCTTACTCTTGGCTCAGCACTCTATTCACTGCCTCACCTAGCTGCCTCATGGCCTTGGGCAAGTCACTTTGCTGGTGTCTGCCTCAGTTTCCTCAGCTGAAAAATGGAGATAATAGTAGATTCTATTCACTGAATTGTTGTGAGGGTCATGTGAGATAATAAATGTAAAGCACTTAGCATGTGCCTGGCACATCATAAGCACTTTTTAAATGCTTTTTCCCTCTTCCTTGTTTCCTATTCTAGAAATCTACTCCACTGACCCAATGATGGGAATCAGACGACTAGAAGAAATGTTTTTTGCAACAGAAGCCTTTGGCTTACCTAGGACAGTTAGGAATTAAGGCAAAAAGTGCTTTGTAATGATAATGGTGATCATACCTTACTTAAATGTCTTTGGTTACAGTTTACTTTCTGAGATCAAGTTCATAAGGTGAAAAGGATCATCAAATTTAGAGCAAAATGTTTAGGAGACTTACTTTCAAACCATTGTAACTTATTTGCTTAAAAAACATTAAAAAAAAGCTTTGGTGTGAGATTTATATGTAAGTGGAAAAAAATTTTTTTTGCATATACTAGAACAGAGAAATGGAGAAAATTGTCTAAGGGTAGGGGATCAAATCAGTCAATACTTAAAGAAATTAATTCAGATTTTTCACTGGAAGGTCAAATACTGAAGCTTAAATACATTGACAATATGATGAGAAGACAGGATTCATTGGAAAAGACCCTGATGTGAAAAATTGAAGGCAAAAGGAAAAGGGAATAGCAAAGGATGAGATGGAGTGATAGCTTCATGGAAATAATGAACATGAACTTGGACTGACTTTGAATGATAGGGGAGGATAGAAGGGCCTGGCCGGATATGGTCCATGGGGTCACAAAGAGTTGGACATGACTGAACAACAATAATGACAAATTCAGAATTTAGAGCCAGACCAGAAGTTCCCCATGTTAGATAAATGGGATGAGAAATGATTTTTTGGCTACTTTTCTATCTGATAACAGGTCCTAAATTGTCTGTGACCATGTAGGAAAGAAGTGCTAACCCCAACCTGACTTTGGACCCTTAGAGCAACTCCTTGATTTCTCCACCTTAGTTCCATCTTTTCTCAGGAAGAGTAGTGGGGTCTCTATCATGAGAGGAAATCAAATAAATCACCACATGTCAGAGATACAGAAAAAGGAATTCCTTTTAAGGTGTGAGTTGGACTAGATTGGTGCCCTCTAAGGTAGAGTTAAGATTTCTGAGGTTACAAAGGTGGTAAGTAAAAGATAGACTCAAATAAAGCACAAAGATTTCACTTTAATCAAGTGATTCCATCTGTTATTTACTGCCTGTGTGACCTTGGCTAATTCACCTTACTTCTCTAGGCTTCAGTTTCCTTCGCGGCAAAATGCAGTCATCAGAGGGGTCAAACTTGCTACCCACAAGCTGATGTTTGTGATAGTCCCCAGTGTGGCAGAATCAAAAAAAAAATCACAATTAAGAAATATTTAATGTATATTTACTGAAATAAATAAAATCACAATAAATTTGTGGTTTTCTAAGTAGATATGTGCCCAATGGGGATCTCTTTCTCTTTGAGATTGACACCATTGGATTAGATGATCTCAAATGTACTTTCTTACTTTAAATCGTATGATTCTATGATGATTTTATACCATCAGAAAGATATCTGTTTCCTTTCAGAATTCTCTGACCATACCAAACACATCTTTAATGTCTAGTAAGGAGGCGAACTTAAAATCTGGAGACCTACCTTAGTTTCAGTCCTACCACTAACTACATAACACTGATATACAATAACTACAAGGAGAGATCATCCAAGATCTTGTTAGTACCTATGTGACTTAAGACAAATCATTCCACCTTGTTGAGTCTCATTTTCTTCAGCTGTAAAGACAAGAGATTATCTTTATGGCCCATCCCAGTTATGTCTATGATGTTCTGATTGTATGATCTCACCTCTCTGGGACTCATTTTCCTTGTTTATAAAATGAGAGCGTTGGATTAGATATTCTTTAATGTCTCTTCTAATTCTGTGATTCAATAATTTTATATCTTTCCAGCTTCCCCCTGCCATGGTAATATTAAGGCAACTTTGGGCTTAGCACAAAGAAAGTAGTTTAGACACTGGAACAATCTGAATTAAGGAAAATTTCTTAAAGATTATAATGAAGGGGATCTTGAGCTGGAATGGACCTTAATCATCTTCCAAACCTCTCATTTAATAGATAGGAAATTGAACCCCAGAGAGATTAAATTACTCGTCTAAAGCTACACAAATAGTAAATAACAGTGTTGGGATTTGAATCCAGGTTTTCTGACTCCAAATTCAATGCGTTTTCAAATTTGGTCAGTTGAATTAAAGACTATGACTGTTTTGGTATACTGAGATGAATTTTTTTTCTTCTGTTTCCTTGGGAATATGAGGAAGGGAAACTAATGCTTTAACCTGTATTAATTAAAATGTTGCTGTATGAGACATTTATTATTTTTTTTTCTCTCAAATCATGAAGCTCCTTATTTTCTAGAATAATTTTTTTCCATGCTATCATATAACAATTAGATACTTTTTTAGTTTACGGGCTTCCGGTCTTCGCACTGCAAAATGGAAAAGGTTAGAATTTATACTTTCCCCTGTTTACTGGGAAGAGAGGAGGGAAGCTTATCTTAATTGTCATTCCTGAATTGGGGCTTAAGTTTGTTAGAGATTGCTCTGTGAACTGCCTTGATTGTTGATTTGTTGAAGAAACTAACCTTCTTGACTGTTTCCTTTATCTTATTTGTACTTGTAAAGGAAAGAAAAACTAGACTGCTGTTATAGCAGGCATTCCTTACTGCTTCAGAGAAGAGAAATTCATTTTTAAAAGCTTATTTACAACAATAAGATTGTAACATAACCTAAAATGTGTTCCCACAACTGTTTTTTCATTTCATTTTAGCTTCTTTGCTGGGCATCTGGAAATGAGTCTTATCTTAAATATCCTTTATAACATTCACCAGTTTCAGAGAGAAGCATTCTTTATCCATCGTACCTTTCTTTCTTTCCTTCTTTCTTTCTTTCTTTCTTTTTTTTAACAATGTATGCATGAAATGGTGGGTTCTGAGTTAATAGAATATTTGTACTTAAGTTATTATAAGTATAAGTAAGGTCATTTTAGTTCTTATCTTCATTAATTTATTTATTTTTAACTTTAAAAAAAATGAATTGCAAATTCTCTGCCTCCCTCCAATTTTTTTCCTGCCCATTAGGAAGATAAGCAGTAGGATATCAGTTATACTCATGAAATAATGTAAAACCTATTTCCATATTATCCATGTTACCAAAAAATAAAAAGAAAATGAAAAAAAATTATACTTCAACTTAACACTCAGAGTGCATTAGTTCTCCCATTAGAAGTGGATAGTATTTTTCAACTTGAGTCCTTTAGAGTTGTTTTGTATCATTGTTTTGATCAGGCCAGCTAATTCTTTCACAGTTTATCATCATTACAGTATTGACATAATGAATTTCTGATTCTGCTCACCTCACTGAATTAATTCAGATAGGTTTTCCCAGGTTTTTCTGAAACTATCCCTTTTCCCATTTCTTATACCACACTAATATTCCTTCACAATCATATGCCACAACTTGTTCAGTCATTCCCCAAACTGATGAGCATCCCTTTGATTTCCAATTCTTTTCTACCACAAAAAGAACTGCTGTAAAGATTTTTGTGCATATAGGTCCTTTTTCCTTTATCTTTGGTCTCTTTGGTATAGAAACTTAGTAGTGGTATTGCCAAGTCAAAGCGAATGCACAGTTTTATAGCCCTTTGGTTACAGGTTCAAATTGTTCTTCAGAATGATTAGACCAGATAGTACATTAAGGTCCGTATTTTTTTCACCTTTCTTCCAGCATTTGTCACTTTTCCTTTTCTGTCATATTGGCCAATCTGCCAGGTGTAAGGTAATGCCTCAGAGTAATTTGTGATTTGCATTTTTCTAATCAATAATGATTTAGACCATTCTTCATATGACTGTAGATTGTGTTGTCAGTCAGGTAATGGTTATAATTTTTATAAATTTGACTCAGTTCCCTATATATTTGAGAAATGAGGACTTTATCAGAGAAACCTGTTACAAAACCTTTTGATATTCAATGCCTTTGGTACCTTTTAGCCAAATGCTGTTTTCTTCATTATCTCTTTTTAGTTAAGTTTACTTTTGCTTTTATTTTGCCTAAGTTCCTGATTGCTACTCTTACCTTTTTTTTTTAATTTAAATTTTTAACCCTATATGAAGCATAATAGGTTCTCCTCCAGCCCCTTATTTTAACTCTGTGTGTGTCTTTTGACTTCAGGTGTGATTCTTGTAAACAATGTATTATTGGATTTTGGTTTCTAATCCAGTCTGCTGTCTGCTCCCATTTTTTGAGTGAGTTAATCTCATTTACATTCACAGTTACAATTACTTACTGTGTATTTCCTTCCATCTTATTTTCTTCTGTTCATCCTTTTCTCTCCCTTTTTACCCTGTCCCTCAAAAACCTGTTTTGCTTCAGACCATTGCCTCCATCCTCTTTTTTATAACCCTCTCTTCCCACTCCCATTTTAGCTCTTAACCAACTAATCTGACATTATAATTATATGGAATAGGAAAAATTATCATGCTGAGTGGCTTATTAGGAACACAAATATTAGAAGTGTTCAGTTCACATAATCAGAATCCTAGACGCTCAGAATCTCTTTGTTGGAAGAGACCTTGGAGTTAATCAAGTTTAACTTATTTTGAAAGCATCTTTTTTACAAGTGATCATATAGCATTTCCTTAAAGACATCTAGTGGGAGAGAGGAAGACTCCCATTTCGTAGGACAGCCCATTTTAAGGAGCTCTTTTTGGATAGCTCTGTTTGTTGGGGAATTTATCCTAAATTTTTCTCTTTGTAGGTACAACCTGTAGTTCCTAGTTTCATCTGGCCTGGTCAAGCATAATAGGTCTAATCCTTTTGCCACATTATAATGCTTAAATACTGAAAGACAGTTATCAGCACCCCCCTTCCCACTCAACCCCTATAGCTAGGCCAAACATGGCCAGTTCCTTTAACCAGACTGCATATGGTATGGAATCAAGGCTCTCTTTTCACCACAACCTCTTCTGTATACATTTTAATTTGCTGATATAATTCCTGAAGCATTGCACTCAGAACTTAATAAAATACTCAAGAAGGCATTTGTCTTCCTAAGTCCTTTCATAGTAGCCCATTCCACTTGGGAATAGCACTTATTTTAGGTCAAACTTTGCTGATATTAAACCTTTGAAAGCTAGAAAATAGTCAAAAAAGATGAGCAAGATGCAAAAACAATCATTGACCATAGAAAATAAATGTGGTGTCAAGGCAAATCAAAACACAACCTCACAAGAGTTCAACATTGTCGATATACGTACATCCAAAACTTCAAAGGGGAATGTGAATTAGTCTCAGGCCCAAAAGCCTACTTAGAAGAGCTCAAGAAAAATTTTAAAAGTCAAATAAGAGAAGCAGAAGAAAAATTCAGAAAATAAATGAGAATTATGCAAGAGAGAGTCAACAACTTGGAAAAAGGACAAAAATTGACTAAAGAAAATAATTCCTTAAAAATACAATTGATCAAATGGGGGAAAAAGTCCACTGAAGAAAATATCTCTTCAAAAAGTAGAATTGGCCAAATGGAAAAAGAGGTACAAAAGCTAACTGAAGAAAACAATTCCTTAAAAATTAGAATTGGGCAAGTGGAAGTTAATGACTCTATGAGGCATCAGGAATCAGTTAAAAAAAAATCAAAAGAATGAAATGTAGAAGAAAATGTAAAATACCTCATTGGAAAAACAACCGACCTCAAAAATAGATCCAAGAGAGATAATTTAAGAATTACTCAACTAGCTGAAAGCCATGATAAAAAAAAGGAACATGGATATCATCTTTCAAGAAATTATCAAGGAAAACTGTCCTGATATCCTAGAAACAGAGGCTAAAATAATCATTGAAAGAATCCACTGATCACCTCCTAGAGATCCCAAAATGAAAACTCCAAGGAATATTGTAGCCAAATTCCAGAATTATCAGGTCAAGGAGAAAATACTACAATCAGCCAGAAAGAAACAGTTTAAATATCATGAAACTACAATCAGGATTATGTAAGACCTAGCAGCTTCTACATTAAAGGATAAAAGAGTTTACAATATGATGTTCTAGAAGGCAAAGGTGCTTGGATTATAACAAAAAATCAACTACCCAGCAGAACTGAGCATAATCTTTCAGGGGAAAAGATGGATATTTAATGAAATAGGGGCCTTTCAAATTTTCTAGATGAGAAGAACTTAACAGAAAATTCTATCTTCAAATACAAGACTCAAGAGAAGCATAAGAAGGTAAACAGGAAAGAGGAAAAAACCATGTTATTCAATAAGGTTAAACTGTTTACACCCCTACTTGGGCAGATGATACGTGTAACTCATGAGAACTGTGTCTTTATTATGGCATTTAGAAGAAATATACCTAGACAGAGATGTGGGTAAAAGTTGACTTCGATGTGATACTAAAAAAATTAATTAAAGGGTGAAAAAAGGATTGTAGTTGGAGAAGCAGAAAGGGGAAAGGGGGAAGAGGCACAAAGACCTATTATAGTAGAGGGAAAGAAGGGAGGTGGGTGTGTAGTATCTGAAACTTCTCATCATATTTGGCTCAAAGAGAGAATAACATACATATTCAGTTGGGTATAGAAATCTATCTTAATAAGAAAGTAGGAGGGAAAAGAGGAAAGAAAAAGAAGGGGGTGGATTAAAAAGGAAGAAAGAAGGGAGGAAAGAAATAATAAGGGAAAGGCAAAATAAAAGGAAAGGGGGTTGATTGGGAGGACAGATTAAGGGAGGCAGTGGTCAGAAGCAAAACTCTGGTGAAGAGGGAAAGGGTAAAAGGAGTGTATCAGCAAGCACTCTACCATACCTAGGGCGGCTGCTAGCACAGGTTCTTAGATCTGCCTTTCTAAAGGAAAGCAACTCAAAATGAGTTAACAGTCTCACTTTAATCAAACATACATCATTTACCTAGTTCAGGGTGAAAAGTCAGCACCCTGAACTTCAGAGAATGCAAACATAAGTTACAAATACAAGTTACAAACAAACAGAAAAACAGATCAGCAGACAGCTTCCAGCGTCTGACCATTACATCCATACCTATTCAGTTACCAGAGAGGGAAGCACCAACATCTGGGTTTTCCAAAGCCGAGGGGCTCAACAGCTTCCCAGAGTCTCATCTGGCCAAATCACACAACTCTTCTCAAAGTGAGCCCCAAAGGAAAACCTCACAACAGGACATAT